>OX453037.1:10446096-11046096 GCA_949699805.1 Tromatobia lineatoria
GAGTTTTAAGGCATACGTAGCTGACGAGACCGTGTCAGCGAAGAAAGTGTCCTTGAAGCGTTGTATAAGCCTAAGTTTGGGCGAGCAAACGTTGGATCTTCGTTGAAAAATGTATACAGGGAAGGCGAACGAGCGTGAGGAGCGCTGAAGGCATCGGTGGCTATAGGCTATAGGTAAATGCGACTAAACCGGCTCGCTCAGTGAGTGGCTATGGAAAAGAACCGCTATGCCACGAATGGGAGAGAATCAACGGCGGGAGTGCCTAAGATGCTAGCCTTCAGTCGTGCTTCGCATACTGACGTATAAAACGCATCGCTGCGTGTAAAACGTCACGCTATTGGGACCCGCTGGCGCCGGCTAAGTCAATGAGGATTAATTACTGGACAAATATAACTCCGTGAAGCTGATTCAGTAGGAAAAAGCATGCGATTAACTGCTGTGTTTATCAAATTTCGGCCGACTTAGTGAGTCTTGTTTTTTTTTTGCACGGAGAAAGTTTTTTTACTTGGTATTAATACTGTTATTTAAATGTCAGCCAGTTAATATTATTAAGGCGTTTGTGCGAATGCGAAACTGTTCCGGTTTTTTCAGCATCTCACAGGGAAACCGATTACGAAGCCGGTCTAACGAGGCGAGCGATACAGTGAATGCCCCTCCTTAGTAAACGAATGATATCACCTTTCAAGCCGCTTGAACATTTCACCAAATTTAAGATTAATTTTTTTTACTGTGAAAAAAATTCTTAAATGTCGGACAATTTTAAAAATAGGAATAGTGAAACAATAGTAGTCTTGAAAAATCAACTTTTTTAGATTGTCCGTGAAAACGCGTATTTGATTAACAGCTTAAAAATTGAAAATGCATTGATGATGGAATTCTAATTTCATTTAAATTATTCTTGAAATTACCAACCCACATTTAAAAATATAAAACTAAACATATATATTGCCCTAATGTAACGAATATATTACGGCAATTAGGAGCACAATATGTTACGATGCCTCTTGATAAATTGATCGAGTCGCTTGAATATCGTTTTGAATGGAATCATTCCCCATATATAAACGAATCAAGAGTCCCGCAGTTCTGTGTTGAAATTGGCCACTAACGAATCCGTCGAGGATGCAATTCAATCCAAACTCGAATCCATGAATTTTGTATTTACCAATGTTTTCGTCTAGTTATCTACCACCAAGTCACTGTCTTTAGGCATTGATACTATTGTTGAATTCGTATCGGAGTAGCAAGGGAAAGGGGGCAACAATGAGCCACATTTTACTTAGATTCGTCTGTATTGTTATTAAGAGCACGATATGGAAGGATAAATGTTTCATCAATCCTATTTAACCTTTGGCCACACACTGAGCCTTCAATAATAAGTTTCAAATTATCAAGGATGTATAAAGTTGGTTTGAAAATCTATCTGAAGATAGCTCGTTGTGATTGTTGATATTTGCTTTAGCCGTTTAGGATAATTTTTGTATGTAGGTTGCGTCGGCGAATGACGGCTTAATTATTTTTCCTTTGAAATACTTTACGTTTCGCCCCAATCAGGGCCCCTTCAGAAATATTTATTTGTTTTCTTCGGCGTTAATTATGTGACTTTTCATGTGTGACTTTCTGTTGTTGTGTTTGTTGACCAATTGTGTATGATCGATTTTTCGAGTTTTATTGTAAATATTTTGTTGTAGATGACCGAGTTCTCCGGTCCGAATGTTAAGTTTGAACTTATTAAACTATGAAAATAGTTATACTGGAACTGACAAAAATCCTCTTAACAACATTAGACACAGGCTTAACCTCTAGTGTGTGTGTGTGTGCGTGTGTATGTGCAGATTTTTCTTTCCACATCATAATTTAAATTTTGAAAAAATCGTTTTCACACCATAACTTTTAGAATTAAAAAGTCACCAGGTTAAAATTCTGTACATGAATGGACTACTCGTCGAACATTATGTGTACTAAACTTTGCAAGAATCTGTCGAGCCGTTCTGATTTTATCACAATTTTAATTTTTTCAAAAATGTCTGCAAATACTACAACTCATGCACAGTCTGAGATATCCGGCAGCAATTGCCGATATGATTTCACGATTATTGATTTCCAATTAAGATTTTGGTCTAATTAACCGTTGACATGTCCGAAAATTTTGATGTTGGTGAACAAAAACAAAAAAAAAAGCTTTTACGAAAAGGAAATTTTCGAAAATTTCCACAGATTTATCTTAAATTCTCTTCACACTAAGATGACTATTTAAAAAGACATTTGGTACAAATTTGACATTAATCGGTCGAGTGGTTCAAATTTTATGGCATTTTGGATTATTTGAAAAATCTCGTTCGAGCGCTTACTCATGCAAATTACTATAGGTATCAGGATTCAATTCAGTTTACATATGGACTATCATTACATAATCTTTGAGTGAATATTTTACACAAATCGGTCGAGCGGGATAAATTTTACGTCACTTAGAATTTTTACAAAAATTTCTTCCGAGTATAAACAAGCCTGCAAAATAGAACCTTGCAAATTGCTCCCTCATTATTTTCTGCTTTCTACAAAGATTACTCTATGAGGTAGCCAAAATTGATCACCATACTTCCTCACAGAGGTAGCTTTGTATTATGTATGCAACCATGGCAAAGCAAAAAAACGCTCTATCGCTTGAACGACGTTTGTTTACATTGTTGCGCTACTAGGGCACTTGATACAAAGTGTATAAAAATGATATTTCAGTAGCATGATTCTTGTCATTTTTCACCTTTGTTCACAATTGAAAACCCATTACTTGAATTATTTCGTAGCTACGTAGAAACATTTCACTTTATTAACACTACATTTGCTTTCTTTTTGTTACAGAATTTTCCGGACGAAGACAAAATGAAGGAGCAGAGCCTTTTCTCCTCCAACAAATTCCTGGGAGTCCGGTGATGAGAGGGAGAAGACAAAATTCAGAGGACCGTTTTCCCGTCGAAAATATACCAGGTAGTCCAGTGATCCGAGGACGAAGACAAAATTCTGAAGAAGAACGTTTTCTTGTGGAAGATATACCTGGTAGTCCTGTTGTAAGAGGCCGTGTTACTAGAATAGTTTCATCGACAAGAACAGCTGAGCACGAAGAAACAGAGCCGCTTGCGAATATGTCGGCAGGCGCTACGGGATTTAATATAACAAGCGACACAATGGATGGCCCAATTAGAATGCCGGCAACGGCGCCACCGCTATCATCAACGGATAGTTACGCTACCAGTGCCACCTACTCTAGACCACCAAATAACGATGACGCACCGCCATCGTACGAGTCCTCGATACCACCAACACAGATAGGATGGGCAACGGAGGTCACAACGGTTATTCCATTTTCCATGTCCAGTTTTTCGGAACAGGGTGCAGAAACATCTTCAATAACATTTTCGTATGCACCTTCCAATCGGTATCCTCCATCAGGACTGTCGCCAAACACCACGTTGTACCATTCCATCGATTCTTCAAGATCTCCGATGCGAAATACACCTTCACGTATGTATGCAATATCGGTTGTATGCGAAGTGCATTAGGATATGATGCGTTCTTTATGACATCCTGAATATTGCGCGTGCGCGGGGCGTCACTAGTGTTTTGCCTCGAAAAAAAGGTGTTTTGCAGGAATTTATTGGAATAAAAGTCTTGAAAAAGTTGTTGAATCTTGAGGATATTTTTTTGTATAAATTACAAGTACGTGATTATTTTTCCGCATAAAAATATTGTATTTTTAGTGACTTATGCGCCATCTGCCGAGTCGCCGAACAAAAAGTCCCTCACTGCTGCAGTGATTGTTTTGTGAAATTTAAAAACTAAGAAAGTCCGTTAAGCTAGAGGGTCATATCCTTACAATGATGCAGGATTGTGGAACACAATTGAAATCCAACATAATGGCCTAGTTTTGAAAGGAAGTTCGAAGTTACGTTATTTGGAATTTTTTTTTTTTTTTTTTTTTTTTAACTCCGCCATTATGTTGGATTATCATTTTTTTCTACAATTTCACGTCATTGGATAGGCAATGTGGACCTTCTGATTTAACGGAATTGAAATTTTTTTTTTTAATTTCATGCAGTCTTAAGGCCACTATCACTGCAGCAGTGAGAGAACTTTTATATTTTTCGAGACTCAGCAGACGGCGGATAAGACGCTGAAAATTAAATATTTTCATTCAGTAAAGTTATCGTGTAGACATTATTTATACACAAATATAACCTTAAAACGCCGGAACATTTTACGCAATATTTTTCTTTCCATAAGTTCCTAAAAATCTCGTTTTGTTTGGACGGCTGCACCTGTTTCAGGTCGTTGGTGGACCAAGTCAAAATGCTACCACGTTCATGAACATTTTTACGCATGTAATTTATCCCATCGTTAATAGTCTGGTTGAAACGTAGATAAACGGCAACGTTTTTTGAAAACGATGAACAGCACCGTAATCAGAAAAAAAAGTTGCAAATTTTGCAGTTCTACGGGATATATGCGTTTCTGACCATTTCATCCTATTTACGTTATAACAGCTAAGAAAATGCTACCACGTGTCTAAAAAAACAATGAATAGTTCGAATGATAATCACTTTAACGTTTCACACCTTCTGAAGAAGATTGACACCGTTATCCAATTATTAGTTGTTGAAAAACTCTTGCACACTGGACACAAAAAGAGCACGTAACCATTTCAACTTCAAATGAACAAGATGGAAAATATGAAATAGCAAAATGTAAATTCTGAGGTTTTTAACTGTCTCTTTTTATGGTTTCAGCGAGTTCGAGTCCCACCAGAGGTAGACCTGCTTACACTTATCAGACGACACATATTACAAGGTCACCTGCATCACGGCCTCAATACAGCACGGAAAATTGTAGTAATCATTATACCTTCAAGCCACAAAATGAATTGCAATACAGTAAGTACGCGTATCATATAATCAAATAGTAAAAAGAAATATTAGAACACAGAGTCATATTTTATATACATAAATTTCTTACTCAACCTTTGAAGAATCGACAAAAAATCTTAATTCTTTTTTGCTTTAAAATAATGGTGTTCTTAAATTCTGTTACAAGTGCTATGCATTTGTCAACACCTTCGGGGTTTCGAACATTGTATATTTGAGTAACAAATATATATTTTGTTTCGAAATTTCATGCTTGGAATAATTTGGTTGCCAATGTCTAATTGTTGCTTTTTATTTTAGAATATGGTGGAGTACTTATTGCTTTTGGATTCGTCGTCTTCTTGATGTTGCTATCACTGCTTGTGAAGTTCTTTATATTCAGACAAAAGTCTCATCACGGCTGATTTTATTCATCGTAAGATATAACGACGTGACAAGCAATCGCAATTCGACGGCTGTCTCGGCACTACAAAAATGTATACACTCTCGATGATGTATTTCGTAAAAATACTTTTCTATGTTTATAAAATTTGCACTGATTATAATAAATACAAATATATTTAGTAACAAACAAAAACGCGACGACAAATGGCGCTCAAGGCTCTTTGCAAACTTTAATACCGTAAGCTCAATTAATTATCGTCTCAATCATAGTCAGACGACGAATACACGAATCATTTTTATTCCTGCAATGCATGGAGCCTCCGAGGATGAAAACGAGGAGCACAACGAGAAAATAGTAGTGACGGATGTTAAGTTCTGCCGTTTCGGCCGGCAATAGCAATAACGTCGGCTCGGTCATTCCCAAGTTTGTAATTATTTGCTAAACGCGTTATTCCGGTAACGGGGAAAGTTTGTCGCAGTCTTATGCTCGTAGTAGTGATCATACAGAGTGAACTTCAAGATGCTAGGGGTAAAGTGAGATCTCTTCTCGTCTTCTTCTCCTTCTTCTTTTTGCTTGTAACGCAAAAAGCTGAAAGTGTAAGCAAAGAGAACTGAAAGAAGACATAGGGATGGGAGGTGCTAGCGAACGAGAGCAGTGATTAAAATTACAAAATTAACATTGAGCGAGTCTGCAGGTTGTGAGAGAAGGCAAAACAGAAAATAATTTAAAAGAAAAACAGAGACGAGAATGGAGAGGGAAAACTGAAGGAAGAAATGAGGTAAAAAAAGGGGGTCGTAGAAGGACGTTCGAGCAGTGGAGACCGGGGCTAATTGGGTCACTCGGATAGTTATATTATTCGCGTTAGAATATAGATGTGAGTTGTACATTCCAATAACTAAGAAAGTTCTCCTCTACTAAAATTACAACCGATACTGAAATTTCAGAACGGTTGAATTTCAAATAATTACACTGAAAAAAAGAATTTAGTAGTCCAAGAATTGATTTTTGCTGTCACGTTTGAAAAGGATTAATGCCGCTGGCATTGAGAACGGCGCCTCAAATTTTTTTGATTGTTGTAGTTATTTTATTACCTACATTCTGAGTCCACCTAGATCACATTTGGTGCATTCTACGCCGAAAGAATGGGTTTAATATTCATGGTACCATCGATGGATTCAATTCTAACGATCAGTATAAATTTCTTCTCGTAAATTTATTACAAATTGTGGCTCGAATTGTCGGCAAATGGACAATTGTTCCACGGCTTACAATGCAATAATTGAACTGAAAAATATTGTAGTTCAATTGATTTTTTATCTTTCCTGCGCGATTTCCAATAGCGATTTCTTTAGACACTAGGGAAATTTCATAATATAAATTAGAAGTTATGTTGATAAAAAAATGTATGATTCTGTTCTTACATTCATACGCATTTTTATCCTCATTGATTCTTCATCCATAGTGTAAAAAATTAAACAAATTTCGCTGGTTTTCGGATGACTTCAGAAAATTGTTCACAGCATACCCACTCGACTATAGAACTCTATCATTAGTACGGCAAATTGTCGCCAAGATTATTCTTAAAAATCCCAAGACGAAAGTTAATCAACGGGCCCCGGTCTACCCTATAAATTGCAAAAGGGCTTGGAATCATTCGAGCGGTCCAATGTTCACGCGGATGCGCTGTTTCTCAGCGCTCAGCGGCATCAGTTAATTACCTTGCATGAAAGGAGTTCCTTTTGGAACACCCTTTTTGCATACTTGTATATTCCGCTTTTGCGGCCAACTGTCTCATCCTATTTCAAACCTGTTCTCTGAAAAGTCGTACGATTTTCGTCTGGTCCACCTTTCCATCCACCTGGTGGACCTTTAACTCCTTTTGCATTATACATGCATAGACACGTAACGGTAGTTTACAAAAGATACCGGAAATGAAAGGTAAAACGATGGGTCTTTGACCGTGGAAGCCACAAGCAGTGAAACTTTATCAAAAGCTCATTGACATTGTCGTGTCTAATGGTAGTTAGATAACAGACGCATGCTCCTTACAATAAAAGGCAATTAATTTGTGGATCCACTTGCATAGAATTCTGTATCTGCAGGTTCAGAAAAGGAAAGAAATATAGGAGGCTCTTTTTATGCATTGTTAAAAACGTAATGAAATTTATAATACGAAGGTGAATGTAATTTACAAAGCAAGTTTGGTAAATAACTGTTCGTACATATTCTATAATAAAATCAATGAATTTCATTAATTTTAATATCGTCATACCGAGTTTATAATACACGAGTTTCAATATTCAAATATAGGTACACTGTAAAAAAATCTAATCGAATTTTAGTGTACTTTTAGTGGAAGTTTTTATTCATAAACTAGTATATGAAATTTGTTATACAAGTGTAATGTAAAAGTAATGTATGATATAATTTACTTTTATTTTACAGTCAAAGTACTTGAATTTTAATAATTGACTTCAATTTTACTGGAAAAGTACACGAATTCTATACCACAATTGTTTATTAAATTTCGATGATGAGTTCATGAATAAAAACTTCCAATCGTTTCTAACAGTGTTAAGAATCTTGTCACACGCGTAATATAATGATACCATATTTGAATACTTATACGTAACTACTCGGGTTATTCGACGTACAAATTGTTGAAAATCAAAATGCGTATTGTAAATGTAATAGGCGGTATCTGCAGAAAAAAATGTCTACAACAGTCAATTCAATTCGACACAAATTTTTCTAACAGTGACTGTAATATCGAAAATAAAAACAAAATGCGCTACGTAAGCCGTGATTTAAAGAAGGCCCACGATTATTCATGTCGCTTAATACTGTAAGCAGCTGGTACATAATATATTAAGAAAGAGTCTAAGTGTTAAATATGACGGTCTAAGAATCCGTGAAATGTTACATAAATTTAAAAAAAATCGATTTGTACAGGAAAATACGAGGCTACGAACTACTTTACTTTATCGTACTCTACCGTAGATACCCACGCTCGTTGGGAGCGTTTGCAACAAAAATGCGCTCTTGAGCTCTCGCTCTTTCTGGTAGAAATTTCCACTGCCCATGTAATACCCACTTTCAAACGATACGTATCACAGAGCGAGGATTTCGAAGCTGATCCTTTGGGTCACGTTTCTACTACTCTCGGTCTCTTCGTCGGCCCTCACAAAGCCTTCTCGAGAGAACTGCAATACACTACACTCTGCGGTGCAACGTGCAACACACTTTCCAGTAGTGTAAACCAAACTCTCCAATTCTACTTTTTCAACAGTACATTTAATTTGGTTTATTCTTCTCTCCAATAAGAGATAGCTTTGTCGTTGCCTCCGCGAAAATAAAACTGAATAATATGTAATGTAAGTAAAATGGATACAATAGTAGGTAACGATTCCCATGTGGAATTGAAATGACACAAATTGAATAACTTCTGACTCGTCATTAGGGTTAAAATTTTTTATTTTTATGTCTGTTTTTTACATAAAAATAGTTTAATGTGTTAATTGCTACACAGTCAATAGTAAATAGACATTCCGCAGTATTGAAATCTGAACGCTTTAAATCCTCCCCACTGAATTTCAACAGTACGTTTCATTTGGTTTATTATCATTTCCGACACGAGATAGCTTTGTCTTTGAGCCCGCGAAAATGAAACTGAATAATATATAATAATAGGTGAAATCCGTACAGTGAGAGAAAGATATGGTAATTTGAAAAAAATATAGTTATAGGCCGACGATAATCTAACTACAAACTATACACTCAGAAAAAAAATCGTTAAAGTCAACAAAACGTGCGTTTGCCGGCAGCGAAAAGCATATTTTGTCGATTGGACAAAATATTTGGCAATGTTGATCGAAACATCTATTAATAGTATCACCAGCCGCTTCGATCAATTGAATATTTCTTTCGATCGAACAAATATTTATTTCACCGCCCGCAAGCGCACGTCTTGTTGATTCTAACACTTTTTTTCTCATTGTAGTTGCCACGAGACACGTCTATATTTTATGGTTATAGCAAATACAATTATGGCAGCAATTATCAAGATGATAAGAGATTTGAAAACTGTTCGAACAGTTTCAAAAAAATGACGTTTCGTGGCATATACGATTTCATCCTTTGTTTTCAATAACCTTGCAAGTATCGTGTATTGAACCATATCACCATCGCTTCAACCATAAAATATTGCAAGCCTTCCTATATTGATTTTATCATGTGATATCGTTAAATCAACGATATGCTTTTTTTCTCAATGTACGACAATAGGATTTAAATATGGAATTGAAGTGACGCAGATTGAAAAACATCTGACTCGTCATTGGGGTTAAAATTTTCAATTTTTATTCCTATTTTTCATATGAAAATAGTGATTATCCTGTGTTAATCACTTACTCAGAGAAAAATCGGGTAATTAAAAAAATATATAGTGAGTCCGACGATAATCTAACCATAAGCTCTAATTCTCAGGTGAAACGTCTATATTTAAAGTTATGCCAAATATAAGAAAATAGTTGGATAAACCATTAATATAATCCCCAAGAGGAACGTCTATCTTTCATGGTTATAGCACATATAATTATAGAAGCAATCATCAAAATGATAATAGTTTCAAAAACTCTTCTTGTAGTCGTAAATATGCCGTTTCGTTGCATATAGGATTTCAACGTTTGCCACCAATAGCCTTGCAAATATCGTCTATTGAACCATATTATCATCGCTTCAACGATAAAACATTACAAGCCTTCCTATATTCGTTTTATCATGTGAAATCGTTAAATCAACGATATGTTTTCCCTCAGTGCTACACAGTAAGAAGTAAATAGACATTTTGCAGTAGTAGACACTAAACTCTCCAATTCTCTCTGCGGAATTTTAACAGCACATTTTATTTGGTGTATTTTCCTCCTTATTAAGAAATAGCGCGATCCTTGAGCACGAGCAAATGAAAATGAAACAGCATAAAACGTAATGTAAGGTATAATTGGTGAATATCCACTGCTGTGCTATTGAAGGCCGTCGGTAACGATCCACATGTGGAATCGGAATAACAAATAATAAAAAACTAACGATCGGAAATAAAAATTAATTCAAAATAATTTAATTAACAAAAAATTGTGACATTATGAAATAACCATTCGCATATCGCATCCGGGAGATTTGACCGTCATTAGGTGTAAAAATGTTCATTTTCCCTCTTATTTCTGTTTTTTGTGTAAAAAAGTAAGAATTAACGGCGTGATAGCTACACAGTGAGAAGTAAACTATCACTTGTGTACTTTGAACAAAAAGTTTATTGCTGTTGAAATATTTGTAAAAAGAATAAAAAATGTAATGCACCAGTGCTGTGCTCTCCAAAAATATCGCATTACAGTAAGAAGCGATTCATTTTATGGTTAATCCATTTATCGGAAAATTAATGTCGCAAACTACATAATTTACCGATAAGATTCTGCAGCGTTTCCTCCAAGACGAAACGAACATTTGTCTTAAATTATAATGACTATTATAAGTATTACCCAGAGAAATGGATCTGAAGGGTTTATTTGAATCAACACTCTCCGAAAACATCGCATTACAGCAAGATCGGATTCATTTTATGGTTAAGCCATTTATCGGAAAATTAATGACCCTTTACTGCAAACTACATAATTTGCCGCTAAGATTCTGCAGCGTTTCCTCCAAGACGAAAAGAACGTTTGTTTAAAATTATATCTATTATAAGTAGTAAAAGGAAATTCTCTATCTCCAAACCGAATTCTCTTCACAGTTACCGCAGGTTGACTGTGTTCTTAAGCTTGAGATACGAAGCACTTCTTCTTATGTGAAACGCTTTCTATTCCTTCCAAGAATAATTTTTTCAGTAAGTTCGAAGTAGCTTCCGCGTTTGAGGCAAATAAAATAATCGTTTTGGATCAAGCAGATCTACTTTGAGAGTCTATTATTCTAACGATAAAGGGAATTCTTCTTAGGCTTGAGATAAAAAGTATTTCTTCTTAAGTAAAACGGTTTCTATTTCTTCCAAGAATAATTTTTTCAGAGTGAATTATGGGGAGTATTTGAAATGAATAAAATTTTATCCAAATCAGATAGAATTTATTTCAATCAGATGAAATTTTATTTAGATAAAATAAAGTCTATTTCGATTGAATAAAGTTCTATTAGACTGGCCATTAAATAAATAATTTATTTAATGGCCGGCCTAATAGTATTTTATTCAACCGAAACAGACTCTATTGGATTGAAATAAAATTTCATTTGATCGAAATAGATTCTATTTAATCGAAATGAGATTCCATGAATTCCTAATACACCACATAATTGATTTAAATAAACTCATCAGACCCATTTCTCTGGGTGTAAAAGGAAATTCTCTATCTCCAATTGACTGTGTTCAAACTTGAATGAAAGTAGAGAAGATTAATCTATATCTGAGAGGAATTTCCGGTCGACTTAATATGATTTGACACTCCTAAATATAATTTCTAATCGATCGGACAATCCTCTTTTAGCGAGAGGAACGTTTGTGCTCGCCAATGTCTACACCCAGAGAAATGGGTCTGTGACTTTATTTGAACCAATTATGTGGTGTATTTGGAATGTATGAAAGCTCATTTCAATTAAATAGTCTATTTCGATCAGATGAAATTTTATTTCAATTAAATAGAGTCTGTTTCGGTTGAATAAAAAACTATTAGGTCGGCCATTAAATGAATTGTTTATTTAATGGCCAGCTTAGTATTCCATTGAATCGAAATAGACTTTATTTTATCTAAATAAAATTTCATCTGATTGAAATAAATTCTATCTGATCTGAGTGAAATTTTATTCATTTCAAATACACCCTATAATCGATTCAAAAAAACCCTTCAAATCCATTTTTCTGGGTGTGACTCACGCATCCCCATAGTAACGAAGATATATAATATGATAAATAATAATATAATAAATAAACGAAGAAAACATCATTAGCCGTACTAGAGGCTTCGAAAAAAATAGCAAGCCTTCGCCTCCGACTAAGCGATGGACTATTTCTCGAAAGGGCTAGGATTTTCTTCGATACAGTTATTTTTTCTTCGATCCAAGATACAGTTATTTTTCTCAGTATTTTCTCCCTTCATATTATTTGCTGCAAATGACAATCCACTTGACTCAAGCGGATCATCTTGTATTAAACGGATTCGATTTCGTATGCTATATCAAGTTCGAAACAGCTTTCGCGTTTGATGCAATTGAAATTATCGTTTTAGATCAAATAGATCTACTTCAAGCGTCTATTATTCTAACGATAAAGGCAATTCTTCTTAGACCTGCGATAAGAAGTGTTTTTTCTTGAGTGAAACGGTTTCTATTCCTTCCAAGAAATTTTTTTTCAGAGTGTGGCAGTTTGTAACCAATAAGTTGGTATACAAAATTTTGTGAATACGTGCGATCTTAGTTGAATGCTTGGTATTTCAATTCTTATATTTCACTTTAATTTTAATGTAAAAATCCCTCAATTCGAATAATCTGCTTCAATTTTACTACAAAAGTGAATGAAGTTTATATTGTGATTGTATAGTATATTCAATTGACCAGTTTATTTATAAAAACGGCCAATTTTTCCGAACAGTGCATAATAATGATGAGGGTGGATCAATGAGGATATCAGTCGATCACAGTATCGCCGATGGCATCCTTTCTACAGTTCTTTCTATCTCAATCTCGAGGACTCTTCTATCAAGAAGCGCCACTCGGGATTTTACCGATGCAACGTGTAGTACGAGTGAAAGCCGTCAACATCAACAAGCGCGGTTTACACGTAGTAGGTACTGCTGCTCTGAGGCTCGAACCAGAAGCTCCGTCGTCGTCGTCGTCGACGTCGTTCTTCAACGCCTCTGCATAGCACTATCCACGAAACTGGCACTTGAGTCAAGTGCCTCGGCCCTTTGCCACTCGCAAAATCTCACCATCAACACCCTTCCGGTTTCCTCTTGCTTTCACCCTTTATTCTCCTTCGCTCCTCTTCGTGCTTCTTGGCACGTTCACGTTCACTTCTAAGTTTTCTTGTGGAAAACAAATCAAATTTGCGAGTGTCACTTCACGGAATATCAAAATATCTGGCTGTACAAGTAAACAAAGTAAATAGGAAACATGAAAGGTAATTCCATGCGGATTTGTATATCCTGAACAATATTTCGTCCCTACCAATTATATCTACACCGCTAAAGAAAACTTCCTGAATTAACATGCACGTGTAGAAAGTTTTTCTTGTAGAATTCGGTCATAAAATTTACGATACGTATTTTGAATTCATAACGAGTGATATATTCAAATAGTTATTATATGGTAGTTACTTGCTACACTTGGTTTGGAGGTTTGATAACATTATTAACAGTAAAGTATCGGGCGCTGTCGTCGTTTCTTAAAAACAAGATCATCTCAAACTCTCGTTTGAATAAGACAATTTATGAAATGAAAACACGAAACTATCTTACGTCTTACTATTACGACTGACTCTTACATAGAAGACGCTCTATAAAAAATAAAAATCATGAAGAAGTGATATGCATGTTGCTACTTTTCATTTGTGTGTTATAAGTAATTTCGTTCACGTACAAAATTAGGGTTTGTTCATTCATGTTTTGCAAAAGTTCATGCGATGTTTAAAATTTTTCGAAATTTTTAATACGCCATAAAATTCGAACCACTCCTTTTTTATTTTGGCCAAATTCAATACGAAAGGACATTAGTCATATTTGCACTAGAAATATCAGAACAAAATTCTTTTCCCTCCTCATCCATTCTAATTCATTTCTACAAATAGTGATAAAAAAACTCCGTTCAATTTCTTCACTATTTCGGTCGAGTAAAATTGGACCAAAAGCTGAAATGCTTTCTGAAAACTCGCTAAATATTCGTCATGTTACATGCACATATGTTTTCGCAGTAAATTATGAGGGTGAGAAAGCTCCATACTAGAATTTCCACAATTTTTTTATTCTGGAAATATATAGAAAGACATTGCATAGCTGATTTATGTAAATACTACGGCCTGCGAATAAAGAGGAAAAACTGGCTCTTTCGTTGGTGTGTGGCGCAGCGCGGCAAAAGGCTGAAGCGACAAGGAGATACAGAAGCAAGCGGAAAGTCGTCTGTCCCTTTTCTAGTTTTCTTGAGGGGCTGGGAAAGCTCCGCTGAAGGACTAAGGTTTAGGTTGACATTTCTGGCAAGCAGGTCCTGGAATATATCGAAGTCTCGCCGTTATACGAAATACGAACTAGTCAAGACGATGCTGTCGTCACCTCTTCGCTCGCAGCTTTGCTCGCAAGTCAAGATAGGAACGAATGGGAACGGGGCGGGTAAATATTTTTCTACGTTGTCACTCACGACGGATTCCAGGAGTTTATCGTATTTCGCGACAAGCTTACTCTCTAGTTGCAGATGCTACACAGCTTTCTCCCTGATGCTTCTGCTTCGTCTCCGTTTTATTTATTTTTTATGCGTTTGCTTCAATTCTGCCTGTTCTGCAGCTGAAGAAAAGTACTAAAATAGCAGAAACCCACGCTGAGTGAGATTTGGGATGAACAATATTCGAATTTTGCAAGTATTCTTGATGAGAAAAATTGATTTGCGGAAAATTCGTCGAAAACAATTCATCGAAAATGCAATTCATCGAATATTAATTCGTCGAAAACCTTTCGTCGAATATCAATTCATCGAAGAGCAATTCGTCGAATATTAGTTCATCGAATAGCAATTCATCGAATGGCGATTCATCGATGAATTGCTATTTTTTTTTTTTTTCAATTCGTAATTACAAATACAATTCGTCAAAGGTTTTCGACGAATTGTATTTTCGATTAATTGTTTTCGATGAATTCTTTTCGACGAATTGTTTTCGATGAATGGTTTTTGATGAATTGTCCGCGGACCGAAAAATTATTATCTTTAGGGTTGCTAAAATGTGTTAATAATAGAAAGAAGACCCGACAAGCCCTTTTTTTTTGTTTGACTGTGCGAAGTGGATTATGAGGAGAAATAACCACATTTTAACGAAATATCTTCAAAAAGCTCCACAGTTTTTCGAGAAAAAAATTAACTTTGACTAAATGTTCCTAAACAATAGTACGTTTACATTTCAGGAAGCTTCTGATTATTTTTTTGTTCACGATGCTTCGTTTTCAATTCGAATTCAAATAAATGTTATTCATTTCGAAATTAAAAAGAGGTCCTATCAATCTAAAAAAAAAAAACGATGTGCGAAATATACTTGATGTACACAACATTTTGGCTATTCATCTACATATTACACCGTTTATATATATTTTTCTTATGTTCGTCATATATTTTTCCTATATTTTCGCAAACATGTATGAGTAATATACATGAAATTCACAATTTTACAAAGTACATATGTCTCACATACGTATGTGTTTATGTACGTAAACCGTCATTTAAAAAAATTTTATAAGTAGTTCAAATTCTGGGGCCTACGTTTTTACTCAAAAGGGGCCCTTATTTTTTTATGATCAAAACTAACCTCGATAAACGTAGAATACCTCATGTTTACAAAGGTCGCCGGGCCGGTTGAGTGCGAGACCGCAGCGCGAGATAATTACACGGTTAAAGTCAAGTACGAACCGTTGTGCGACGTACAAGCAAAAGGGAAAGGGTCGTCGACGTAAGCGCCCAACCCGTGTGTTAACATAATGCATTGCGTTCCGGTGGTGGCTTTGAAGTCGGGAGCTTGTATTCCAAAATTACCATGCGCAGCCTGTACCCATTTGTCACCACTATGACAGTGACAATAATAGGCCTGCTAGTCGTTGTTAGACCCTGACAAACATAGGTCGAGACTGCAAATAAAAAACTCACAGTCTTACTATACATATTACCCGTTTCTTTATTTTCGATATTTTTGCAAATTTATTTATACCAAGACAGGAGTGTTTCAAGCGGAATACCCTATATTTACTTCCCATAATCTTAGAAAAATTTGTATGACCGGAGAAGGAATTTAAAACACCTTAAAAAAAAGAATCAAAAGACACCTTTTTAAATGTTTTTTTTTTCACATTTTTGACCGATGTCAACAATGAAGCAATAATAACAATTATGAAAAATCTAGCGAGGTTCCAAATACAATACGAGGTCACAATACGCTTCGTACTTATCGACATATCACCAAACTAAACTAAATATAAGCAAACGGGTTATCTCTTAAACAAGAAACTGTATGCTCTCCAAATTTGGTAATTTATCTAAGAGAATATAGTAGTACAATATTGTAAAATTATAACGTCTTTCGAGAGCTACGAAAAATGGAGTGACTGAATTGATATGGGGTGTCTCCTGTATGTATCAGACTGGAGCAGAATAACTTTTATATTAGTTCGCGATCCAGAAAAGAAACAATAATTTATTTTGTGTTTTCCATATCTTAAAAATTAACGTATTAGAAGTAGTGGAGATTTTCGATTGGATTTCAATACCAAGACCAGGATTGCGATGCAGATGGCACAGACCAAATTTCATTGCGGGTTGAGGGGTCAAATAGCGAATGACCAAAATAGCGAATGGCTAAAATAGCGAATTTAAAAATAAGGAATGTCAACATGCAGAATGGCCATAATTATGCCATTCGCTTTTTCAGCCATTCGCCATTTTCATCATTCACTATTTTGATTGCATTTTAATAAGATGGAGATCAAAATACTGAATGGTCAAAATGGCGTATGGCTGAAAAAGCGAATATCATAACTTTGGCCATTCTAGATTCTGACGTTCCTAATTTTGAAATTCGCCATTCCAACCATTCAATATTTTGTCCATTCGCTATTTTAACCGCCACTCTCATTGCGGTCTACAGATTTTTTCGAAAGTTATTGTGTTTCGGACAGTACAGACAGACAGAAACGACTTAATGTGTTTTTTGGAATCTAGGACATTCGAAATATGTATTTTCCATCAAGCCCAGGTGCCGATTTTTCTTTGGTTTACAATACTTTTTCTTCTTACAAACGGCGTATGTGATGAGAAAGTTAACATGTAGTGCTGTGCACGCCTAGACATGTGTAAGGACAATACAGCATTCGCTTAGCAGATGTAAGATAAAGAAAGCTCAACAGTATAAGGGAGCTGAAAAAAGAATTGACATCCTGCGGCTACTATTAATGCAGAGGACGATTCGGCAACTGGTTTTTGCAGCCTCGGAGATTTTCAAATTCTGTAGGCTAATGTTTATCGCAGCATAACTGTTCAAAAATCGTAAACGTGATTTCTCTGCAACGATACATTTTGGTTTTACCACGATATCTCAAGATCGTTTCTATTGAAATTTGCATTGGAGTTGGATACTATATTCTATTAACGGAACTTAAGACTAAATATAATTACATTTCATATTAAATTTTATATTGACAAATATCACCGTTTTTTATGGGTTATTTGTTTCTGAGCTCGCCAGTCCGTAAATTTTCTTTCAATATATATATTATTTCGGATTCTAGTGAAAGAGCAAGCTGTTTGGAACAACTTTGTTCTCTAGATACAAGACAAATTTTCTGTTCTTTTCCCGGAATCGCGGTTATTAGTAAAAAGTGCTCGGTTCGTACAAACAACAATATTCATATTGTTATAAGTAATATAAAAATTTCGATTTATCTTCTGTTTTAAGAACATTGATATACATACTTACTATGAGGGAAAATATTCAGCTCTAATTTTAGCCCATTCATACACAATCTAACATTACTAAATTTTCTGTCGGAAAAACGTCCATGATCCCCTCAAGGATCAGAAGACAGACTTACTCCATTCCATTAACTTACCTTTCTCTCTCTCTGCTCTTTTTAGTGCAACGTCTCCAACCCAAGATAGTTTCGATCTTACGGTGCCTTTTATCAGGCATCGCATCCAAAGTTCTATCTGCAAAGACAGTCAACCTAAAAGACATTAAGATTGCACCTAGATACTGTATTATGCATGTCATCTATAGACGGACTTTCTGACATCCAAATTAAATTCCAATGCTCTTCTTTCAGTTTCGTTTTTACATACATACATGTCAGCGAATCCGTGCCTGGTTACGCTAGCGGTATTCACTTAGGAGTTGCACGCTCAGACGACCAAGTTGATGCAGTGTATATTCACTGCGGAGGAGAAAAAAAAACGCAAAAAATAGAAGAGTGCGAAAGAACTTTCGGTAACGAGGTTGATCGGAATCCTAGCGCAAAGGGGAGGAAAGAGTCAAGAAGGATGAGAGAAAGAAATGCCTTGACTTTCAGAAACAACTCTCGAGGAATCCACCGAAAGCAGTCTAATTTCGAGTCATCCCTTTGCCTTTCCTTCGCCTTTTCAATCTACCTTGAACCACCGACCTTTGATCCCAAAGGGCAAAGATTACAGCTTATTTAAGGATGAAACGAAATGGCCATCGTCTTTCGGCCAGCCACTAACAATTACCATTCGCATAGCAATTTTTTTTTTATCTCCTTTGATGGGTATCTAAGGAGGAAACGCTAATCAGAGCGCAACAAAATGACATTTTCTTCAGGAATTGTTATTGGAATGATGAATGACGTGAAGTGTTACAAAATGATTATTTTTACCGCAAGGTCGCGTCAAATTGGAGGAAATACTGTCTTGCCTTCGGTTTGCGATCTAAAACGTAACGTGACGAAGAATAATCTTTTGTATGTATTTTTATCCTCTGTGAACTAATAAAATTATTTGTAAAGTATACATTTCGGCTTACGGAACGTATCTGAAAAAAAAGTTCAAAATCTGATGTAAAATTTGAGCGTAGCTTATACGGAAACAATTGATCATTATCAATTTTGTTGGATCTTTTTTAGTTCACATAGAATGATTGCTAGTTATGATCAAAACAACGGAGACTGCAAGTCGATTGGTTGACTAGAAACTTTTTTATCCTGTCAACCAAGAACAAACAAGTTATTAAAACAAAACGTGTGTGAAAAATTTAATCTACATTTTTTTCTATAAAAAAAAATATTTTTGAAGGACATAAGGTCTTAAAATTTCTTTAACATCTTATGTCATTTATTGTTCCAGAAAAAGAAAAAATTCTGGGAAGTGCTATTTTTTCCATGCCTTAATTCAAATTCCGTCCTCAGCGCAATCGATATTGTCGATTTATTTAATTGACAGTACCAATTGCTTTAAGGAGGAAACTTCAATTAGGTTCTATCATCAGTTTATGATAAGTTTATTTACTTGTCAGAAACTGATAATTGATTTCGATATATTAATGTGATAAGAAAAATTCTTAGAAAATATATCATCGCTTCTCCTAATTGAAGTATTTTCATTTTGTATCTTAGCCAAAGTAACGACGGTAAATATTTTTCAAAAATTGCCCATACGCCGTGCAGAAATTTACTCAAGGCTACATATGGGGCCTGTACAATTTCCCTTGACTAACTACAGCGCCCATCTTGGGAAATCAAAATACAGCCTGTATTGGCTGGTCACGCTTCGAACTCTTGGGCCTGTATAGGACGAAATGTGCAAGGCCGGTATAGGAATTCATGACAATTTCCCGAATAAGTACAAAGGCATTGAATAAATTCCGGTTGTATTTTTAAAAACTTTTTTTCATTATATAAAAAAAACGGATAAGATGTGGTGTTAAAAAAAACGTGGAAGGAGTCGCGAGAAGGTCACACCAACAGACGGTGGAATGTTTGTTCACCCCGAGGCTGGCAAATGAATTAGCTACCGAAGAACGGCAGTATTTAATAAAAATGGTCTAATCAGGGACTCACGACCTCACGTTCAGCTTTAGAACAGGAGCGAGGTGCCCTTGTCAAAGACGTATAACTCCCAGTCCACCGAGTTACGCCAGAAGACTCCTTAAGGTCCGTTTTTGTTTGAAAATTCTCTTCATTCATTTTTAAAATCTTTGTACATATTTGGTGTACAGTAGAAAAATATAATTCTTATTCATACCCAATTCTAGGCTTAACGAAACTAGATAGCACTTTTTCACATTAGAATACTCTTGTGTTAGGAACTTCAAAATTATCACAATTTTCATTTGTATTTTTGTTACCGGGAATAAAAATTTGAAAAAATCCCGTTACGTACGGCTCGGAGTTATATAGCCGGCCGGGAGGCTTGGTACTTGCGAGATGGGCTGTGGCGCCGTAGCCACCTCTCGGCCAGCCGAGGAACTTAATCCCGTGGCGCATGTGCGTCAGTGCCCGGGCGCTCGAAAAGTCTGCTCTGCTTGCGCGCGATTACTTGTATTGGTCTTTCTCGATTTCGCTTGAAAAACAAACCTTAAATGACTATTAATTAAATGAGATGATGGATTTAACGTAGTAATAAGTTAATTGTTTGATGCCGCGGTCTGAACGAGCACAAAAAACTGGGTCGCCGAGCGGTGACGTGCGACTGTTTTACTTTTTTCAGGGTAAACTGGTGCTAATTTCAAATGATCACAACAATTTGTATGTACCGTAAGTTTATTGTACCATAAAAAACACGGGATACTAAGGCTCAATTTGTATGTACCGCAACAGGCTTACCCGTTTATTACAGAAAATCTTATTCTTTAATTAATTACTTTTTTCCATACATCTTACGGACAGTTGCACAGCATGCCTTTGTACTTTTTCGTGAAGAACTTAGATAATAAAAGGCACAAAATTAACATGACTGTCGATGAAAGAAATACTTAAAAATTATTTTGTAGCACTTGCATACTAAGATTGGATTCCCTATTATGGCTCCCACGAGAGCGCCCGTACATTAGGCTGTGGAGATCTTTGTTGGGCGAAGTGGGCCCAAGATGGGTTTTACACCACTGGCTTTCACGAAAAAGCTTATAATGGGCCCGTACTCAGTTGCAGAGGCCCGTATTAATTTCTGCACGAAACGAATAAGGTTTTTGAACATTCAGTCGTCGCTGTTCCAAAGCAACTGTCCAGTTAACTTATTGAAAGCGGCCCTATTACCAGTTCCTCCCTTGCAATTTCTTCGACAATACATCTCAAGCCCCTTTTGATATCAGTAGTGAACAGGGTTGATTAAAATTGCTAACGATTATCCTTCGTACTACAGTTTTTAAATAGCTTCTAGAAAGTATACAACGTTATTGTTATTGTGCAGTGCAAATTGTTAAACGTAAACGATGGAAGCTAGTGTGGTCTACTAATGCAGCGGGAAACTCTTAGGGAAGGATATTCTTATTTCTTTTGCTTCTAGGAAACGAAATAAGAGGATGCTGTGTGCGAAGGATGGATGAAGGTATTGCTTGCTGGAGTTTCGCCGTTGCCAGAGAAAAGGGCGATGCAATGGAAAGAAGAAATGCTCTCCGGACGTTACGTTTGCGAGTATTCTGGATGGTGGAGAATGAGCACGATGCAGTAGCAATAGCTAGCACCCGGTCATCGCTGAAGGAAACGATTAAGGGCTGTTTCTGAAGCTTATCGAGGTCGAGTAGCGGCAGGAGCAGCCGCAGCGAGATATCTGCTGGGATAAAGTAAAGCTGGATTCACACAGGAATGCACAGCGGATTAAGAAATTAACGTAAAGCAAATGGTTTCCTCGAATTTCTGCAGAAAGGATCGCTTCCCAAAGTCTTTGAAAACATCTGGCGTTGTGATTTTCACCTGAATTTATGTTGTGAAGTCAAAAATATCTCCAGGGTATTAGACACTTTGCATAAGAACAGTACTTTTGAACAGTTGTTAGGTCGAGAAGAGTTCGAACTTGTCTTCGATAGTTTACGCTAAAGATTTTATACCGACAGTTCAACTCAAAGTTTTGTTGTTGTTGTACGTTACAACCTGCAGACTTTTTTTGCGCAGTGGAATCTAAAATTTGTTTTTCAAGGTTTTATCTGAAGAATTATTTTTTTAAAAGATCAGCCTGAACCGTTTTTTTTTTTTTTTAGAATTGAACTTAACATCATGTTTTTTCTTTCGGCTTTTCACCTCAAAGACTTTTCTTTCAGCTGTTCACCCTAAAGATTTTTTTGACGAATATAACCGAATCACTTTCTCTCGATCAAAATTTAATAGATTCACCCAACCAACAGAGGCTGACATGTCAGAAAAAACAGTCGGTTGAAATGACATTTTGGCAATAGACGCACGCGCACGCACGCACGCACGACGCACGCACGCACGCACGCACGCACGCACGCACGCACGCACGCACGCACGCACGGCGATTAGCTTTGTTACATCGCCACATAAACGACACGCCACAAAAATGCAACCTTCTGAGCTTCGCTGCATGATCCAGAATAAGGGCCCTGCAGACGGTGGCCGGTAAAATAGAAAATAGATAGAGCATCGCATTTTTAGCAATTTGTATAATCATCAGAAGACATCTCGGAAGAACAGTACGGTGAACAAATTAAAACTTTGTTCTCTGCATCAACCTCAACCTTCAGGATGAATGCAGTACTGTTTCAGGCATTTAACTTCAATAATAACTGACTGTATGCGGACTGTATGCGGACTGTATGCGGACAAATATTTAAATACATTCCAATCACATCACACATACAGGACAAATACTTTTTTACTCCAGACGTGACAGCTCCTTCTTAATGAATCAAGCTTTAAAACGCCACGTAGTAAATTAAGATTCGTAAAATTTTGAATTTGTCATAGACTATAAAAGTTCGAACGATTAATGAAAATCCTCGCATTAATAGCACTTTCGTCTGTTTGCGACATTTTTTAAAAGCGATCGCATTGTAAGTGGACAATATATATTGCGCACTGTGTGAAGTCACCATTATATAAGAACGATATAGAGTCGCCCATCCAATTGTCGTGATAACGTCGAAGACACCCCGGGACAGGAATAGAAGGAGACAGACTTAAGACGCATCGGGTTTAGCCAGAAATGGCCTCTTCAAAGAGCTTCCTGTTCGTTTAGTCTCTCAAATACGCTGCGTTTCTGGTTACGGCCACCGACACCAACCAGATCATCATGGTAGTACTAGACCGTCTCATTGCGTCCCATCCCGTTCTACAGTTTCGCTCAAAGGATCGAAATCTTATAGCCTCGTCTCCTCCAAGAGGTAGACGAGAATGCGCGACCCGCAAACACACCAACAGTTTTGATCGCATTAAGAGATTCAAGATTCTGAACTACCCGTTCAATAGGATATTATTCCAGTCGAATTCACTCTGGAAAAGAAATTCCATATCAATTATCTGCGATCTTACACGTCCCTTGATGGAAAACAAAAGATAGTCCTATAAAAACAGCAATTGATATTTTTTTAATAGAATATTAAAATTCCTATTTGTCAGTATTGTTATTACGATCTCGTCAAAAGAATCTCCGGGAAATATAACCCTGGAAAAATAACTCGGATAGTATGGTAATGCCTTAGAACGTACCTGTTTTTTTTGTACTAAAATGTAGGCAGTGGAATTGGAAATATGAGTCAAAGTTTAAAGTTCTTTTTTGACAAAGTAATTTATCGTTAAATAACGCATTGCACTAGAAACATCAAAATGCAGTGGGAATTGTTCGAAGGTCGGAATGGTACATTTATTACTAAAAAGAAGAATAATTTTCATTTTCAAGCGTGCATCAATATTTAATTCAATAATCACGATGTTTCCTAGCTTCTCGAATATGACACAAGCTGTAGAAAATGTCATGGGCATATAAATAAATCATACAACCGACACATAATTTGGTCAATGAAAAAATCTACCAAAGAGAAAAATTCTCGATATCAAAGGACAATATAATACAAGTTGCCATAATCGTGCACTCAGATCAATGCTGATAGAAAAAATCCTATTGACAATCAATGCTATTCTCAATACTAGCGCCAAATATCGATTAAACGTTAAACCTGACGGAAGAACGTCGTGAAAATGAAAAAGCAGGAAACTCATGAAAGACCAAAAGAAGAGTGTATCGTTCGCGTTAGCAACTCGGACAATGGGCGTCAATGTGAAAAAGCTCATGCATAAATACGGCGTAACGATAAATGTGTCTATGGGGAGTTGCGTTAGATGCAGGATGAATGGAATAAGCAGAATGGACGGTTTGGAACGGGCTGCTCAAGTATAGACGGAGCGTTCGCGAGTGTAAAGGCCCCGAGAGAAGGGCTTAGTAAAGAAAGAGTCGAAATAAAAAACAAGAATGAAAGAAAGTTCGTCGAATGCTCTGCGTGGGATCGGAAAACGATATGAGATTGTGGGAGGCGTGAGTTCTCGAATGATGTATCGGCACCAGAGCATTCATGGCATTGCGATTCACTGAGCTTTTGCTTTTTCCAACTCCCTCTTTTCTGCTTCTCTGTCGTCATCTCTCACGCCACAAAAATCTACGAGTCCACAGGATCTCTCATATTAAACGTATAGGTTACTCCGTGGTATGCTGCAGTAGCCGTGAGCATGTGATCCCTTTGATACGAGCATCCGCGTGAAGATATTACTCCCTCTGGCGTTTTGGCCCTTCCACAATTCCTGAATGGTGAAACATTCTTGTTCCACGAACGAAAAATGGTCGAGGGTTACGTGAAGATGATTCTTATCCGGTCAGTCCGGAAAAATGGTATTTATTGATTTATTCATTCTAATTTAAAACGGAGTAGAGACAACGATGCTCAGAGAAAATGAAATTGAGATTTCTGTACTCTTAACATAAATTTGATGCTCATAAAAATTTATAGAAAATTTTTCCAATTTGACACAGTCAGTAATAAAATAATCAGTTCAAATTTTCAATTTTTCATTTAAAGGATATTATCACGAAAGTTTTTATTATCACAAAATAAAAATTATACTTACATTTTACACTAAGGTCAATGTACCACCGCGTATATTGCAAATCGTGAATAAAATTGCAATTGCAACAATTGTTAGAGTATCGTCGATATTTTAATTTGTCTAGGATAATTGTCGATTGGCATATTATACAAATTATAACATAATTGAATACGTTTGTTCGGGTCTGCACATTGTGGAGATAGTTTTATCATTTTTTTATCGGGGATGCTAAGAAAAGTCGATCGCTTTTAAACTCCCATCATTTGGTTTTTACACATTTTCGGTATAGGTAATAGCTTATTTTGTCCAGGAAGAGACACGCTATCTCATTGATCCCATGATTTTCGTGTTACCATGGATTTCACGATCTATTCTCCCTGTTTCATGACCGGAACGGGTAAAATTATTTGTTGTAATGGTTTTTTAAACGCTGGGCAAATATTGGTGCGGACACTTGAAATGTGCAGCGCACAACAATTTTGACAATTGTGGGGAAGCGTACTTTAGTACTTATGTTTTCTTTTTTAATTTGAGTCAAGTCCAACCAATTTTGCTAAAATTGTGCTGTCAGTGAGTCTCTTAGTGTTCAAACACTGGGTCTTCTGGTGTTCAAGCGCTAGGAAATGACCGGAGATGACTGTACGAACACTGGTACATTTGATTTTCCCACACATCTCAATGTATAAGTATATTACATTGAATTACATATGGGGCATTCCAGGTGAATTCGACCAGGGTCCGACCCTCGCTATATTAGATTTGATTTTTAGCGAAATATGTTTATCTGGCATACCGAAAAAATTTCACTCAATTTTTTTCAGATTTTTTCTGTATCTCCATATTTTTCCATTTGTTAAATCTTTCAAAACAGAACTTTCGACAATTTTAAAAATTCCGAAAAAAATCACATAAATTGGGCAGTGAAAGCCAAAGATATCCCCCTGAAAATCAGAATGGGCAGGTACAAGGCTGATTTTCTGGGAATTTTTAAAATAAATAATTCGATTAATTTTTTCATGAATTCGATTTATTACATAAGATTCATGTCACAGTATACCTTTTTAATCACAACAGTTGTTTGGGAGTCATCTAAAATAAAGGGACTGTGATGGCATTTTTTAAATAAGTAAATGTTTTGAAAAACCACGAACGAAAAAACACAAAGTAACTCATTTACGATCTCAGAATTTTATGAGATTTGTAGTTCCTCGATGATGAATAATTTTTTACAATTACGCTGCCATCGCTTTGGGGAATTATACAATGTACTTTCTGCGAATTCGGTATTCGGCTGACGTCCTCGGACCGTTTTTCTATGATCGGTTTTTCTTGATTTTAGAATAGCTCCGTCGAGAATTCAACTGCAACACTTGGGAGCATAGAGTTTTGATTCGCCTGACTGGGTTTCAGTAGTTCAAAAAATCCACTAGATGTCGTGTTGCTGAATGGTATGTCCCAATGCGAACTTCATGATTGGCAAAATAAAATATTATAATCGAGACTTCCATATGTAAATAGCGATAATCATGATCACTAGAGCGCATAAAGTTGAATCTGCCCAATGGCAATTTCATTGGGTAGATAGGAATTCGTTTGGGTTTTTATTGTCTTCAATATTGAAAATAAAGTTATTAAAAAATATTCGTTGCGCTAATGGATCAAAGATAAGCTCTGATTTTGGAGCGGAGAGTTATCTTAAAACATATACTATGAACTAAAAACTAATTTAAAAAAATCGAGATTTAGATCCTGGTTGTTAAACATTTCTAAAAAATCGCCGTTTCCGCCCACTTCTATTTTTGTTGGGCCAGTTTCAGTTTCAACCACAGAATTTATGTAAATTTTTTGAGAATTTAAAAAAGTGTCGTAAGTTCTGTTTTTGAACTTAAAAAACATGGAAAAATATGGAAATATGGAAAAAATCTGAAAAAAATTGAGTGACATTTTTTCGGTATGGAATCCAAATGGAATCCAATAGGGCGAGGGTCGAACCCTGGTCGAATTCACCTGGAATGCCCCATATGCATGTGTTTTAGAAAGTAGAAATCATAAGTTGATCACGATCATTTTTAGATCACATTAACCTAAATTGGCTAAATCGTTATTGCAAATCCCACGGCCTTTTAAGTGTGCGACCACTAGTAGATAAATCTATGATATTTCGGATAAGGAAAATTGCTTATGTTGTGCGAGATTCAAATCCTTACCTCCTTGATAAACGAGACTCAGTCAAGACACTTCTTCAAATCATATATATTGAGTTGAGTTTTTTCGGAAAAACCTCTTCACCTTGAGAGTGAATTAAGGTTCAAAACATAGCCGATTCTTTCGCGTGGCTATCGTCAACAATAAGGCAAGCAACCTTGAACATTGGGTTCATTTGTTATTATTTAGTAAAATTATCAGAAGGCATTTTTCAGTATCGGCAATAAGAAACAAAATGCTTAAAACAAATTATTATTGTATTAGAGTGTAACGTGGTGTTTTTCTGCGCATCACGTTACTGCTGCTGTCGGGGGCCTCAAGGTAAAAAATTGGCATACAGTCCGCTGTCGAGCTCTCTCCAAAGCAAAAATTCGATTGACGATAGGTTGAGAATCATTAAATTCGTCTTGTCATGCGCTACCTATTTATTCTTTTCCAAATTACACCGCTTTCTGTCCACAGAATATTGACTTATTTCGATACGTGAGTTCTAAAGTCTCCTCTCCACTCTCCTTTTATTGATATCGAAAATTCTATCACCTTCTGTCCACAGTGTATCAACCTATCTCGATACATGCATCTTGAAGTTTTCTTTCTATTTTCCTTCTAATGGTCCTGAGTAGAAATTTGTAGTGGCACAGCAGGCGTAAATCGGGCGCTTCTCAGGCCCAGCCAGTACCCGATCAGGTTAAAATCAGGGAGCACCAGAGTTGACAGAATTTCATCAGGGTCGCGTCACACTGGACAGCAGGACCCTATCGGGCTACCTCTTCAGTACCTCACAGGGCCCCTCGTTACAATACTGATCAGCGCCTGATAAGATAACTTATCAGGACCCGATCAGCAATTAGGCAATGCCTTATAGGGATCTGACGTCAGCCCAACGGGAATTTCCGCTCGAGGATATATTTTTCCCTATAGATTTTCTACGTTGTCCGGATATTTCCCCAATCACTTAGAATTCGATCCCAATTATCTTAACATTTCTCACGTCCTCTCTCTGCATGAAAACACCTCTTGTGAACCTCTCGGTAGTCAGTAAGCCAACTAAAGTTTGCCCTTCATAATGTAACTGTGACCTCCAGTGAATGAACGTTATTCGAACAGTTCTATTAAGTATCAACCACGTCTATCCTTGATACCTTGTGCCGGGTTCGGCTTCCACGTATGGTCGTACTTCACCATCTCCATTACAGCTTAACTGTGCTGTGCTATGTCAGTGGAGAGCTTAACGACGAGTTGCAGCGTGCGTGCAATGCGGCAGGGCACTTTGTGCTGGCGCTGCGTTGACGTGCCACGTTTTCGCGGGTTCGCGTCCGCTTGGTTGGCTATCGGTGGCGAATAGGCATGGATACTTTGTTGCCTGGTTTTGTTAATTCTATGATAAACACGGGACTCTATCATAACTTTCCGATTGCCTTCTGCGTCGCTTAATGACAAACAGCCTCGGTGCGCATGGGTCGACCTATACGCTATCAACGCTGGTCTTGCGAACGTCGGCCCATCGAATATCATTTCTAGTTAAGGGATCGTTCCTGTGGAATGGTCTCCCGCGATCGGTATCATGGCCTCCCTCGCTGGCTAGCTTTAAGAAACGTTTGCTGCGGCATTTTATGTTGCTCGACCAGCGGGCTGCGGAGCCCGCTAAATGAAATTGTCATTGGGCGTTGCCTCTATTGTCTTTCTATTTCTATGTAAATTTTATTCTCTAATTGTTTCCGTTTCGTTTTTATACTCACCTCCCATCTACTCTCATGTTTCACCCCATTTAGTTTTAGATCATTTCTTGCACTTACCTGTTGTTTTTATATTGTGTTGATATTCATTTTTGCCTTGGGCCTTAGGAAAATTAGTTAATCCAGGACCCCAATAAAATACTACTACTACTAGACCCGGGGACGCCCGCCTAACTCATCGCTTCCTGTTCCGCGGTTCAATCCCGTCACATGCGTAACTTACGTGACTTTTCCCCAAATTCCTTTCCTACGACTGTTTTTATCGCCTTTTACCCACGCTCCGTCTAATCAACCAACCGCCTCTTCTCGGAATCCAGTCACACGTGTGCATTTTCCGTCCGAATTTTTCCAGACTTCTTGAAAATTCCATCCCCATTTCTTTATATTTCTCATGTCCTCCACATTTAGAAGGTGCAGGCGAAAAACCCAGCTATTAAATTACCTAGACATGTATATTAGAGTGACAATATTTTTAGCTTTATTTTTATATTTCAAGTTTGACGCAAATTTCATTTCTTTCTGTTAAAAAAATAATTGTCGTGAAACCGACCGCCCGTCAAAAAATATTTAGAGGTCACTCGAGGTCATAAAAAAATCCAAAATTGTTCGAAAATAGATTTTTAAAATAAAATTTTTCACACTTCTCACCCAAAAATTATATTTTCTGTTAAAAAAAAGTCAACTACGCGAAATTATTAGGCGATTGAATAAAAATTAGAGGTCACTCACAGCATTAAAAAACTTTCAGTATTCAAAAATAAATATCCAAAAAAAATTTATTCATCATCTCTCACATCTTGAATATACTTTTAGGAATAACAAAAATGATTTGTCAAAAATTCTAAGAATTACAAAAATATTTAGAGGTCGCTCATGGTCTGTAAGGATCTTAGCAATATTAAAAAATCAACTTATCGTATTATTATTGTTTCGTGTTTGCTCACCCGTAGAATATCATTTTTACTACTAAAAAATCAACGTCAGCGAAGTTCTAGCCAATCAGAAATTATTTAAAGGTCGCTCACTATATTTAGAAATATCAGCAGTCTCAAAAACTCTATTTCTCATTCATGTTTTTGTTGAAAATCCCTGATGCGAAAAAAGTACTTTTTACTAGAACTTTGGCTAGAACTATGGTGACGTTGATTTTTTAGTAGTAAAAATAATATTCCATGGGTGAGCAACACGAAACAATAATAATACGATAAGTTGATTCTTTAATATTGCTGAGACCTTTACAGACCATGAGCGATCTCTAAATATTTTTTAAACTTTTAAAATTTTTGAAAAATCTTTTTTTTTATTCCTAAAATTATATTCACGAGGTGAGAGATGGTGAAAAAAAAATTCGTATATTTATTTTTGAATACCGAAAATTTATGAATGCTGCGAGTGACCTCTAATTTTTATTCAATCGCCTAAAAATTTCGCGGAGTTTATTTTTTTTCAAAGAAAATATAATTTTTGGGTGTGAGGTGGGAGAAATTTTATTTTAAAAATCTATTTTCAAACGATTTTGGTTTTTTTATGACCTCGAGCGACCTCTAAATATTTTTTGACGGGCGGTGGGTTTCGCAACAATTATTTTTTGAGCAGGAAGAAATGAAATTTAGGTCGAGACTTAAGAAATAAAAATAAAGCTAAAAATATTGTCACCCTAATGTATATACCTATTATAAGGGCTCATATTGAATCTTCGATGCAGATGCAAAATATTTTTGTTTATTTACGAAGTTTCGTATAGTGCTTTATTTCGTCTATGTTGTCCAATTTTTTTCAGCTTCGTCAGATATTCTGTCCAGTCTTTGTGAAAGAGATATTAGTTGCGTCACGTTGAGATGTGTAGGTCGTCCAAGTGTAGTTAATTTGAAGTCCTCCAAGGACACTGAATGGTTATTAAGGATTTCGTCCAGCCTTAAACATGATAAGAGTGTTTCGTACAGGCTGGAGCTATCGTTCTTTTAGCGACAGTATAAATATGTGGTCACGACAATAAAATAAGCAGCAGAGATAGGTGCAAATAGTTTTTAATAACGTTTTCAATGCATCCTTACGGACTGACATCCCAATCAAAACTGGAAAAAGTCTTATCGAGAAGACAAAAGATACACTCAAAAAAGAAAGATAGGAAAAAGCATAATCGATACAATAAACATATGCTGGAAAACATAACCGGGGAGCACAACTTGAGTTATAGTTCTTAACAATTTGCTTGCAACTATGTCAATCGTCTATACAAACTTTTCTTTCAGTCAGTCCGGCTTACTATGTGTTTAGTTTCACTGATGCAATTTCCAAAAAAAGTAACTTTATTAGTACCAGATAATGTAGTCCGTAGAGGTTTTGCCTTGTTGGAAGGACGTGAGGTGTAGACAACCGGTCAATCCTTCCCGATCGGTTCCTGCGATAAGACGGCAGCGATTGCGTAGTTGCTAGCATCGGTGGTCACGACGAATTTTTTTGTAAAATCTGAATACTGCAGCAGATGCGATTGTCTGTGTAGTGCGGAGCGATTGAAAAGCTTGTTCTTACTTTTTACTCCAGGTCCATAGACATCTTAACTTTAGTAACTCGGTCAGTGGTTCTACGACCTTACTGAAATCTTTGATAAACTTGCGATTATATCGGATGAGCCCAAATACTACTTCATTTGTTTGGGATCGCGTACCCCGGGGTAATTTTCCTCTGCTTCTATTTTATTCGGGTTTGGTTTCACTCTTTCTTCGAATATTACGTTGCCCAGAAATTCTAGTTCTGGTCGAAGTAATTTCCCCTTGTCTGCACGGATATTTTTCGGCCCTGTGAACACACTTCTGTCGAAATGACTTCAGGAAGACTCAACAGGTATTGTTCTAGGTCTTGCTCGCGTTCGTAATCGATAACGAATCGTCTGTTTACGTCGTTCATAATAGAGTTAGAGAGACAGCCCAGCACTTAATCGTGGATTTCGAGAAACCTATTTGTGAACTTTGACACAGATTCAGTTTTACCTTGAAACATTCGCACGCGATTGTCCCGCAAAACACTAACAGGTTGTAAATTTCTATAGAGGATTCAAAAACCGCCGTAGAGTTTTTTGTGCGTATCTGTTTTGAATTTGCGGAGCTTTCGAGCCTAATCACCGACAATTCTTTTCGCTACCACGAGTCTTCGGAAATAGTCCGGTTGAGCAATATTTGCGGTCGTACACCTTCAATTGATGCAATAAATGATTCAACTCCAATGCACTTTCCGTTTAATTATTTCGTGAATTCTATCGCTTCCTTTGGTGAGATTTCCTCTATCAACGCTTCGCTTGTTACGCTTGACGTACGCGATCGTTCGTTCTGATTTCGTAAGTGTTGCATGACGTCGAAATTACTGACGGTTTCGTTCGGAAAACACTTCGTGCATCGCATTTTCTATTGCGTTGTTAACTTATGTGAGAGTAACCAATTCTTTTTGTTAATTCGGCGTTGATTTGAACGTCCTTGTAGTATTTTCGTCTTGTCTGACGTTCCTATATTCGGTACACTTCAGAATTGTCCACTTTAGCACCAATTTTGACGTCAGGATCTTTGATTTTAGATAATTATATGAATTGAAGCAGCCAACTCGGCTGTGGAACGCGGTAGTAAGAAAGAAAGTCGAGGTTGACACTTTACAGAACTGCTCAAATATCGGTTATTTGCTGGAGATCATGGTGACATTACTACGGGCAGACTATCCTTGGCTTACTGACCACTGAAGAGTTCGCAAGAGGTATTTTTATACAGAGAGATGACGTGAGGAATATGAAGATAAGTGTCGCCACTAGTAGTAGCATTCTAAGTGATTCGGAAAATAGCCTGAAACGTGGAAAAACCTGTAGGGGAGAAGATATCTGTGACAGAAAAGTAAGGACGAGACTCGGACACTTCCGTATCGAGATAAGTCGATATGCTGCGGACAAATGGGGTGAAATTTTGAAAAGAAAAAATAGATAGTGCATTACAGTATTAATGTAGGTTTTTGGTAGTATGAGTTCGCAGTAATTTTTTGCACGTTCCGGTTTCCTCACTGGCCTCTTCAAGAACGCAACCACCGCGGGAATCCAAAGGATCTTGAGGCTGCATCTTCGTCGCTGTCGTCATGCTGTCCAACTGCCAAGGACTAGCATTAGCTTCGAGGAACTGAGGATCCCGATGGGTGTGAACTCAACTCCTTACCTTCCCGCGGAGTGGACCTATCAACCGCTAACGTCAAGGAAAGATGAGGTACCGGATGCTTGGTGGGAAAATTCCATCAATGCCCCAGGGCAGCCCTGGACTCCGTCAGGATCCACGAACGCTATCGGCCTTTCAGTGGATTTGCACTTTGCTATCGGCCCTGTTGGCACCCTGAAGCAGTGAGTCGACACCTCCAAAACCAGAGAAGCCCACGAAATCCAAGGAGGATCAGCGTTGGCTGGACAGCGGTAACTACCGCACCGCAGGCTCAGACGGGGCCACTACATCTTACCGTTAGAAAAATACTTTAGACACCCTCATGAATTTTTATTGTTACTTTTTATTGTTTTTATGGGACAACTTCAAAATAAGTGTAAGCTTAGTTACGAATATTATTAACATTTGGATCAGAATTATCGAGTTGCATCTTCCGGAAGTTGCCCAGCTGTCGTACCGGAATCAGTCTCCAAGAGAGCATCCCGAAATTTTAACATTGCCATGGTAAGATGGATTTTAGGATAGAAATAAGCTGAATGGGACGACAAGTATTCGAGCGGCAAATCGTTATTCGAGCTGTCGTACGCTGAGAAAAAAAATCATCAAAATGTGCGTTTGCCGGCAACGAAAAGTATATTTTGTCGATTGGACAAAATATCTGGCAATGTTGATTGCAACATCTATTAATAGTATCACCAGCCGCTTCGATCAATTGAAGATTTCTTTCTATCAAACAAATATTTATTTCGCCGCCCGCAAGCGCACGTTTTGTTGGTTCTAACAATTTTTTTTCTCAGTGTATCGGCAGATTGTTCCCGCTCAAGCTAAATGACTGCAGAAGTAACCCAGCCAATTCTGTAGGAAAAAAGAGCACTGCTCGAAGAGTCCCCAGACTTGAAGAGATTATAATCGTTTATTTAATTAAACACAATTAAAAAATTAAAGGAATCGCGAACCACACATTACTCAAGCTATATACGCTGTCAGCGTTAGTTGGGGACTAATATGCCAGATTATATATCTTACACTTTTTTGACTTTGTAGGCACTTACGTTTTGAAAAAACTCACAGGAGTGCCTACTACACTCACTTTTCACATGTCCGAATTACACTTTCATGGAAAATTTCGCATTAATTTAAAAAAATGAACTTCTTTTACATAAGATTCCTTAAACAAAGTGAAATACATATTCTGAGTGCAAAAGAACACAAGAATTTTATTATTTGGTATTTCTTTATAGTTCGATAACATTTTATGTTATCCGGACGTCTGTATCAACTAGTGGCTCCGGATTGGATAGACCGAATAAGATGACATTTGTAGTATGTCTTATATGTAATATTGGGAAGTATGCCTGGCAAAAATGGGGAATTTTCCAATGATTTAAATGATTATTTATCTTAAAAAAATGGCATTTTTTAGGGTAAAATTCTTTTCGGCTCTTTGCAGTGAATATTGAAGAATTTTGTTCAAACTTGTAGCGTAATTTTAATTTACCTCAATGCAGATATATATTTTTTCATTTTTCCTTATTGGTTTCAATCTAAATCTCCGAATTGGAATATTTAGATTGAATCAAATCGAGTAAATATAACAATTATAATACTTTATTCTACAAAAACTTATTACGTACTTGTATACACCATGAAATACTAAAATCATTAAATCCTTAGAATTTTTCGAAATTCCTTTACTTGTACACTTTAATTATAATGGCAGTTGATAATCCATATTCAATGGATGAACCATGACTGTACGTAACCTATACACAAAAATCCTAAAGCATATCTATCCCAACTTTTACTTTTTTTTTGTATTATTCATTATTCATCAATATTGTGAATTTAATCCTGTTTTCTTGTTATATTGTACTCACACTTGTGAATGTATTTAGTACTATTTATATTCTCATTCATATATTCTTCCCTGTCAAAGTCCAAATTTCCGTCTGTGTTTTACATAACCGCACGAACGAACAGTGTCTTAGAACAATAATAAAAATTCGGTTGTCAGAACATGCACTTTCTAGCTCTAAGCGATAAATTGAACAAACTTGTAAGATCCAGTGATTCACCGCTGAACATGTGTAAGACCCAGTGATGCATCGCAGAAAATTTCATCGCTCAACGTTGAACGCCCATAGGGCTGTCGCCCTCGCATCTAACTCCCCTTTCCCCCTTTTTATTTTTTCGGTTCCCGTGTGTAAAAATTATACCAAGATTCTATGAAAATTCAATATCGTAAAATATATAAACCCTGTATACAAAAATGGACATATACAATTCCTATACGGTGTAAATAATCAGGATGAAGATTCCATAAAAATTATATATAGTGCAATATAATTTATGTAAATTTAATATAACGTTTCTACATAAATCGTTTTATAAAATCTACAGACTATATATAATTATATAAATTTTCTATGAATGAAATACAGTGCATAGTTATTTTACATGTCCATTTTCTAATACAGACTATATATATACTGACTTATATATGATTTTTTCATGTGGGTTCTTCCGAACAAACGGTTTTGAGTTTCGAGGAGCCTGCTTGTTAGTTTTGGCAAAAATAGGTTTCAACATTTTGAGGTGTGGTAAAAGAGTACCACTGCCTCTTAAGGGTATGCGGTACAGTGGTCAGTTGGTGCAAAGGATTGCAGCAGCTAGACAAAATAAATATCAATGTTATGAACGTGAAAAAAAAAAAATTAATTTTGTTCTGTAAATTAGGTATAAGAGGGAACTTTGCGGCTCCACCCACGTGCCAAATTACAACATGTTCGTTGTACCGTCGGCACCGCGATTCGCGTTTAAATCTACGGGGTTGTAAGGCCCGATGCTCTGTTGCTTGGAGACGATGCTTTTCAGTACTACCACACGCCAACTTAATCTTGTGTGGCTAGTTAGAGGATAGTGAGGTTACACTTGGTTACACACACAACAAATTATATATTTGAAAACTTTGACAATGCTTACAAATATTAAAGGTTACAGTTATTGAAGTGAAATGAAGTTATGAATTCGTGATGTGAATAGCAAACTGGCACAAGGAGCTCAGTTGCTGTTGTCGCGAGGACGATTGGTGTTGAACTGATGAGATGTAGTTGTTGACTATCTTTCGTGGTCAGTATTGAGAGTTTCCTCCCCAAAAGTGGGATGATACCAATTTTTAAACATCAGAATGCCAAATTCTGATTGGCAACAATTCAGTGGCGAGAGTAGGAGTACTTTCTCTGGTCACCAATCACGAAAGATATAGTTGGGAATAGAAAAGTGATGGACAGCCCTACAGTCCATCTGCAGTCAAGATGCACTTTTTACAGCGTACTTAAAAAGGTTCTTGTGTTTGACTCGAGAGTCGGGTCTGTTTTATATCAGGCACATCTGTGCGCGTGGCTGTGGCTATTTGCCGATGGTCACGTACTTAGTGACCAGTACGCTACTATAGCTTATGCGTAGTACAATTTATGAATGCATCTAGAAAAAATGTGCAAAGGCTTACAAAGAAAGTTGTGCCTGGTCGCCAAATGTGAACAGTCCCGCACGTAAATTGTAAACCATTGTACGGCGGGTAGTCCCTTTTTTATAGCCTTGCACGTGGAAAAAAGCTGTACTGGCTTAAGAACCTAACTTTATAACTATTGACAATGGTGTTGAGTATAGGTGTCCGATTAAAATAAATAAATATCGTTTTGCGTGGTATGCACGCAACATTCGTTACGGCTGTTCTTAAAATACAGTTTGAATTTTGCATTAGAAAATACGATGGTATTTTTACGATAGCATTAATGTCAGTACTTGGTGCTATATGTCCACAATTTTTTCAGTGAAGCGATAAAAATGTAACATGTATATTGTACTATTCACAATGTACAAACCATACGCGAAGCGCGACGACCCCATGAGTGCCTTAAAATGGTCCGGAGGACCATTTCCCGGGGGGTTTTGGTGCGGATCCCACCAAAAAGTGACCTTGCGGGGTGCCGGGTTGCTTGTGTTGTGTGGTTTCATTGATCATTATTATACCGCGTCTAATTTCGGTACTGGAGAAAAGTATCGAGGTTCTCGGAACCGTGAGTACTCTAAATTAGCTGTCGAGGGTTTTGTCCTTTATTCTCTCGTCAATAAAACTCATGGAAATTTAATTTATAAGACCCGAATAATTTTTCTAAAATATTTTTCATCCTATCACTTCATCCACTATTCCGACTATATTCAAAATATCCCCTTGTCATTAATCTGTACAAATTTTCAATTTAATTTCTCTGTATAATAATTCTTGTTTCAAAGTTATTCGCCATCCAAATGCTTTTATTAATCTTTCAATGAATTCTGATCGAATTTTCATTATGTATATTACTGCGTTAATCTATTTTGTTGTGAGTGTCGGCCCCGACCCTCTACCGTAACATCGCATGCTAGCGGTTAATGCCCGTAATTTTCTTTGCTTTTGAAAATAGCTAGCCGCCGAGTAAAATTGGCAATTAATTGTTTAGGGTCGTCCTTTGGTGACTGGCGCCCTGGGAAACAGTCGAGAAATTTGAATGAAAGGTCCGGAGAAATAATTTCTTTGTTGCAAGAAAAAAATTGTTTCGTTTTTTTTATTGAGGAATTCGTATAGGCTTGAACTGCGATCAGTAAATCCAACAAATTTTTGTTTTTTTTTGTCATATTAAATTTCTCCCTTCATCATTGGTCTTCAGTCGTATATATCACCCCCGAGAACACCTGCACCAAGAATTTTTTAGGATGACTCCAAATAAAGTAAGTTTTGGTCATTAGGGGTTATTTCAATTTTTAAGAACTACAATTATTTATGTAACTACAAATGTAAAACAAAAATGTGTGAACTTATAGTTGCTTTTCAAACCAAGCATATAAACTTTAATAATTTAATAGAAATCGCAAAATGGTTTCAATAATGTGATAACTAGGGCAATATTGCATTTCCGCACCAATCAACTACATCCAGAAATATATAATCAAAAACAAACTTTCATGAGCATAAAAATTTAAAGCTCAAGGTTTAATGACATATCTACCCTTGAGAGCTATGAAGTGGGATACGCAGATAAATATAGAAAACGTTGGTATTGAGGCAGTGTTTCGTGGAACGAGTAACACAATGATACAATACTAACCAACAGTTATAATTACCAGCGAAATTTGGTTTGGAGTTGGCGGCTAACGTTTTCGCTTATTCGCGAATAGTACGACCGTTGCGAACAAATTTTGCTGGTTCCATGCTCTGTACACATAAGGCACTATAATATACCATTGAATATAAACTGCGAAACGGAGTTTCTAGTACACGTGGCTAGAATTTAGGGCTATTCGATAGCAGTTTCGGCTATCGATTGTTATGTGCAGAAGGATATGGGCAAAAGTTTAAGTCGTAACGTTCAATGTCCCTCATGTTTGAGGGTTTACAGGTTTAAATTGTCGAGGATCAGTTTCCTGTTCCCGTCTCCCTCTTACTCCTTTTACTAGCAGTCGAAGCTCCGCCCTCTCTCCACTGTCGCACTTTCGTCCTATTCAGGTGCTAGTCGTACAATCGAACGATTGTTCCCCTCGCACAATTGAGGCTACAGCGCCGCAGACATGGGTAGAACCACGAATGGGTCTGGGCCTCCAACCAGACTCTCCCATGGTCTAACCAGACGATCGAGCAGCTTGGAAACCAATAAAGTTCACATCAGTGTAGCAGCGTTAGTAGGTAGGCACATACAAGCATGAATCGGTATATGCTGTCTGTGCAATCTAGTAACATCGTTAATCCATAGCACAATATCCGCATGGATATGCGGATATAGAGAGCTACTTAAGTATATATGTATAGATACATGCTGAATGAAAGTTTAGATGCTCAAAATAATATCAAGAGGATTGCAGCAAAACTAATGAATCTATGCAGTGGTTCATCAGTAACGTAATTTTTAAATTTAATAGTATGATCAACTGCTAGATTTCTAGTAGATTCAACTCTATCAAATTATAGTTCTATCAAAATGCGGACTTTGTCTGAATTTTACCAATTCATAGCATTAACAGAATGGATGTTCTGCACGAATTTTGCCATGTCACAAATTTACTAAAATGCAAATCTTGCTTAAACTTTACAATAATACACATTAAAAAAAGATGGTTTGAAGTTTTATATACCGGTATAGTAAGCTCGGATGCGTATACTGTGTATTTTTTTTCAGATGCATTCATCATTAAGAAATACAATAAAGGCCTTGATAGTCTTTTTAGATTTTCAAAAGTGGGTTGAAAATATTTTTATTTCGAAAAATTGTAATAAATTTAAATTTGACATAAATAAATTTTGGAGGAAAATGTGAAGATCTTTTAAGGTTTGGTAAAATAATACAAAAAATCGTAGATGAAATTAGAGAGGTCCAGAGGCAGACCCAAGTCGAATTGGTGTGCGTTGCCCTATATACTACCGAAAGATCTGTATTCGTTGCAACAGGGATTATATTTCCATGAACATTCGAGAGTGAGCTGAGCTCTCTGCCTCCTGACTACCGAGGCAAGGACCAGCGAGATGCTTCGATGCAGTCGAAGCTGGTCCTGCAGCTGCATTATCTAGCTTATCCGGCATTAGGCTTACTCAACTGCTGGGATCAGGTGAAACGGAGTCTGGTCCTCTTGGATCCTGCGGGCCGATCCATTGGGTGGGGGGCGTAATCAATCGAAATGGTGACTTATAAAATAACACGCTTTGACTAAGACTACGTCAAAACATAATTGATCACAGATTATTGTTACTGATGTTATGGTCAAACTTTTTTTGCAGTTGTTCAAAAAACACACTTTAGATTGGCACTTATTGTGGTTCTTAAGCTGAGTATGAATTAGAATAAATTTGAAAAGAGATTGCAAGTAGTTTTGAGTTCAAATATCAGTCGCTAATTTTTGATAAGCAGCAATAATACAATTCAGATGATAATAATCGCTGGAGATCATTATTTTTAATTCTGAAATATAATTTAGATATTGAGTAACTCAAATCATCGTTGTATACAGCTAAAATATGGAATGACTTAAAAGATTAAAGTAATGTAGAATAGCTAATTTAATGAGAATGTACTTACAAGAAAAACTAGAAAAGGCAAAAAAATCGAAAAGGATTGAAACTGCCAAAACGTAGATGTAAAAAGTATATTACGACCCAAGGCCCGAAAGGTGGATTGCCTGGCCGTGGGTCGTATACTATATTTCTTGATCTGTAACCGAAAGTACCGGGCACCGGGGGGGGGGGGGGGGGGGGGGGGGGGGGGCTTTTTGCAAAACCGAGGTTCATGCCGGTCGCGGCGGGCATTGAAACACACATATTTTATCACTTTTTTTTCAATTAAATTTAGATTTTTTCTTATGTTGGTGGCTCGAGTTTTCTTTTTTAAGGCCTTCAGAATAAACATTTAAATTGTTTTCCTCTCAGGTTAATAAACAATTTTTGTTTTCCTCTTGCTACATTTTTTAGGTATTATATACGAGTAGGTATCGATCAGACGATTTTTTAGAGTAGCTTTCTGTATGTACGATTTTTTTTGCTTCCTTGTCCACATTCCTCAAAATCTCTTCTTCGTCTGCAGAACCATCAGACGAAAAGTCGTTCATTATTTTCGATACACCCACTTTTAGGGTAACTAGAGGAACTAACTAAATTATACTTGTTTCATATTTCCGTGTCAGCATCAGTCGCACATATGAAAGAAAAACAATGAAATGCAGCTTGTGACTTCGAAACTGCATTTCATTGTTTTTACGGTTTGAGTTTGGCGGCTGGGCCGCGAAAAAAAACTATAGTCCACCAGAGCGCGCTACAATTTGAGCCGGCCACAAAAGCCGCTATTCCCGGCTTTAAATGCGGCCGGGAAGCCGGTACTTTTGGTTTCGGGAGCAAGAATGGTATACTATTTTTCACCATATCTGCACCGGAAAGTTCGAATTACGTCAAGCCCCGAGGACAGGAATTCGAACTTTCCGCGCAGGTATGGTGAAAACATTTTTTCCGGCTGTCATCCGGGTCATACCAGACTTTTCGTCTGCATAATACGGCCCAGATAAGGCCACCATATGGGGCCGTGATTAGGTTTTTAATGGCATTTTTAATCAGGTCGTGATCAAGCCATCAATTTCGGCCGATGATTGTGGCTATATACGACCTAAAAACTCCCATCTAGTCTGCATTGCGTTCACACTTTTCTGCATCTCTGTTTAAAAATACTTTGGAAAAATTGAAAAATATGGTTCGAAGTGGCAACTGGGGCCTAACGCAATTACGCCGACGGCGGCATGAAATTTCTTATTTAGACCAATTACCATTATCTGCAAATTTGACAATTCCGCCAGCGAACCGCGAAGGGACTGATGGACTACAGGTGATTTATTTATTTCGATTCAAAGGTGATTTCAAAAAGTGACCCGAACAATCCTATTTTATCGTAAGATGGAGTGATTTCGTACATTTGCAGAATGTGCAATATTTAAAACGAATCACGATTAAAATGGAAGGAAACGTGCTAGAAATCAAGAGATCTGTGGATATATATTTGTTTGATTCATTAACATTACAATTGTGGCGAGTAGAAAAACGCATGTGCTCAAAATACGTACTATGGAATCGATTGATCGAAAAATGATGATTTTAGATCTAAGTGCCGAGTGATCACCAAAAATATATGCTGCTTCATTGATTCATTCCTCAATGAACATAGCAACAACATGGAATGTAACAACGATTATTATATAACAATGGTATCAAATATACATATCGATAATAATACTGATTGATATGCCTTACAATTACCTGCTCCGACCCTCATGTTAAACTACTTCAGGCTGGCAAGGTTAGTCTGATCGGGCGCAACGGATTCTTGCTTTATGAGGGCGTCATAGCAACTACTTCAGGTTTACCCGATTAAAGATATTGTATCGATATGCGACCCGATTCAATACCCGTTCTGAGATGGTTACCCTGATGAGGCATGATGCATTGTTAGCTAAATCAGACCTGAATTTACGTGAGGCGGCCAGAAATAATTTTTACCCGGGAGAACTCGGGTCTTTTTCCTTATGCGATAACGGCAATGGAGCTTCTGATGAAGCCATCGACAACACGTCTCGCCTTTCCTCATCCTCTGCACGGCATATACCGAATATTCGGACCTTCGCGTCTCTCCTGAATGAATTAATGAATTTCGCGTGTGCCTCCTACAGTAAGGATTGGAATGCCGTAATCGAAGCTGTCTGCGTAATATCGCGGCGGCCTTTTGAGCACCAACCCACGCTGTATTATGACACCTTCACCGCCTTTACATTAACATTAACCTCGTCTAATAATTCACCCATTTCGCAACATGAAGATTTTCGTTTCCTCATCTACCCGGGATTATTATCCTAATATCACGTCCTGCGCTGTGGAATATGTGAAATAGTAATGATTATTCCACATATTCCACACGGTATTTTCTTTTGCTTCCTCATAGAGGAAGCTTTGTTTTTGTAAAAAAAAAATTTCCTTCTGAGATATCCGGCTGCAATTGCCGGCATGATTTCACGATTGTTGATTTTCAATTAAGATTGTGGTCTAATTAACTGTTGACATGTTAGAAAATTTCAATTTTGGTGAGCAAAAAGAAAAAAAAACCTTTGACAAAAAAAAAAAAAAATTCGAACCTTATCACAGATTTATCTTAAATTCTCTTCACACTTAGACGAGCATTTAAAAAGATATTTGGTATACATTTGACGCCAATCGGTCGAGTGGTTCAAATTTTATGGCATTTTGAATTATTAAAAAAATCTCGTTCGAGGGCTTGCTCACGCAAATTACTAGGTATCGGGTTTAAATTTAGTTTACATATGGTCTATCATTACACAATTTTTGAGTAACAATTTTACCCAAATCGGTCGAGCGATAAAAATTTTACGTCACTTTGAATTTTTATAAAAATGTTTTCCGAGTAAAAACAAGCCTGCAAACTAGAACCTTGCTTTTTCATAATTTTTTGCTTTCTACAAAGCTTCCTCTATGAGAAAACCAAAATTGATTAACATACTTCCTCATAGAGGTAGCTTTGTAGAAAGCAAAAAATTATGTGGAAGCAATGTGCAAGGTTTTTATTCTTTCCAAGAGTTTTATGTTTTACGCCGAATTATATTTTGCCTCGAATTTCTAACTTTAGACAGTCAGCGTCCGCAAAATCCCGGGTGTAATTAAACACTAGGATGCCGCGGACGTGATAAAATGCGTTTAGACAGACGGTAATCGACGCACGTGCACTGTTGCTATGTGAATTTTTGCCTATTTTGCAAAAACCCCCTGTCCGCTACCCGATGGCGAGCGAGCCGTCGGACAAGCGAACAGGGGCTTCTTTAGTTAGTCTCCGACTTGACTTTAGCTAGTACAAGTTGGATAGACGGCTCCTTGAATTTGCAAACACGTAGCAATCATACTTTTCTCAGCAGTAACCGCGTCGATTGATCGATTCGCTGTATATAAGTCGAATACGACCTTTAGTTCTCCAAAGAGTGCATTGCGTAGTCAATCCAAGTATAATTATAAGTTATAAATTGCTGTACCAAATTCTGCCACGAACATTCAGTCGTGTAGTTGTAATTCGTAATTGATTGGGAGTGTGCACGAAGAGTGATTTAAATTGTAAGAGTGTCCAAATTGTGAGTGTGTCATTAACAACGTAAACTTCTACATTTCAAAATATAAATCTCATCTTTTAGCTAAATCGGTGTTTGTGAACTTATTTAATTTTCCCGATCCGGCACCCGAGAAGGTCCTGTACAGGACTAGTGTCAGAAGTATCCACGTAAAAATAAATATAAACTTTGATATTGTTGCGAACGTGACCGCTCCGCTCGTGACACTTATCCTTCAATCGCCAACACTATTTCCGATTTAAAAAAAAATCATAATTTAATAATTTTGCTTCGAGAAAGCTTTGTTCTCATTTAACTCATTTTTTGCGTTTCTTATTTCAGCCTTGAAATGAAAATAAGTCAATTGGGCAAAATGGATAAGAATTTTTTATTTTGTTCTGCTTCCTCATGGAAAAAGTTTTCTTCTCAATGGAATAATCATTTATTAAGCTGTGGGAAAGAAAAGTGGGTGATTTCTGCCGAGGGTGAAGTTTGTTGCTTGAGAGAAGCGCGACAAATCAGTTGGAGGGAAAATCACACCCCCTCCCACGTAGCATAAGATTTTTTTTTCACCGGCATTGCACACATGAAATTCTTTTTTTTCTCCTTGTTAAGCCGGAAAAAGGGAAACAATTGGCATTTTTAAGTCAGGACACTCGAAATAACTGAAATTTGGTACACAAATAAGCTAACGTTGGATCATGATTGGTAAGTATAGCGAGAAATCGATAAAGTGCTTCCAATTTGATTGCAATTTTGAACCAAGCTTAGGAGACAAGTAAGAGAGACTCAACAACATTGAGTTAATAAATTAAATTATACAATGCAGATCTCAATGTCTCTTTAGCACTTCACATTCCGGTCTGAAAGACTACGATAATAAACGCGAATGTAGTAAGTGAACGCATGCGACGTGTTTTTTCACGGTTGAAAAAGGAATTCTATTTATTTCTTGTTTCAAGAGCGAACAAAGAAAAAGAAACAATGAAGTGGCGAAGGTGCAGCCCAGTCATGGGACACTAGGGAAGGGTAAAGAGAAAAAAATGAAAGGAAAAAACCGTCCAGAGTAAAGTCAAGGAGAGAGAACGAGAGGAAAATCCTACTGATAGTAGAGAAATAGCATAGAAAGAGTAACAAGCGAAAAAGAGAAAGAAGAACCACAAGTCCGAGTGAGAAACGATGGGAAATGGCGAGAGGAAAACCAACCCGAGTAACCCGGACCTGGGTGGCTCCCAGCAAGGGTGAATTGAGCTCTTGGCACTTGACTTTTAAACCCAGTAAGCGGATCAGTCTACCTACTCCTAAATGTCTACTCCGTCGTTCTGCCAGCTCAATCTCACTATACCTACTGCTTTTCTCGTGCTTTCATTCGCATCCACTCATTCCTAGTATTCGTCGTTGCCCTCGGAACGATTTTCTCTCTTACCAGTTGAGAGAACTGTTCACGAAAACGCCAGTGTATTTGGAGGATTAAAAGGGCCGGTGTACTGTCTCCACTGCGTCAACTTCAAGCCTCTTTATGTGGGAAAATGCAGTGAGTATCGGGATATAAGCGCAGCTTTCGCTGTCTGCTTGATAAATGTTGAACTAAAACTTGAAGTCACTTTGCAGGCTGCTGTAAATATTTTTTATTCGGTTTGTTAAATTCGAAGAGTAAAATAACGAAACCCAAATTCGAATCTCAAGGGCTTAGAAAAATGGAAAGTAAATGCACGGTAATAACACGTGTGTAATATTTTTGGTTGATGGGATGTGACACTGGGTCAGTAGAAGAAGTGAGACAATTTCATCATACAGCAGGACCTCGATTGAACTGGTATGTGAGGACCGAATGTTTCTTGATGGAGATCTTTTACAAAGGTAACGACAAAATTTATCTCAAAACTTACAATGCACGACATAATTTACTATAAGAGTGCTGGTTACTGTTGCAAATATTTTTTAATAGAAATTTTTGTATTGATGCTGGACAGTCCTCCTACAAAAAGAACTGAACCTTTCCAGACAATTTGGTCTAGCGATGTAACCTGAACTCTACAAGTGCGAGATAGAAGTAAAAAAACATTTGCACCAGTGCACCTTATGAAAAAGCTACATTTGGTTATGAAATTATGAATTTTTTTGTGATCATCGATAAATGTTTTTGTTATCGTCGTAGAATATTTTATCCGTGAAATCTGCGATTTAATTTCCATGAGCCATAGGTACCACTTAAGTCGATGTCCTGCACTGAATGAGCAGCCTTGAGAGGTAGTAAGATGCCGACAGCATTGATGATCGAGAGAAAGTGGCACAAAACGGTTGAAACTTGTACCACGTCGTCAAAAGCAGCTTCTCTGTTCATATTCAGCCAGACGACGACGTGGGACAGATGCGCTTTAGACTTTACCGAAGACCTTTCTGCGCGTCATCACTACACCGTCACAGTACTGGGACGGCTTGGCCGACCGCATGAAGTAAGGAAGCTAGGATTTAATAATGGAGAGAGTCGGGCTAGACGTTGGGTACACATCGAGATTGGTACACACGGCTCAGGCGTCTTCAATATCTGAGCAGTAGCAGTTAGGTACCAGCTCCACTGTTCGTGGTGTACCAAGCGCCCCCGCAGCTTTCCTGGTCGTACCATTGTCTGAGCTACAGGAAGGAACGAACTCTAAGACGCTAGTCCGTCCAAGTCGATTTCGTAACCACAACGTAGTTAGAATTTTACTATTATTATTATTATTATTATTGTTACTATAATAATAATAATAATTGTTACCATTATTACTAATACTAGAATTATTAATATCATCATTATTATTATTATTATTATTATTATTATTATTATTATTATTGTAGTGCATGTACTAATGATTCTCTAACTCCATTTCATACACCCAGAGAAAAAGTTTCCTTGATGCAAAAAAATTTCTTTCAAATCCCAACCTTAGAAACATTTCTTTAAAATCAAGGAAATAATATACTCAATCTAATATTATCTTTTCTTTGAATGATGAGAAATTCAATGAAATGTAGTGACATTGAATTAAGGAATTTTGCCCTTAAGGTTGTTGATCACAAAATTCAATTTAATGCCAGCTCTTTGAAATTTATACAGTACGTAGATGAATAGTTTCTGCATCGACTGGTAAAAGATCGAGGCTGCTAATAATCTTTATTTCCGAGATATTAAATTCTAAAGTTGACTCGAATTAGCACAAGGATGCAACGGTTATATGGCGTGAGGCGATACCGGTCGTATTCATTGACCCATATGTATGGTCAAATTGATGTCAGCCCTATAAAAAACACACCAGACGTAGCCCAGAATATGCCGATCACACTCATATACGTTTGATATATCATTATAATGGAAATAAGAGAGAAATCATCAAGAATATAAAGTAAAACGTTGAGAAAATTATGCAAAATCAAATAGCTCCCTCACAACATGGCAACGCCGCATCAGCTGTGAGCCGCGAGAACCAAGCGCGCGAAATTCAAACAAAACACGCATAGAGACTTCAGGCGTCACGACCGCCAACCTCGAAACGTTAAAACTCGAAACTACGACGCGGCGTTGCCAGGTCTCGCACGCTAATATACTCGAGTTCAAACAGGATTATATTTATAATTTATTAAAGGCAATTCAATCCTAAATTATTATTTTGCATAAATAATGAAAATTAATCGTTCGAATTACTATAATAATCACGTAGTGCCGTGATTCGTATCACTAACATACAACATTACGAAGTTGGTAGTGATGACGTCACCCCATGTAAAATCATAGGAGCCTCCCCTCTCGCCTCTACCCCCGCGGGGACCGTGATCAACAACCTTAAAACGAAGAACTCTTTTCAAGGGCAAGAAACTCTGTTTCTTTGTTTTCAAAGAACTTAACCTATAAAATCGCGTGCCGCGAAACGGCGCACTTAGATTAAAAAATTACTCTCCATGCCAGACAACGTTTCTGTGAGTTTTGATTAATTCATTTTTCACGTCGAACATTCCGCGTACTCGCTGAGACCATCTCCCGCGAGAAACATTGAAACAGACCGATCCAACCAGTACCGACGACTGAGTCGGCGCGATAGACGTGCTCTCGCCAACCAGTGGCAGACCTGATGCCGTCAAGGAAATCGTTTCTTTGAATCAATGACGCCGTTTTCTCGTATCAATGAAAACGTCTCTTCGATTACGCTCCTCAAGCAAATGTTTCTCTTAAGGCAATGGAATGTGTCTTTGAAATTCAAAAGCAATATTTCATTGAAAACAAGTAAAGATTTCTTTAAAACGAAAGAAAAAAGGTTAATCTACCTATTTATTTGAATCAAGGGAACGTTTTCTCTCGGTGTAATTACCGATCGATTTCTTTAAATATTTTTTACAGTAGTTTAGATGAGTGTACAGAAAAATCTGACCGAAAGTTTTTTAGACTTCTGACAAAAAGCTTTCGTCCACAGATGTGCACCGAAACTTTTAATTAATAAAATAGAATATTCCTTGTCAGTCTTTGGTTTCACGTTCAATGGAAAATGATTGTACTAAACTAGAGGATTTCCAAAAAAAAAAATGGTAGAATGAACGAAGAATTCAAATGGGCGTTTGTGACGAAAATTTTTTGTTGAAAATGTACAGGAATGTTTTTTTTTCTGTTCTACGAAATATAAAAACTGATAATGTTGATCTACTGTATTTAAATCTGGATTAAAAACCAATTTTTTTTTTCACTCAGGAAATCGTTGAGTTTTACCCAGTGGAAGTGCTTTTATTTTCATAACGTCAATATCAAAATTTCAGTGAAGAGAATGGTAATGTTTTGTTGTCATGTACATGAGCGAGTACAACGACGACTATGAACGCACCTTACAGGAAAAAATTCGCAAAGTTAGGATCTCATCAGGAAACTCCTTTCTCGACCACGAGAATCAAGGCATTTTCGATGCAAGCTCAAGCGTCGTCGTTGGGACGCCACGAGAGTTCTATTTCAATTCCAGCAAGGTAATTGGAATTGTTTGGCGCAGACACCGAGCGAGCCGCTTGTACTCATCGTCCTGCACCAGTTCGACCCTTCCTACCACAAGCTTTTCTTCGTAGTTATATAGCTTGCCCAAGTCAACCCTATAGCCCTCGGCTTTATCCCTACCAACTTGATAGCACCCGTTGTGGTTTATTCGGTTTATCTCTTACAAATTGTAGAAGTCACAAAAATCTACCGAAAATTCTACCGAAAAAAACTGATTTTTTTTTCATTCAAAAGAATAAATGCAATTTGTTTATCAACTAAATTTTACGGACAATGAAAAAAGTATTCAGAAATGCCAACATGTCATTTCCAGTCATTCTAAACAACATTTCAGCAACACTATTATAAAAAGTCTAATCATCTAAATACTTGCGGAAATACAATGTTCTATATATATACGCGTGTACTTGATATCACATCATATGTATATGAAATTTGTAGGTAAAGGAGACCCTTATTCATGTACATCGTACATACACAGGATATAAATGAGGATATTCATATTACATGCAGTGTATGTACACATGTCATGTGCCGAAATTTAATCAGGTCTGTATCCTGGGCCCGTGTAGTCTTCCTCAACTAATTCTAAAAAAACGGTACAGCTAATTAAAAGATAATTATCTGCGTTCATTGAATTTGGCTTATCTTGCACTTCTAGTTGAATATTCGGAGTTATTGCATTTACCGGTACATATTTATTGCTAAAAAAAAGAATCGAATCTGGATCCCGAGAAAATTAAAAATAGTCAAGACTACTTTCATTTGGATAGCTGCAACCAAAATATATCAAATATTAACATAGTGGAGCGGTCACCTATCGATGAACTTGAACCTTTAGGGGCATTGAAAAATTCAACCGTGGTTCGGTCACTTATCCAAGCGCTGGCCTACGAGGAACTTAGAAAAAATTCTTATTATTTTTTTCTTTTTGAAATAACAAAAATTTTATTTCTTATTTTAATCTTTATTCTAACTTAATCAATTCAACTTAATTTCATTTAAATCTCCGTGTGATACATTCTTAGGTAATTGATTTGTAGACGTTCGATTTTTCCCTATGTTTATGGGTGCGTTTACATAAAATATTTTACGAATATGTCCGTATCCGATGCTCAGTCGAATGTATGTACATACATAGAAAGTATATTTGACATTCATGCGTGTATAAACCTGCATGTATGCAGAATAAATATCCATAGAATATACAGGATATATTTCTCACATTAGGGACCTAAAATAAATATACATCTAATATCTGATGTTATATGGATGTGATTTCAACTTCTAAAAAATGTATAGCAGTCCAATTTTATTACAAATACGGACAAAAAATTGCCTTTAGGTGGAAAAATAAAAAAATATGTCACCATTTTGATTCGGAAAAGTATCGAACATTTGAGTTTAATTTAATTACTCAATGAGGATTTTGCTCTCGAAAGATTAAAGTAGGATTCTCGATTTTTCTAATTTCGAGAAAAAAAGTAGATAAAGTTTTAAGAAACGCTACAATATCTCACATGAACTCTACAGTAAACGGGGTTGAATGGGCGCAATCGAAGTCTGTAGGTAAATCTCTTAATCTTCATCTCTCTTCCCTTTCCGCTTGTCCGCGACGTACGGTACCGGTCATCTCATTCAGGAGAATTAATTCCTGCGGTGTACTAGTTTCCATTTGAGCTTATCCGCTTTCCTACCTTACTAACGATAATGTTCTGAGCGCACTAGTCGCTATCAAGGCAAACGAAAGAGAGAAATGATGAGGTAACTCTACGTCTTTTGGGATAGTTGAATCGTACGATCTTTCCAAAATCGAGGGCGTTTCTGAGTATGAGTAGAAGGGAGACAATATCTTGCGACGATGTTATTGTACGATAAGACGCTATCTGTACAATAAAATAAGGACGTCGAGATAAATTAACTGATATTATGTGATGAGCTTGGGTGGGGGTCAGAATAGCGAATGACCAAAATAGCGAATGGATACAATAGAGAACTTGAAAATAAAGAACGTCTAAATGTAGAATGGCTATAATTATGGAATTCGATTTTTCATCCATTCATCATTTTTAACATTTGCTATTTTGATTGCATTTGAATAAGATGGAGGTCAAAATAGCGAATCGTCAAAATAGCGAATGGCTAAAACAGCGAATTCCATAATGATGACCATTCTAGATTCAGACGTTCCTAATTTCGAAATTCGCTATTTCAATCATTCACTATTTTGATCATTCGCTATCCTGACTCTCACCCATGAGCTTCTGCAATTTTTATCCGAAATGGTTTAGTCTATTTTTACTTCTTTCTCCATGTTTAAGTTTTCGAGAGTAGCACGTAAATCACTAGACTTATGTATCACTGGGAATGGATACAACGCAAGGTTTACGTTCCTCCAAACGAGCTGCAAGATTTTCGTTCGTCATCACTTAAAGCCCACAAAGTACTTATATGAAATTGTATACGAACACCATTCGCAGGAAAACTTCTGACTATCTTGCACTTTCCCGGGAACCCATAAATTGAAACAGCCCTGCGTTGAATAGTCCTACGTCTTGTGGAGGAATGACTCAGGCAGCGATGATTCAGCGTGAGCAGTTGAAGTTTATGTTCCAGTTGCGACAATTTAATCGGCCAGGTTGTACTAAAAGTGATACTTTTATTAAAAATACTATTTAGCTTTTTCAAAGGTTTTATTTTATTTAGTGTTTTTAAACCAGACATTCGGTAAAATACAAATGCAAGCTGTACATTAGTTCTAATGCAAAAATTGCTTCTATGTCAACATCTATAGCCCAATGCAAGTGCCGACGTAACACAGTATTTTTTCCAATTTGTTGACACATGTCAATGAATATTGATGAACGAAGTAGCGTAATAAATGCTTTAAAGATTTCGGAATATCTGGCCTTAGCCCAGAGCATAGTATGAAGTTCGTCATTTGGTATCAAATGCATTATTTTTTGTACCATCACCGTTAGACCACCAGCAGCGATGCTTGGTTCGAATCTCTCGTAACGTGGTAAATTCTTCCAAAATTGAAGAATTTCGCACCGCAAATTATCGACGTTAAGTCCCATGTCTCGGAGGTATCGTAGGATAATGCTTGTGTGTGGCATTTTTTGAATCTCTTGTAGCACAAATATTCCCTGGTCATCGATAAAGCTTCGCGTGTTTGCTATCTGGCTATCGTACATAAGATAATCGTAAAATATTTCAATGATTTGATCTAGTGGCACGCACGCTACTATATCCTTGAAATCTTCCTCCAGAGAAGATTCAGTCGGCAAATCTGTTATACAGCTTCGGAGTTCTTCTGGTCGAGATTGAATGTATCGCTGACGCATCCTGTAAGCTAGAAAGCTTACCGCAACCATAGAGATAGCGAGGATTCCAAGGATCACGAAAGATCCATTCATAGTAATCTTAAAAAAATGATTTTATTGACTTACGTTAATTAAAAATGCAAATTAGTAAACCCTGAGATTACGGATCTTACGGTCTAATGCTTTTGACCGACTCACCGTGTGATAGAATCTCTATTTCGTGATTAATGCTTATCAGCTTTGTATCGTTGCGTGATCGTTTTGAAGAAAATATCTTGAACAGTCGCCATATGTTCCAGATATAAATGTGATAATTCAGTACTAGAATGTCGTTTAGATTTTACTTTTTAACCAGATATTTCAATATATAACCTGTCTAGACAAATTTTAAGGGTTCCGAAATGAGATGAAGTTGTCAGCAAAGAGTTTGTCGAAATAAAAGATATCTGCCCAGAAGCAAATACAAGATATGGAAATTGTTCGTATATTTATAATAATTACATAATTCTATATATACATGGAAATTAATAAATCATACAATGATTATGACGTTTTTGTCATGTCGTTCATTCGACTATGCCATTTGTCTTTCGAAGTTTCAATTGTAAGAATAATGTTTCCTTACAACGTAAAAAAATGTGGGAGGGACCTTCCGATATCGATGCCGAAAACCCTCTTCAGAAAATCAACGATGACTTCAAGGTCGATGCCGTAACTGGCTGCCGCATATCCCAATTTCCGAAAGTCCTCGTTGGCTGCGAGAGCGTCAACAAGTTTCTGAAAGTCTGGGGATCCTAAACGTTCGAGCATATATTTGAAGGCTTTGGAATTTTCCTTCTTATACGCATAGAGGTCTTCGATTTCTTCACGGGGAAGAATTGCCTCGATGTCATCGAGCATTCCGCGGACACCGCCTCCAGATCTCAGTGACCTTCCGAGTGCAGAAGGCTCGATATGCGAAATTTCCAACAAGTCGTTTATATAGTTCATGAAATCAGTTGCAGCCAAACCAGACTCTTCGAGGTAAGCTAGAACGGCTCGGAACTGATCGTTGTGTTCAGCAGCGGTAGCGAGCGTTTTGAATTCACTGGACGCTACATATGCCACAGCTTTCTGTACCTCTGCATCGTTAAGAACGTAATCAACGGCAATGTCTGCTATTTTTTCAAGGGGCATGAGATTCAGAAAATCTTGAAGGTCGTCAGACAGCTCATCACTAGCACGTGTATTACTACTAAACGTCGGTTTCGGGAAGTGAAGTCCGAGAATAGTGGTGAGGAGGTCTGCGACAGCTTGAAGGTCGACTCCATGAGCCTTGAGCTTGTTGATGATCACACGAACCTCTTCCTTGGCCAGAACAGCGTCGACAAAGTCTTGGAATTCCTGGGAGCTCAGGCGTTCGATGAGTTTGGCAAAAGCCGGCGATTTCTCAAGTTTTTCGTGGTACAGAGCTTTGATATCATCAATCGGAAGTATAGCTTTGATGTCAGCTATGAGGCCACTAATTCCACCGGTACGTCTAGCTAAGCTTCTTTTAGCAAGGTAAGATGGCTTAAAATCTGGGATTCCCAAAAGTTTGTGGATCTTGTTCAAGAATCCGTATGCGTCTAGACCAGATTCTTGGAGAAATGCTAAAACGTCTCGTGCTTCTTGCATCGCTTCGACCTCCTGGACGATTTTGTGGAATGCTTCGCTCTCCATGTATTCAGCTGCTTCCTGAACTTGAGGATCGTTGTCCAAGTAATCCTCAGCAATTTTTCTTATTTCATCCCTGGGCAGGAGTGCGAGGAAATCTTCAAGATCATCGTGGAGGTTATTGCGAGCTACACGAAGTGCAGGTTTCGGGAAGTGAAGGCCGAGAATAGTGGTGAGGAGGTCTGCGACAGCTTGAAGGTCGACTCCATGAGCCTTGAGCTTGTTGATGATCACACGAACCTCTTCCTTGGCCAGAACAGCGTCGACAAAGTTTTGGAATTCCTGGGAGCTCAGGCGTTCGATGAGTTTGGCAAAAGCCGGCGATTTCTCAAGTTTTTCGTGGTACAGAGCTTTGATATCATCAATCGGAAGTATAGCTTTGATGTCAGCTATGAGGCCACTAATTCCACCGGTACGTCTAGCTAAGCTTCTTTTAGCAAGGTAAGATGGCTTAAAATCTGGGATTCCCAAAAGTTTGTGGATCTTGTTCAAGAATCCGTATGCGTCTAGACCAGATTCTTGAAGAAATGCTAAAACGTCTCGTGCTTCTTGCATCGCTTCGACCTCCTGGACGATTTTGTGGAATGCTTCGCTCTCCATGTATTCAGCTGCTTCCTGAACTTGAGGATCGTTGTCCAAGTAATCCTCAGCAATTTTTCTTATTTCATCCCTGGGCAGGAGTGCGAGGAAATCTTCAAGATCATCGTGGAGGTTATTGCGAGCTACACGAAGTGCAGGTTTCGGGAAGTGAAGGCCGAGAATAGTGGTGAGGAGGTCTGCGACAGCTTGAAGGTCGACTCCATGAGCCTTGAGCTTGTTGATGATCACACGAACCTCTTCCTTGGCCAGAACAGCGTCGACAAAGTCTTGGAATTCCTGGGAGCTCAGGCGTTCGATGAGTTTGGCAAAAGCCGGCGATTTCTCAAGTTTTTCGTGGTACAGAGCTTTGATATCATCAATCGGAAGTATAGCTTTGATGTCAGCTATGAGGCCACTAATTCCGCCGGTACGTCTAGCTAAGCTTCTTTTAGCAAGGTAAGATGGCTTAAAATCTGGGATTCCCAAAAGTTTGTGGATCTTGTTCAAGAATCCGTATGCGTCTAGACCAGATTCTTGAAGAAATGCTAAAACGTCTCGTGCTTCTTGCATCGCTTCGACCTCCTGGACGATTTTGTGGAATGCTTCGCTCTCCATGTATTCAGCTGCTTCCTGAACTTGAGGATCGTTGTCTAAGTAATCCTCAGCAATTTTTCTTATTTCATCCCTGGGCAGGAGTGCGAGGAAATCTTCAAGATCATCGTGGAGATTATTGCGAGCTACACGAAGTGCAGGTTTCGGGAAGTGAAGGCCGAGAATAGTGGTGAGGAGGTCTGCGACAGCTTGAAGGTCGACTCCATGAGCCTTGAGCTTGTTGATGATCACACGAACCTCTTCCTTGGCCAGAACAGCGTCGACAAAGTTTTGGAATTCCTGGGAGCTCAGGCGTTCGATGAGTTTGGCAAAAGCCGGCGATTTCTCAAGTTTTTCGTGGTACAGAGCTTTGATATCATCAATCGGAAGTATAGCTTTGATGTCAGCTATGAGGCCACTAACTCCACCGGTACGTCTAGCTAAGCTTCTTTTAGCAAGGTAAGATGGCTTAAAATCTGGGATTCCCAAAAGTTTGTGGATCTTGTTCAAGAATCCGTATGCGTCTAGACCAGATTCTTGAAGAAATGCTAAAACGTCTCGTGCTTCTTGCATCGCTTCGACCTCCTGGACGATTTTGTGGAATGCTTCGCTCTCCATGTATTCAGCTGCTTCCTGAACTTGAGGATCGTTGTCCAAATAATCCTCAGCAATTTTTCTTATTTCATCCCTGGGCAGGAGTGCGAGGAAATCTTCAAGATCATCATGGAGGTTATTGCGAGCTACACGAAGTGCAGGTTTCGGGAAGTGAAGGCCGAGAATAGTGGTAAGGAGGTCTGCGACAGCTTGAAGGTCGACTCCATGAGCCTTGAGCTTGTTGATGATCACACGAACCTCTTCCTTGGCCAGAACAGCGTCGACAAAGTCTTGGAATTCCTGGGAGCTCAGGCGTTCGATGAGTTTGGCAAAAGCCGGCGATTTCTCAAGTTTTTCGTGGTACAGAGCTTTGATATCATCAATCGGAAGTATAGCTTTGATGTCAGCTATGAGGCCACTAATTCCACCGGTACGTCTAGCTAAGCTTCTTTTAGCAAGGTAAGATGGCTTAAAATCTGGGATTCCCAAAAGTTTGTGGATCTTGTTCAAGAATCCGTATGCGTCTAGACCAGATTCTTGGAGAAATGCTAAAACGTCTCGTGCTTCTTGCATCGCTTCGACCTCCTGGACGATTTTGTGGAATGCTTCGCTCTCCATGTATTCAGCTGCTTCCTGAACTTGAGGATCGTTGTCCAAGTAATCCTCAGCAATTTTTCTTATTTCATCCCTGGGCAGGAGTGCGAGGAAATCTTCAAGATCATCGTGGAGGTTATTGCGAGCTACACGAAGTGCAGGTTTCGGGAAGTGAAGGCCGAGAATAGTGGTGAGGAGGTCTGCGACAGCTTGAAGGTCGACTCCATGAGCCTTGAGCTTGTTGATGATCACACGAACCTCTTCCTTGGCCAGAACAGCGTCGACAAAGTTTTGGAATTCCTGGGAGCTCAGGCGTTCGATGAGTTTGGCAAAAGCCGGCGATTTCTCAAGTTTTTCGTGGTACAGAGCTTTGATATCATCAATCGGAAGTATAGCTTTGATGTCAGCTATGAGGCCACTAACTCCACCGGTACGTCTAGCTAAGCTTCTTTTAGCAAGGTAAGATGGCTTAAAATCTGGGATTCCCAAAAGTTTGTGGATCTTGTTCAAGAATCCGTATGCGTCTAGACCAGATTCTTGAAGAAATGCTAAAACGTCTCGTGCTTCTTGCATCGCTTCGACCTCCTGGACGATTTTGTGGAATGCTTCGCTCTCCATGTATTCAGCTGCTTCCTGAACTTGAGGATCGTTGTCCAAGTAATCCTCAGCAATTTTTCTTATTTCATCCCTGGGCAGGAGTGCGAGGAAATCTTCAAGATCATCATGGAGGTTATTGCGAGCTACACGAAGTGCAGGTTTCGGGAAGTGAAGGCCGAGAATAGTGGTAAGGAGGTCTGCGACAGCTTGAAGGTCGACTCCATGAGCCTTGAGCTTGTTGATGATCACACGAACCTCTTCCTTGGCCAGAACAGCGTCGACAAAGTCTTGGAATTCCTGGGAGCTCAGGCGTTCGATGAGTTTGGCAAAAGCCGGCGATTTCTCAAGTTTTTCGTGGTACAGAGCTTTGATATCATCAATCGGAAGTATAGCTTTGATGTCAGCTATGAGGCCACTAATTCCACCGGTACGTCTAGCTAAGCTTCTTTTAGCAAGGTAAGATGGCTTAAAATCTGGGATTCCCAAAAGTTTGTGGATCTTGTTCAAGAATCCGTATGCGTCTAGACCAGATTCTTGGAGAAATGCTAAAACGTCTCGTGCTTCTTGCATCGCTTCGACCTCCTGGACGATTTTGTGGAATGCTTCGCTCTCCATGTATTCAGCTGCTTCCTGAACTTGAGGATCGTTGTCCAAGTAATCCTCAGCAATTTTTCTTATTTCATCCCTGGGCAGGAGTGCGAGGAAATCTTCAAGATCATCGTGGAGGTTATTGCGAGCTACACGAAGTGCAGGTTTCGGGAAGTGAAGGCCGAGAATAGTGGTGAGGAGGTCTGCGACAGCTTGAAGGTCGACTCCATGAGCCTTGAGCTTGTTGATGATCACACGAACCTCTTCCTTGGCCAGAACAGCGTCGACAAAGTTTTGGAATTCCTGGGAGCTCAGGCGTTCGATGAGTTTGGCAAAAGCCGGCGATTTCTCAAGTTTTTCGTGGTACAGAGCTTTGATATCATCAATCGGAAGTATAGCTTTGATGTCAGCTATGAGGCCACTAACTCCACCGGTACGTCTAGCTAAGCTTCTTTTAGCAAGGTAAGATGGCTTAAAATCTGGGATTCCCAAAAGTTTGTGGATCTTGTTCAAGAATCCGTATGCGTCTAGACCAGATTCTTGAAGAAATGCTAAAACGTCTCGTGCTTCTTGCATCGCTTCGACCTCCTGGACGATTTTGTGGAATGCTTCGCTCTCCATGTATTCAGCTGCTTCCTGAACTTGAGGATCGTTGTCCAAGTAATCCTCAGCAATTTTTCTTATTTCATCCCTGGGCAGGAGTGCGAGGAAATCTTCAAGATCATCATGGAGGTTATTGCGAGCTACACGAAGTGCAGGTTTCGGGAAGTGAAGGCCGAGAATAGTGGTAAGGAGGTCTGCGACAGCTTGAAGGTCGACTCCATGAGCCTTGAGCTTGTTGATGATCACACGAACCTCTTCCTTGGCCAGAACAGCGTCGACAAAGTCTTGGAATTCCTGGGAGCTCAGGCGTTCGATGAGTTTGGCAAAAGCCGGCGATTTCTCAAGTTTTTCGTGGTACAGAGCTTTGATATCATCAATCGGAAGTATAGCTTTGATGTCAGCTATGAGGCCACTAATTCCACCGGTACGTCTAGCTAAGCTTCTTTTAGCAAGGTAAGATGGCTTAAAATCTGGGATTCCCAAAAGTTTGTGGATCTTGTTCAAGAATCCGTATGCGTCTAGACCAGATTCTTGGAGAAATGCTAAAACGTCTCGTGCTTCTTGCATCGCTTCGACCTCCTGGACGATTTTGTGGAATGCTTCGCTCTCCATGTATTCAGCTGCTTCCTGAACTTGAGGATCGTTGTCCAAATAATCCTCAGCAATTTTTCTTATTTCATCCCTGGGCAGGAGTGCGAGGAAATCTTCAAGATCATCGTGGAGGTTATTGCGAGCTACACGAAGTGCAGGTTTCGGGAAGTGAAGGCCGAGAATAGTGGTGAGGAGGTCTGCGACAGCTTGAAGGTCGACTCCATGAGCCTTGAGCTTGTTGATGATCACACGAACCTCTTCCTTGGCCAGAACAGCGTCGACAAAGTTTTGGAATTCCTGGGAGCTCAGGCGTTCGACGAGTTTGGCAAAAGCCGGCGATTTCTCAAGTTTTTCGTGGTACAGAGCTTTGATATCATCAATCGGAAGTATAGCTTTGATGTCAGCTATGAGGCCACTAACTCCACCGGTACGTCTAGCTAAGCTTCTTTTAGCAAGGTAAGATGGCTTAAAATCTGGGATTCCCAAAAGTTTGTGGATCTTGTTCAAGAATCCGTATGCGTCTAGACCAGATTCTTGAAGAAATGCTAAAACGTCTCGTGCTTCTTGCATCGCTTCGACCTCCTGGACGATTTTGTGGAATGCTTCGCTCTCCATGTATTCAGCTGCTTCCTGAACTTGAGGATCGTTGTCTAAGTAATCCTCAGCAATTTTTTTTATTTCATCCCTGGGCAGGAGTGCGAGGAAATCTTCAAGATCATCGTGGAGATTATTGCGAGCTACACGAAGTGCAGGTTTCGGGAAGTGAAGGCCGAAAATAGTGCTGAGGAGGTCTGCGACAGCTTGAAGGTCGACTCCATGAGCCTTAAGCTTATTGATGATCACACGAGCTTCTTCCTTAGTCAGAACAGCGTCGACAAAGTCTTGGAATTCCTGAGAGCTTAGGCGTTTGATGAGATTGGCGAAAGCTTCTGAGTTCTCCAGCTTCTGGTGGTAAAGTGCCTTGATGTCATCTATCGGGAGGATCGCCTTGATATCAGCAATAAGACCAGCAATTCCACCGGTCGCTTTGGATAAGCTCTGTCTGGCGAGGTAAGATGGTTTGAATGGTGGTAGTCCCAGAAAATCGTGTATTTTATTCAAAAAATCATAAACTTTTAGGCCAGAATCTTCGAGATAAGCCAGAACGTCTCTAGCTTCTTTCATGTCTTCAACTTCCTGGACTAATTTTTTGAATTCATCAGTCTCGAGATACTCAATTGCTTCCGCTACTTCAGGATCATTTTCCACATAGTCCAGAGCTATTGCGACGATTTCATCAGTTGGCAAAAGATTAATAAAATCTTGGAGATCGTCATTAAGATCCCGGGTCATACGAGTTTGTGTGCTGGGAAATTCAAGACCAAAAAGGCTAGAGAGGAGATCCTTGATGTGAGCAACATCTACGCCAGCTTCTTTAGCGAATGCAACGATCTTTTTGAACTCCTCGTTGGCGCGAAGAGCATTGATGAGTTGCTGGAATCGTGGAGAACGAAGTCGTTCGACCAATTTAGCGAATGCAGGAGAGGTCTCCAGTTTTTCTTTATATAATGCCTTGATCTTATCAATTGGAAGGACAGCCTTGATGTCAGCGATGAGACCAGCTACACCACCGGTTATTCTGACTTTCCTGGCGGATCCTCCAGGTACAAGCGGTGGAAGATCAATGGCTTCATGTATCTTGTTCACCACTTTGTATATATCCAGACCTGACTCTTGCAAGTAGTTGTAGAAGTTGATAACATCTTCGATGCTCTCGACCTTCTTCACAAGCTCCTTGAATGAATCGGACTGGAGGTAATTGACAACGGCCTGAACTTCAGAATCATTTTTCAGATACTCTAGGCATATTTGAACGATCTTCTCTCGAGGGACGAGGGCCATAAATTCTTGGAACACTTCCTGAAGCTCATTCGAATTTCTGAGAGGGCTTGAGTGGACGCTTACAGCCCCCGATAGGGCAAGCGCCACTAGGAACGCCAAGGAGAACTTCATCTGTTGTAAAATAGAAAAAATGTCGTTAATATCACAATTCGTATTTTTATGCTTAACACTCTTTTTTATCTGACATTCGTAGCACTTTTTACTTACCGTCGCAACCGTGACAACGATACGGTGTGGCTGATTGACGGCTCTGTATCCGAGCTTTATATACGAAGTACCCCCCGAATCAGCATAGCTACCGGATGTTGAAGTTTGATTGTAAAAATTGTCTTTCGATATGTTGTCTAGTCGATAAGATTATGGGACAGAAGTAGCGAAGTGCAGGTGAGTTCAAGATTATGAAGATGTGTTGGCATTTTTCATCGCTGATGATAAGAATAGCCGATCACATCGCTTAAAGATGCCTGCACCGTTTTCTTGTGATGAAGGATTTTAACACTCAATTTCACATTCTATTAATAAAAAACAAGGAATTTGTGTACTTGCCAGTCTCTGTTTCCAGGCAACCGAAACATGGCATAATCAATGAAGCCACGGTAAGATGCATCAAGAGTATACAAAGTTACAAAAATCTTCACTGATTACCAACACGATAAGATCTTGTACGGCTTGAGTGTCTTCATTTTTTCCAATTCACAAATAACTTTCTTGTTTTCAATTATGAAACCAGATTTTTGTTAGCGATTGAAACTTGCTGCGATTACTACATACTTGAACGGTTATTACATACTTGAACGGTTATAAATACCATTATCCTTTATTCATATCTCGCAATTCTCGGTACTATCAAAGGCAAAAAGAAAAAAGAATTTCGATAGTTCAAACTATTAACAGATACGCCTAATTCTCACAACATGTTTGCTAAGAATTCAGTTGAAGGCGAAAGAAAAAATGTTGCTTATTATAGTTTTTTTTTCTATTATAACAGCGCTAGAATGGCAAGAAAAATTCTAGTAGATCGGATTTTGATTGCAATTACATTAGCCCAAATTGTCGTCATTACCATGCCAATAGTCGATAGTGTAACCCCTGTGGCAAATTCATTCAAAAATAGTAAAATCTTTTCGAAACTGCATATTTAAATCACTGAGTGAAAAAAATTCCGTTTTCCGACATATTTTTCGTTCGGTGAATATACGTGAGCAAAAAATGGTTTATTCCAAGGAGGAAACCAAGGGTAACATGTGCTCCAAATTGCTCTGCGCTTATTTGTTCAAAATAAGTAAGTATAAAGTGAAAAAGAGGGAAACAACGGTGCGTTCTTCAATCAGGTGGTGCTAACATATAAAAGGAAAGTGAGTCCTTTGTTTCCTACCATGTTGGTTTTTCAACGTCTCACTCAACTTCCTTTCGGCTTCTGTTACTTTCTGTATTTCTTACCTTGCTTCGTTTCCCTTTAGCGATTCTAAAATGGCTAAAGAAAACGTAATACCATCACAGGCTGCCGACGCTAAAGTTCCAAACGGAGTAGAACAAAGGTTGCAATGCAAAAAAGGCTGTACGGAGAAAGACGGAGAAGATTGTAATTAAAATTGTTACGATTTAATAAGCCTCGCAATCGAAAGTGCACCTCTGCCTAATGGGAAAGTCTTGGAAGCAATTTTATCACTTTTCGTCCCTAAAGTGGGGGAGGGTTTAGGAGTCGGGCAATGAACAACTATGAGCAATCGACTTTGATACTGCAGTGCTGCTTGCACTATGTCCCGCATTTTCTTCGGCTACCTCTTTCTCTTCTTCTCCGCGCTTCTTCTCTCTTTTAACTTTTCCACTCAATATGGAAGACACCCTCAGCTCGCAGGGTTCCTCGCTAAAGGTTTAACGCAATTTCACCCATCCACTCTGCCCAACCTCGACTCTGTCTACCTCACTTCGTTCACCTTTGCATCTGCGAAAGCTGATATCGCTAGCACTATAGCTGACGCCCGCTTCAAGAAGAAAGTGGAAGATACGGGCTATTTTGTGTAATAAGAATTCTAAACGAAATTGCACGCTTCAGATAGAATTTAGATACACATCTTATGAAAAGATTTTCGCAAAGTTGATAATGGGGTTCGTACCAAAAAAAAAAATTGAAATTAATTTCCCATTGGAAGTCGTGATTAGCGTTAGACGGAAATTGGTTTATCAAACAATTTTAATAAAACCTCATTCAGTAGCTAATTCTGCGGTAATCGTTATCTTGCAAGTTTATAATGATTGACATATTAAGCGACTTAAAATAACGTTATCGTGACACTCATCGGTAGTAACTATCGTGATGCGGTACAAAAGTCGCCGGTAATTTACAAGAGTAGGAAAATAAAATTGAAAAAGTTTCCATACTCTAGAACAGCCAGAAACTATAAATAAAATGAAGTAATAAGGTGTATGACTCTGAACTTCGATAGAAAATAGCATCAACAAATAAGATATAGAAGAGTGCGGGGCAAAGTGGACCGTCTAAGAAAAAAAATGACTTCATCACGAAACTCAAAGTGTATTGTTGCTGCTTTTGACCCAGAAATTCAATTCCAATAGTCGATTTTGAGCGTCGGAAAAAAATGTGGGGCAAAGTTGGCCATTTCCCCAAATTCGGAAATGCATGATTTTACCAACGCGGTGCTACTAAACGTCATCACCATTGATTATATTTCAATAGCAATTGTGTTGTTGGTTAATTTTGATATTCCGGAAAAAAAAAATATCATCGGGAGCGAAATAGAATTGTCATCAAAAATATTTTCTCCGTTTATTTGTAGGAAAGCATTAGCGAAGTTCAAGGCATAAATAAAAATCGCTTTATCGCGACACCCAAAGTGTATTGTTACTGCTTTTCATTCAAGAAATCGATTCCAATGATAGATTTCGAAAATCGACAAAAAAAAAGTGTATGCGGGGCAAAGTGGGCCATTTCTCCAAATTCGGAAATGTATGATTTTTTCAACTGAGTGCTTCTGAGTGTCATCATTGTTGATTATATTTAAATGGCAATTGTGTTGACTATTAATTGTGTTATTCCTAAAAGAAAAACATTGTCAAATCAGAAAAGGACGCATTTTTTTTAAATATCCGTAAACGTCATGCTCGTGGAAAAACGGCTGTCTTGACAGACTCGCCGTACAAGACTAAATTGATAACACACAGAAGAAGAAGAAAAAATCGGAGGATGCTGCGTGTATTTTTTTGCGATGACTTGTTTTCACAATCAGTTGAAAGTTGGATTCAGTGCCAAAACTGCAAAGGGTGGTCACATATTTCGTGCGCCGGGGTCGATGAATTCGATAAAATCAATTATACGAGCGATTTTTGTAAATAGGATACATATTATAGTACCTACTTACAATTTCATATTGCTTCGAAAATGAAAAATTTTCACAAGTTGTTTTTGTAAATGTAAATTTCAAATGTTAGGTAAGATTTGTTATAGTTGATATCTTCTGAAGTTTCTCTTTCGTTTCCTCATTAAATTTAGTTGTAGAAGCGTATTTAAGATAAAAAAATATGGGAGTGGCCCACTTTGCCTCGTTTTCGATATTTTTATTTTCAGATTTTGTCGATTTAAACACTCAAAATAGATTCAAAAACGTCGTCTATTGGATGATTAAACTGCACTCCCTTATTATTGGACCGGACGGGTTAACAAAACAAAATTCTCAATATTCGCGCAGAGTATCGAGGTCGAGAACCTCATTTGTCATCTGTCATTCGAAATACAATCCGAAGGCTATCAAATTCGTTGTCTGTCATCGTGATTAGGTCAGATAAAGTGAAATCTTACTGATCTTCAGACATGCATTGTTCACGAAATTCTAAAATCGCGTATTGAACTTTGCTTCAGATCGATTAATTTTCTTGAGAAAATGCTTCTATGAAAATTTAGCAACGAGTCATAAAGAAAGTATGAGTAATCGCAGTCATTTTTTTTACTCATAAAGTTATCGCAATCTCACAATCTTGATGCGACAGGTCCATCTGATGCATCGTTATATTTTCGTGACTTTATGCACGTGGTATGCATAAGCTCGTTGGTCTCGCATGTTTGACAAGGTCCGCATGAATGCAATGCATCGAAATTAGTGCACGACTGAGAAACAACTCATATCTCGGCACATATAGATTGTCGTGTATCAGTTTAGAGCAGGTAAGCTTTTACTGAACAGGTGTTCATAATCAGGGCGATAAATCGATTATATTGATTGAATAACAGTCAATTGTTGATCGAAGATTCGCATTCCAGATTGGCGATAATGACGAGATTGTAAGTATCACTCTTAAAGAATGAAGAGTTTTTGTATTCGGCAATCTCCAAATACATGATGTTGCCAAAGAGCGTCTTATCAGTTCGATCTACGAAGTAAGATTACTAAGAATAGAAGTTTAATTGTACTATCCAAATGTTTTCCTTTTTTCACAGTCGGTTCAAAAGTGAAAAAAATTTGATTACGAGAAAACGTCAATGTTTTGGCTAGATATTATTTTTCGGCTGACTTATAGATCAGACGACTCATCAATTTTATTTACTGTGATAAAATTAGAGTTGAGGTAATTCAGATGGGAATCCACTAATCAAGAAACAGATTATCTTCAATACTGGAACTTTGTTTTTGTTTTGAAACTTAAAAAAAATGATTCAAAGCGGACTAGTTTTTATAACTTATCGTGGAAAGTCCAACGAATGGGTATGAAATAACATCAACAGTATGATTTGTCGTAACCTTTTGAGATATGAATGGAAAACTTCTTTATATTGTAAAACATGATGTTTTTAAGATTTTTTATCTGGTATTTGAGAATTCAACAATAACTAACATTTCAGAATTGTGGATATTATGCTAAATTTCATTAAAAAATTCACTATACTTTTCATTCGCGAAATTAAGAGCTAATTAAATTAAAGCTATTAATTAAAAATTCATCACGATTCAGTCGATGGTTTAAAAACATCATCATATGCCCTTCCCATTGAAAATATGGGGAATAGCAGTGAATTAGAAATCCAGTGTGGTGCAGAATAACGATCGTAAAGTTTATGTCCTACGGGCATAACGGTGTGTCGCACGCTGCTAGGTACTATCTGCCGGCAATTATCTCCCGACAGGATATTGCTCTTTGCAGTTTTCCTCTCCAGCACTGCGACAGAACCTACACGATGGGGCCTTCGGATCTCGCGTCCAATCGTATCGAATTATTTTCTACCGTTCGGCAAACTTTTGCCACAGCGACCGAGCGAGATTTCCAAAGCATCGAGATATTATAGCAGCACGTGGCACTAACTGCGCTGGGTACAGTGTTGCTCGGATCGTTAGTACCCGGTAACAGCTTTTCCGAGACTTTTGATAAAAAAACAAACAAAAATATATAACTGCGCCCCTGTGCGCAACACAAAAATCATGGCAGTTTCTGGATGTAGTATTCGGTCGTAACAGTTCAACTTGTCACGTCGTGCATGATTTTCGATCGTTTTTTCATTTATTTAATCATTTATACACGTATTCACTCATTTATTCATTCATTTATTCATTTTTGTACCATGCACATGTTTCTCTGCAGAGCAAAAATATTTTTATTTCAACAACAAAAATAAATAATATCTAATCGTGCAACTGAATTATAGTATCAGTGGATGTTTGCATACAACTTACAATACTAGTGATAAGTCCGGTGTGATGGTCTTGTGGTTAGAGTACTGGCTTCTAAACCAGAGCATCGGTAGGTCGCGGGTTCGATTCCCGGTGCCGTCGAAAATTTTCGTCGAAAAATAAAAACATGGACGTGATGAAGCTCCAGATGTATACGTGAGACACACACAGGTAACTGTGGGGGTCACACGTATACAGCTGTAGTCTGTGTTTACATTCTCGACGAAAATCGTGACGTAGCTCCGGCGCCGTGAGGCGAACTCGAGACCGGCTATACCGGCATAAGGTTTTTCCGCAATGTTTTCCTATGCCCTCAGCAGAAATGTTATGGCAAATGCGATATAGAGGGGGAAGTCGGATGCGGCCGCATGGGGGCCTGGTTACTGATCCGGACCAGGCCCTCAGGGGGGACTGGCTACTGACCCGGGCTGACCCTGTAATAGGCGTGATGCCTGCAGACAGGGGAAAATGCGAAAAAAAAATAATAAAAAAATAATAAAAAAAACAATACTAGTGATAAAAGTTCGTATAACCGTCTATTAACTAAAATATGGAAACACGATATTTGTACCCAAATCCTATGGGAACTAGGAAATTTAAAATATAAATTTGTAATTTTACTGTACTCAAGTGTCAAATTCAATTTATCAGCCGATCAATTGAATTTTCGGTAAAATTAATTCGCAAAAACTTCGAAAATTCTATTCTCAATTTTCTATTCAATAAAATTTTCTTTAGTACAGCATATTCGGTATGTTGGAGAAACTGCAATTATCTAAAACATGTAAAAAAAAATTTTAATTTAAATATTCTGGCAAAATCTGATAAACAGTGGAATTCGATACAAGACCGGCCCCTACATTTTCATTCCTCGATAAAAAAACGCAATTATGCGCTAACTTTTATTTTTTCATAAGGATTTTTTTTTAACAACTTCTATAAAACAATCTTCGACAAACTTTTTTTTTAAATGAAAAGAGCCATGACAGTGGCAGGATCATTGCGATTTATTAAGCGCAAGTGATGAGAAGATTAACCGAAACAGCATATGAAAAGGCAGAAGAGAAAAAAATCACGTGAAGCAAAGCAAACTAACGGGCTGTGGTCAATCGAAAGCCACTCGTGGCTATGGTGTTAAAAAGACCGAGTATAACTTTTTTTTCTTGTTGCTGTGGTAAAGGTAGTTTGCCGGGCAGATCGGGGGTGGCGTTCGTTGTGTGGTGGTGTGATGCACTTCGACGGCTCATCGCTGTGTCGATAGCGCGATGGGAATGGCTCGGGGCTGTGACAAATCCAGTTCGAGTAATCGAGGTCGCGCCTTCGCAAGGTTTTACACCCAAGCACTTATACTCTATTGCGATTGGATTCTCTGCTCGCCCGTGTTCATCCTTACAGTTCGACTGTACTGTTAATCCTTTCTTGCCTCATCTAGTTGTTTCATACTACACTGAGATAAAAAAAGTAATTGGAAGTATAGATAATTTAATTGCTTCAATTAAGCTTCTTGCACTACTTATGGGTCATATGTAAGTCTATTTTCAGTTTCGTCACGAAAAAATGCACGAATATTAACATCATTAACAAAAGTTAGAAATACATTAAGCCGAGCGAAAAGTGAGCAATTTTTTCTATATTCGTCCGTTATTATTTCAGAATGATGAAATGAGCAGAATTCGCTCGCGTGACCTTTTTCCTCTTTCCATGTTTGTCAGGTTTTGAATATGCTTTGTTTTGATTATCCAATAGTATCTTATTGCGATAACGTACGGTAAATCAGCCTAGTTTTTCGACATTATCTTTTAAAATCATCATTGCCTCGTAGTATAGTTTTCTATTCAGTTATCTAGTTTGAAAGTTACTCATACATTCAAGAGCTAGAATGCTGCAGTTACTGGTTTCCCTATACCTGTCATCTTAAGTACACAATGTTTACGACAATGTACTCCCGAAACTATACGGTAAAACTATTTTAAACTCAAACATTTCCTAATAATATTAATCTTTTTATTTTCCGTATTTTTATCAAGATATGCTGTTTTTATGTTGGTGAAAAAACCACTTCAAATCATTTCTATGGCGGCATTCAGTAGAATGATTTTATTAAATAAATTATTACTCACTTTCTCCATTCGCTTAAGTAAAAACAATATTCATCTCATCCATCAAAATGTTCCATCGACTAAAATAAAGTATGAATTCGAAACAATAAAATAACCACGCCTGAGCTTAGACTAATAGTCTATGTAATGCTGCTAATATCAGCATTACATAAGACCTACAATTCGATTCAGTGAATACCTCGTTAAGTGTTATCTTCTGTTGAGTCACTACAAAATAAGGTATTAACGAATGTGAAAACAATTCAATCAATTCAATTAAACATTCATTACGGTTTAGAATTTATGTAATACAACTATTTGTATTAGCTTTTTTATTATTTAGCGCAGTTAAGTATTTTCGCCTTTGTACTATTTTATCAGTTAAAAAAAAAAGTTGATCTAATGGTGCCAATTTAATAGAAATAGCTTGACAAACGTAGGGTTCGTCATTACGGTTTATCGTATTCACTTACAACTATGTTGAATGCACACAATTATTTGATCCCGTGATTTAAAAGAAAATTTTATCACGTCTACGATATAAATCATCCGACCCAATCAATCTGAGTTCTGTGTCTTAATTAATTAAATCGCAGTCAAGTGTTGATTAAAGATTTATATTACAGATTAACGATAATGAAGGAGGCAGTGCGACTAAGTATCCCACGACAAAATATCGCCTAAAAATATTCCATTACCGAAATGTCCCCCTGCGCCAAAATATCCCCCGCTAAATATCTCCGTGCCGAAATATCCCCAACCAAAAATATCCCTGCAGCAAAATATTCCACAACAAAATATTCCGTTGTACACCAGAGCTTTCTAGGTAAAGCCTCATAGAGTTTCAATTTTTTTTTTGGTTCCAAGAGCAATGACCCGGTGGGTTTGGGGGGGGGGGGGGGGGGCTTCCATTACAAAAACATAATTAGGTTTCTTTGAGTTCCTTTGAATGAGGCACCGTTCAATAGAAGCAAAAAGATTTTTAATTGAAAATTAAATACTTTAATATAGACAATATAGATTCGTAAGCGTTATATGAGCATACACGGAGAAAAAGTTTGGTTGTGACAACTACATCTTCAATTTGCTGTATTGCCGTTCTAAAAAAAAAGTTGTACCAATAATATCGAACAGGACTCTCAACTATTCAGGATTGGTACTTGCAAAATTAGCCCGCCTAACCATTTAAAAAGTTAAGTCTTCAACTTGAATGGTTGGGACTACCATTCGAATTGTTGGCTCTATTATTCGAATCATTGGCACCACTATTCGTATCATTGGCGCTACCATTTGAGCTGCAAGAAAAATAGAATTATCGATTGGTTGGAACAAGTAATTTTTCGGTTATGGCAGCTAATCTTTTCTTTCCGTGAAGCTTATTCGTAAATCGTAATAATTCTGGACGAGTATATGCGTATATATACCGTGCTCTATTGCTGCTGATGTGTATTCGCAACGAACGCTGTTTACGTCCCTTCTTTACATCTTGGGTCTCCGTTACGTATGTGTCTTGTATGCGCTTGTATATTTATTTGTATGTGTTTCATAGGTTTCCGTAACATTTCACGTGACGATTTCGTGAGTGTGTCTTGAAACATTCATCAAGCATGCCTCGTTTGTTTGATCTGAGTAAAAAAGGTTCATCGTTACTCTTGTCAAATGGATTTTCGTTTTCAGTGCATCGGGAATGCGAGGAAAAAGTAATTTGGCCGTGTTATGGTGGCGTGTTCGTTGTTTGAAATGTTATGTTGTTTATAAATGTAATTCGTATTTGTAAAATAAAAATATAAATAACATTAAGGTTGTCCTCCTGTATTGTCTGAAATCCCATAAGTTCGAGCGAAATCGAGACAGAATTACGAACTGTTCTCGAAGAAATAAAAATCTGAAAAAAATCAACTATATGAAAGATGCTGAAGAGATTAATTTGGCATAATAATAATTAAAAAATGTTATTAAAAAATTACTGAAATAAATAATTGTGCGTACAAATTTCCCGACAACCTAACTTTTTTTTGTTAGGAAAATGATTTGTTTATTTTTCTGAATACGTGCGGATTTTTTTAGAATTTCATCTGTTTGAAAATGGCCGTTTTTTTCAAGTGTAAAATTGGGAGTCAGAAAAAAAACCTGAAAAAATACATATGTATTCAGAAAGATAAACAAATGTTTTACATAACAAAAAAAAGTTCGGTTGCCGGGTAATTTGTTGCACTATTATTTATTTAAGTAATTTGTCAATAACATTTTTTAATTAGTATTATGCCAAAATAACCTTTTCAGCATTTTCTATACGCTTGATTTTTTTCAGATTTATATCTCATCGAGAATTGTTCGTAAATTTTGTTTAATTCTCCCTCGAACTTATGCGGTGTCAGACCGTACAGGAGGACTACCTTAAGTAAAGGTCAAATGTTTCTTTGAGAATATTTTTAGCTGCCGATATTTTTGGTTGGGGATATTGTTGATTAGGGATATTTTGAGGAGGGGTATCCTGGAGAGAATTAAAAGTTCGGTAGTCATGGACAGATTGTAAGTAGCACTTTCAAAGAATCTGAGAAATTTTCCAGTCGGTAATCTTCATGTACATGATGTTACCGAAGTGTTTGTTATGAGTTTGATCTACAGAAGGAAAAATATCGGTCGGTGCATTGAAATTGTATGGTTGTAGATGAATGATTAGGAGATTAATTGTAGCGATGAAATATTTTTCGTTATTCACAGTCGGTTCAAACGTAAAGAAATAATCAAGAGTACATACGTACGTCGATGTGTTAACTATTGTTTGCTTATCTAATTCCTAGATCAGATAACTCATATCTTTTTTCCAGCGTGACATGACTAATTTTTAATTTTAAAATCTGACATGAATATAACGATCAAGATACAAAAACCTCCGATCCTGAAAACATATTTTTTTTTTTTTATTATAGAAAAAATATTTACGGCGGATCAGTTTTAATCAGGTATCGTCTTATCGCAAGGCCTTATACTCGAGCGTTTATACTTTACTGCGATTGGATTCTCTACTCGTTCATTCTCAACCTTACGCTTCTACTGTCCTGTTGAACTTTTCCCTTGGACAGGTTCCCTTGGAAAGGCTGGCTTATTTCCTCTCCATATATGAAGAATTGAGAATAGAAAGAAATGAATAAAAAATTACTGTCTGAATTTTCGTCCATAATCTAGTGTTAGTCACAAATTATTTTCGGAATGGAAATCAGCTATTTTTAAATCGCTTAATATGGTTATTGGTATCGTAAGCGAATAAGTAAATCAATTGAGGATTTCTTCTTTGGATTATTCGTATCGTCTTTTTTCTACAAATTTTGCATTGTGAAAATACGTATTGTCTTTTTTCTACAAATTTTGCATTGTGAAAATACGATCTCGAAAATTGCTAATGAAATGATTGTACAAATGGTAAGAATCAACTATACAAGTTTGAAATTACTGGTCATAAAATTTATAAAATTCATAAAAACATAAGATCCACGTACTTAGATGCAGTTACTCAACCGTATATAGTCATACCACTGTAGGATAAAAAGCACTGGTAAAATGTTATAGCAGTTTAATTTTTTGAGATGTTGAAATTTATTTATTCATTAATTTTTGTTCGCAATTTATGATTTTTTCTTTGTTACGGATTTTTTTCTCCTTCAAATGCGAGAAATTCTTTTTAGTTGATATTGAAACTACTATTAATATACACGTATATAATGTATATATATGTTGTACAACATATACTTGACATGCTGAATATATTTTTAGTTTATTTCACAACTTTTGATACCTACACATAGTTTATGGCTCAAGTTTTTGACACATTGTGTTTTTTGGGGGTGTTAGATACCGCTCACGTAAATGTACTCGTCTCAATTTTTTTACCCGTGAGGGTTTTTTTCGGGGATTTAATAGAATTCAATAAATATAGTAATGATTCAGATTGCTTCCTTATCGAAGGAAGCTTTGTTTTCGTGAAAAAATAATTTGTTCGGGATTTCCACATGAGAATACTTAACACAATTGCCGCCGCCAATTTGAATGATATCCGGCTGAAATTTGTACCAAAAGTGGACTGTTAAACAATATCGTTATGATTAGTTTCGGTTTGTTTGGAATCAAATTTGGTGTCAAACTGTTGACGTAACTTTCGCAATGTTTAAGATATCGTGCTCAAATTTGGTTCGTACGTGGACTGTTATGATATAAAATTTAGGAGTGAATTCGTCAATCCGTAAAGGAGTTTAAAATATATGGCATTTTGAATTTTTTGATCATGCTGTAATTTCCGTAATTTTTTAAGATTTCGATCCCAAATATGGTCCGCGAGGAGACTGTAGTTAACCAAGGTATGGGGTTGGATTTGGAGTAAGTCCGTCGAAAAGTTCTAAGTTTGTGGCATTTTGAAAAAAAAATTAAAATTTTTATTCGCGCTCTAACCTTGGCCGCTTTTAAGATATCAGGCTCTAATTTTGTACAAAAGCAAAGTGCGGGTAAAAAAACGATGAGTAAAAATTTGATGCGGATTCATCAAGGTGTTAAAAAATTATGGCATTTTGACTATATCGAAAATTAAGTTTCAGCGTTCCAACTTTCACAATTTTCAAGTAAAGTATGAGTAAACTAAACATTAGTGTGAATTTGGCGAGAATCTGTTAAGGATTTGCAAAATAATGCCATTAAAAGATTTCTTAAACAAGGCTCCAGAGTAGACCTTCGAAAATCGCTTTCTCAATAGTATAGGATTTCAACAAAGCTTTCTCAATGAGGATCCCATAATGAACTAACATACTTCCTCATAGAGGTAGATTTGTGAAAATCCATCAATAATGAGGAAGCAATTTGCAAGATTCTACTTTGTTTTTCAAATGCTAGTTCATGTAATTAATAGTATTGTGCCCCCGCATCCCAATTGTCTACTTCGCAGTTGAGAGAAGTGGATACTGTACGTATAGCTGAACTAGGATGAGGACATGCACGAGCGATAGAAGTCCCAAAGGGGCTTAAGCCCGTCGGCCATGCAGCGTTCCAGGGTTGCGTCTATTCCTGGCAAGGACACGCGAGGATGGTCCACAGGCTGCCAACCCCGCGTGTGTCGGCGCTTATATTTCAACGTCGGTTTATCCGGTCGGCTGACGAGTGATGTGGTCGCTCGACCCTCGCGAATCCGGAGAACATCGCTCGCCAAACACACCTCGCTAGAACACATAGTATTATCATTATATATATAGTATATATAGTGAATGCGTACCTATGTACTACCCTTAGTATAAGTATGTCCAGATACCGCAACAATATATGAGCCATTCCATATCAGTACAGCCACTATGATAATAAAAAACATTTCTTAAAAAATGTCCCCAAATCCAACTAGAAGGAAAACAACGAATACATCGAGTAACAAATTTACTGAAATTTTTCTAAAAGTATTTTTAGATTATTCCACATTGTCACTTACGCAGTTTTATATCGGCAAAGGTTAATCGTCTTCGAAATCAATAACAAAAATATTGGTCTTTGAAAGATTCAATAAAATAATTTTAAAGTTTTGTTTTTCATGCGAAAAGTACCTGATGTAGATGCCAACTCCATTATCGAGCGTTGTTTGTGTTTCTCTGAACGGTTCAAGAGTTAGGCTTTATGCTTAGTCATGGGAGAAATTGAGTTTTCATGAAAAATATGTTTTCCGAAGATTCTCACGTCAGTATATTTCGAATTGTTTAATAGGTGGAGAAAATTTTTCTAGAAAAGTAATCTAGCGACCAAAATTTTGCTGAACTTTACTTATTTCAAGTTCTTCAGAACGAGGATACAAATCAGAAGTTTGCAATTGGTTCTTATTATTTTTTCTTTTTCACAAAATTGCCTTTATGAGGGACCAAAAACGATTCACATGTTTTTTATAGAGGTAGCTCCGTAAAAAATAGAAAATAATTAGGAAGCATTGCAAGTCTCTATGTTTTTGCTGCTTACTTATTTATGTCGAACTAATCCCTAGTGAAGGGATTTTCATCCAAATCTATTATCAAGATTTTTATTTTATTTTATGAGGCTCTAGAATAAATTTTTGTTGCGTATCAGAACTGATATGGAATGCCTCATATATGCGTAGAGTGTCTATATATTCACACAGGGTACAAAGGCCTCGATGTGCGCTTACCCCTCAGTGATTCAACACAGAATCATTGTCAGTCTGCTTGCTACTGATGCAACTACTGAAAGGTGCGGCCACGGCCATCACGGTCTATGAATATCTGGTTGAAGTCTGCCTTAATGTCTCGGTTTCGCTTGCTTATATCTCTTTTTTTGTATTCGTTTATGACTCTCTCACCACTTCAGCCATTTGAACATGCAGTCTCCAACTTCTATGACAAGATATGAGACACTCCACGGTAGTTCACACAGTCAAAAACAGACAGCCTCCAACTTTTAAAAAATGTTGTGTTATTCATCAAAGAGAATTAAGTATCTGTAAATTAACAAAAAAATCTACTCCAAGATTTGTTCAATTCATAAAAAGAATAAAATAAACGGAAAAAAATCTAACGTCTGGTGGGAAACTATGGGATCTCAATCGGCAGGGAGAGATATGATAGCAATTATTTTAATTATTTTGTTTATTTAAGTTATCTCTTGCTGTTAACTTAGTTCGGGTACATTCAATACTCAACATTTTAGTTGGGTATTCAATGTACTTTTTTTTATTAAATGACATTTTAATATCGTAAGCTGTGTTGAATCAGGGAAGTATTGCTCTGCTTATATTTATCAACATGATTTTTTCACTTGAAGTTAGATTTTTTTTAACTTCCTGAAATTTACTTTCATTTCAAAAAATAAAAATCTCAGGTTCTTTATTCACTCATTGATATAATTTTTTTTTTAATTGGAGTCAGTCCCGTTTTTGGCGGTATAAAATACTGTGCCCCATATGTAACGTCGTATATTTGTGAAATCGATCCAATCGTTACAGATTTTGTGTTCCATAAATGTCATTTTCAATTTAATTACGAGAACTAATTGGCCTTACACTGATTAAAGAAACGCTTAATTTATAACTCGGGCTAAAATATGGTTTATCACTACACGTACACTGAAAAAAATTAGTCGGATAACAATACCAAACATAGTGACTTCGAGTATGTCAGTTGAAAAACAATGTACAGTGCATTTAGAGATGTTGAGATATTATTTAAAATATCGTTTCCAATCGTCATTCAAAAATTCTAAAGGAATTTAAAAAGTAATGGAATTTTATTAGAAATACATCCGACATTTTTATTTAAAAAAATGTATTACAACAATATTTTTAACACGCGTTTTTCGAAGATGCCATTCTTACACTTATCTTAATCAGAACAATATTGAGCTTCCGAGGTAAATTATAAGTTTCAACTAGAAAAGTGCTTGCCTATTGAAGAGTTGAGAAATACATTAAGGGTAAGCTTGAACAAAAGCAAGTTTCAAAAGTCAGACAGTGTATCCTTACTCAATCAATCTGTCGCGCCCTCTGCCTTAGCGTGTATGCACTGCACGCTCGTTTGTTGCCTCGGCTTATAGTAGACAGGCCATTATAGTCATGCATTTGTGTAGTTCAAATATCGTACATACACTTTGTTGCTTCAAAAGAGACACTTGCGTTCACGCACATACGGTGGATGCATGTAACCACTCGTAACACGGTGAAGCTTTCGATAACGAGCAAACTTTCGGACCATCCCTGGCCACTCGAGCAAAGTAATTATCCTCGTATTACTCGTCGAGTTACATTAATTAATGCTGGCAGGCGGTGAGAAACAGCAGGACGAGGAGGGCAGGGGGGGGGGGGTGGAGGTACTGGATAGACAGAGAGCACCGATGTTATGGGAAACGAACAGGGGTGGAACTTCTGGAATCGGGAACATGAGGATCTCTTGACATAGGATATTTGCGATCTTTTCTTTCCCCTTTTTCACATCTCGCGTGCAAATCAAAGTAAAGTCTCCATAATAAAATAGCTTCAAGATATTTCATATTCGGGAAAGAGATATTTTATATTTGCCTGTTGAGGGGTTTTATCACCTTAAAAAAAGTCATAAGAATATTTATTTTAAATTATGTCCTTCTTTGACAGGACGTTGCCCTAATATCTTGTTGAGGATACAACAAACATTATAATCCTGCAATTTTGTAAAGACGTATGGTGCACAAGAAAGGTGGGGGTCAAAAGTAAAAATTTTTCACTTATACCTTTCAGACGAAAACGGTAGGAAAAAAAATAAATGGTTGCTCTAACCAATTGCCATTGTTAAATACGCTCCAAGCAACAAAATTGGTTCTGTGAACCAACTACTTGATGTCACAACCAACCCCTTGAGCGTTAAAATCGATCGATTGAATACCACATGAAACGCATTGGGCCTGACACCCCATAGTTAATCCTTACAACCAATTTTGACGATTGACGCGTATTAAACCATGGCGATTGGTTCGGGTAACAACTTAATTCCTTACATGCGTGAACATTGGTTCACCACTGAAATAGTTCAGTGTTCGATGTATAATATCATGTGTCGGAGAGTGCATTATGGATTAGATATAGCGATTCTGGATGCAGTTGAAATTGAATTTACTACAACCAATTCTGTAGTGATTTTCTAACAGAAAAAAGATTGATTTACATATTACAAATCATGGCTTTATCATACTGACTTAAGAGACTCTCCTACGGGAGGGAGAGGAGTCGCTAATCAAGTGCCTCAATCGTATTTTCCGTTCCTGTCTGCCACTGAGATAAGTGTCAAAAGCGTAGCGAGAGGTCAGGGTGGTCTTCATCCCGAAACCGGGTGAAACTATGGGCTGGCCAAGTCTTTCAGACCTATCAGCCTTATGTCTTTACTCCTGAAAACCCTGGAAAGGCTGGTTGATAGGTACATCAGAGAGAGGGTACTTCCAAAAAGGCCCATGCAGACCTCACAACACGCATACCAGGCCGCACATCACACCATGCGATGCGGCAACAAAATTCGGAGTCGATGAGTCTATCATCGAATGGACTCACATCATGCTTCGTACGAGAACGATCATCGCAGGACTCAAACGGTCAAGGTGCACATCAAAAGGGGCTGGCCCTTTTGATGTGCACAGGCTGGAGGGGGTACATCGCCTCTCCTGTAGATAATGGTCGTTGACGGACGACGGACCCCGCTCGAGGGACTCGGGGTAAAAGTGGTGGGTTACGCACATGACATCATGGTAATGACCAACGGTACTCACTCAACCGAAATGGAGTGGAGAATGCAACGCGTTCTTCACCTCATGCAAGAATTATGCGCCTCCAAGTCCCTAGGGGTCAACCCAAGCAAGACTGAGATGGTGCTTTGTACACCAAGGAGAGGCTTCAAACCTGGACAGCAAGCTTAGTTGGAAAAGCCACATAGCCAAACAGGCCTCGAAAGCCACTGCCACTTTTTACGCCTGTAGGCGGATGTTTGGGAAAAAATGGGGCCCGCGGTCCAGAGGTTCACTAACAGGAAGACAGTAGACAAAGTCTACAGACTCATTGGTGTTGGGCTAGGGGACACCGGAGCGATGCGAACTACCCCGACCCTAGCGATGGGGGCGCCTTTGAACATGGTGCCCCCTCTCATCATCGCGGAGGCTAACGAAAGGCCAAGAGAGTGGCGTGATGCTTACAGTTTGATGGCAAGTGGAGAAGGTCACAGGCGGGCCATGCATGTCTCTGCTACAGCGTGACAGAGACCGTGAGGTGATCTAACGTTAGGCGAAGATTGCTGGGACCGCTTCTACAATTTCGACCACAACTTCCAAATCCTTTTCCCCCAACAGGCAGGATCGGGAGGGGAATCAAAACAGCCTCTTGTTTCCTGGCTGGCTCGTCTGGTATACGGATGGATCTAAAACAGGAGCAGGCGTAGGGACGGCAATCTGGAGTAATAGACCCAAGATTCAAGTCTCAGGTTATTCTTGGCACTAGGACACACTACCTCGGTTCTCCAAGCGAAGGTGTACTTCATTCGGACTTGTGCCAGGTTTATCCTGGACAAAGGATGCCATAGCAAACACATCTACATATGTAGTGATAGCCTGACGGCGAGTGGGTCTTTCCTGTGAAGGCGTCCCGACTGGTGCTCGAGTGCAACGTACTATTGTCGGAGATAGCCTGCTGCAACAGGGTAAAAATCCTATGGATGCCAGGACATGCAGCCATCCAGGGTAACGAGGAGGCGAATACTTTGGCAAGGATTGGAGCCAGGGTTATCGATCCAGCACGTTTCTTGCCCCAATTATGATGGACCATATTAGGACCCTGTCAGAACGCCGGGTGAAGCGACGTTCCTCTGACTACAGACAGAAGGAATGGGACACTCGAAGGCCATTTTTAAGGGCCCTTGGGTAAGCTAGGCTCCACACTAGTACGCCTAGACAAATATCAGTTAAGAGCTGTAACAGGCCTTGTCACTGGGCATTGGTACACAGGAAAACATCTCAAACGACTGGGGCTAAATGATGAATCGCTCTGTCCGAGATGTAAGGAGGAGGAAAAACGACCCCTCGACGTGATTATGAGATGCAGGGTGCTGGAGGATATTCGTAGGAATATACTGGGAACCTGTTCTCGAATCAAAAGTGGGCGTCCGCCTGCACTTTCCTCAGGAGGCATGCCTTACTTACAATCCTACATGAAGGATACCCTCCCGTGATGGGCACGGGTACAATGGTCCAAGTAGGACTAAGCGCTCGGACAATTTCCAATACATACATACATAGAGACTTAAAAAAAAATTCGACCCAGAATGCACTCTTTGACAGATAAAATAAGACATGGAACACTAAATTTTTTTTACCTGTTTGGTCTGAAAGTTCCGACAAGTGAAAATTTTTACTTCTTCCCTCACACTATTTTTGTGCAATATAGGTCTTTATACATTTGCAAAATTATATTGCTTGTTATGTATTTGATGAAGTTACAACTAAGAATTTGTTAAAAGAGATGACAATTCATTTAAAAAATTTGGTAAGTGATTACTTATAGAATTTTTTTTCTGCTTCGTATGAAATGTACGAAATTCTTTAAATTCTTATTTGAACGATTCGCTTATACACCAGTGAATTCCCGATAAAAACTTTGCGCCAGTAACAAATGTGATGAGACAGTCGCGTGTTGCGAATTCGTTAATAGCAACTTTTTAAAAATCCATTACTAGTAGAATATACTTTGAGGATGGTCATGGCAAACAGCACAACTATGGCATCAGTTCCGGAGACGTGCTAACATTTGCTACGGCAATAATTACTCTTGGGGTTTCTCAGAGTCCGTCATTTCACCTTAGCCTGCGACAAACAACAATGTAAAAGATAAATAAATTTCCGTGAGTTATATATTCATAAGTCTTGAAATTTTGGATCAGCCGCCGCCCAAGGTTTGACGAACTCTTGGCCAGTGCGGCATTACTACCACAGGTAAACCCATACACACTGTAGGTAAGCCAGAATTACATATAGGATCGTCCAGAACACACAGAATCGAGCCACAGTCCGCGAATTCCCTCGTGACCATGACGGAAATCACATTTTACCTCGATACACTTCAGTCCCTCTTGTCGAACTCGCTGCCCCCGCTGTTGCTGTTGCTGCTCCTCTAACAACCTAGTTGCTCTCACCCCTTGCCTCTTCTCACTGTATATACGATGGAGGAGAGTCGGTCCGGCAATTTCCTCGGGAGCAAACGAGTCGAGCTTCCTGCTCGCATTCATTAAACTTTGACGGCTCGTAGCTCGTAACTATGTGCCTCGATCAGCGATACCCAAACGTGCATCAGCTGCGAATAGCAGTAAGAGTACACAGTATACATAATACAGTACAACTTTCGTCGTCGATTCTGACAAAGCAATTTCAAGGCTATACATGTAACGCCAACTATTTTAAGCAAGGATTAACAAATTATTCACAAACAAATTTGCGTTGGTGAATATTTTTCACAAATTAATATATACTGTAGATATTTTTTAATATGTCCCCCGTACCTATACATTTATTTGAAAAATACATTTAATTATTCACGTCTATATTAATTTATTAATAATTGACTTACGTGGTGATTTAAATGAAAACCATATTGAGAGAGTATTTGACATTGATTTTGCCATTAAAGGAATCAGAAATAATTGTTTTTTGTAAATGAATATTACTAATCAATGAAATAATCCATCTGGCTCGAAAAATTTCTGGGTCTCGCAAATCTCGAAACAATAACTGATTTGTAATACATTGTTCGTGCTAGAGTTGGTTTTGATTAAAGACTGATACCCGGATAAATTTCGTTTTTGACAAGGTCGGTTGGAAGTTGGTTGGTGGTTGGTTTAAATGTGAAAAAAAAAACGTCGAAAAATTACTCTACCAATATCACTACAAAAATGTTTAAAGGGATAAAAAATAGTATATTTCTATACAAGAGGCCAACCGAGCAGTGCGCAAGAAGCGAGTTTGACCTCTTGTATCGAAACATATTTTTCTTTACGAGTGCAATGCAAAATCCGGGTTTGTCCGCCGTTTACAGACATGCAAAAAGCGGTTAGTCCTCGGAGTTTCCATAGCAACCTCAAACAGTGGGCAAAACGCTTCGCGTGGTGTGCAAAATACTTTGCACACCGGTGCGGCATTCAGCTATTTTGGCTGTCTGCAAACGGTGGGCAAGCTCGGTTTATGCATGCACGTGTAAAGAAAAATATTTTTCTTTATACCTCGGTCGAAAGTACACATCTTTTGCACCTTTTTCGAGGCAGAAAGCTGAAGATTCGTGCATTGGTACGCATACGTCTTTTGTTACAGCCAGAGCACAACCTTTTTAATTCGCACTGATACGTGAAGTTGCTTTCATGACGTGTTTTGTTTACGCTAGTTGTGTACGCTTTATGTTACCAAGATATAACTTTGAAGTGACGGGCATAAAATAAATCGATTATATTATTAATTGTACATGTCACCATGGTAAAAATTAGAAAAAAAAATGTACGCAGTAATATTCATTGGAAGTACCAAATTAATTTGAATCTTGTTGATTTATTAATTTGCAGATAATATGCTTGTTTTTGTTAATGTTTAGACGAAAAAAAAAGTTATGTTTGTGTAATTTAACAGTTTATCACGTTTAAATGAAATAAGTTTATTCAACTGTTTACATTGATTTCTTTTATTTGATCCTCCCCCCCCTCCCCCGCCCCTAGAGCACTCGCTTCGCTCGTGCCACAAATGTCGGAGGCAAGCATCAACTTCTTTCGATGTAATATATACAATATTGTTCGTACTTTCGACCGGCTATAAAGAAAAATAGTATACACTACACGGGCAGAACTTTCTGCCGTAATAGTGTAATATACTATTGTGTGTTTAGAGCTTCGGCAAATGACGACACAATCTATATACACGACCAACGCATCAACAACCACATTCATCATCTGGCGTTAGAATAACAGTAAAGGCGAAGAACGAATAAGTATCCGAATTCCGAATTAGCGATTGACAATTAATCGTATTTTAAATATCGCTACAAGATATTTTCACTACAATACCAACTTCCACTTTTTTTGCTTAGCATTACATTAAAGAATGCACATTCATATTTGCCGATATAACGCTAAGTACATTGTAACGTCATTCGCGAGCAATTTATCTTCTTCCTGGAGAATAAAGCTCTTTCTCTCTTCTTATTTTCCAGCTCTGTAACGCCCAATCCCCTTGCGCTTGTATATTATAATATAGCAGCCCATTATTGTTTCGTATTTAGCATTGGCGCAAACACCACTACCATCGTCGCAGCTTTTCCCTAGCATCCCTTCGCATTTCTCTACTAAGGGATATAATAATATAAGCGGCAAGGCGACGATCCTTTAATCTGGGGTTCACGAGGTACAAAAGGCGTGAGTTCCGGAAATAAGCTGATTAGGACGCATCCTCCACGCCACCCTTCACTGGCATCATTCATCCCTTTCGCTGTATCCCTCTTTCTCGAGTTCACTATCATCTTTTGCATTCCGACTGGCTCAACGGCTTTCTCCATTCCTTACAGTCGAGCGCTTTATTTTTCTATGGGGTTCCGTTACGTACGGCAACAAGTGAACACGCTGTTAACGAACGCTTGGACGTCTTCGCCAACAATTATCGTCACAAAAAAAGCAATAGTTCGTACAACCCTTACCAAGTATTAATTAAAGGCATCCTGTATAATAATAAGCCGATGCCACGATTGATTTATTCTTGCCAAAATCAATAAGATCCTTACCGAAATAGAATTTGAGGTTAGTCTCAGTCTCGGAGAAAAGAAAAACGAAATTAAAATTAAAAATGTCAAAGAACTTGATCTCTTCAGCTGCGGATTCAATATCGATAGCAAAGGTCTCGGCGATATCAATCGAGACAAATAAGTTGCCGGATACGCGCGACGGCGCTGTCGGTGCCCAATCACAGACACCCGTGAGCAAGCGCGACCTTGAGGCATTGTCGCCAACGCAAGTGCCACTCTATCCGGCGGCAGCATCTAAAAGCGAAGAATTTAGTACGCCGTTATCGACGCTAGGTACCCCCAGCAGAAGGGGCAGGCCCTTTAATGCTGAGGTGCTGCTGAGAAGGGGTAGAAGCGAGTCAGCGGGAAATATAAAAGACATGTTAAAAATAAAGCGAAACGACCTGGAACAAGAAGTAATGGACAAATCAATTGCCAACTCTCCCTTCAAGAAAAGCAGCCTCCCCCGAAAACAAGCCCCACGAGCAGACAAACGAAATCGGTCAACTAACCGCATCGCCTGCAATTGAGCAATCGGCCCTGCAGGTTGAACAATCGGAGACGGTGGAAGGACAACATTAAGAGCACTCAATAGTTGATTATATGAAAACTATAATGGCCCAACTTTCATCGCTGAAGCGCAACAACAAAGCACATACGGAAACAGTTCAACGAAATCTCATCGATGCAAAAAAAGAAAGCGCGCTGCTTCTGGCAAACTTCAAAAAGGAAATGAAGCAAGATCTAGAAGAAATCCCACATCAGCAAAGCTCGTCGCTGAGAGAGGTGGAGGACAGATTCTCGAGGAAATGTACAGCGTTAAAAATCAAGATCGACAAATCTAACCCGAAAGAAGAATTGGAAGCACTCAGCTCAAGAGTAACGAGGATAGAGGAGGCCAGAGCAAGTAATACAGCAGCGACTAGTGAAAATCTAATATCGAAGCTCGCAGCACTCAAGAACAGAGCCGAACGTCAAGAAAAAGACCTGAAGAGAAACAACATAATCATCAAGGGTTTCCAGCGTTCCAGTGCATCGGTGCACGAAGACATAGAATCATTTTTACACGAAGAATTCGGGGTGTTAAATGCAGTCGCCGACGTCAGGGAAGTTCGTGTGCGGCAAACGGCCCTGTTCGTCAAACTGAATTGTGGGACAATAAAAGGAGAAATTATGAAGAACAAATTCAAACTGGGACAAAAGAAGATCTATATTGATCATGAACTCACGGCAGATGAACTTGCAATCCAGAAATCTATCAGAGCGGAGGCCAGGGCGTTCAAAGAAGCCGCGAAAAACGTAAAAATTAAGTACCCGAAGCTGATCGTCGATGGTGAGCAACGCACCTGGAATCGTGACAAGGGCAGCCTCGAACTGGCAAAACAGAAAACCAACGGAGACGTGCCGACCGCTCAACTCACAGAGGCTTCTTCTTCACGCATCGCGCCAAAAAACTAGATACCGTCAGGAAAATCTTCTGGAACACCCACGGTATGAACAACCTCGCGATAAATGAAGTCGACGACGACTTTGACGTCTGCTGCTTCTACGAAACCTGGTGCCCGACGGAATTATCTTCTCCTCTACCGGCCAGCCGAGAAATCAACTCGAAACGTGGATCCCTGCGATGAAGGACAAAGCAAGAGGCAGAGCAGCTGGCAGACACGTCAGTATAGTGGAGAAAAAATTCCAGTGTGAAGTTGTGGATATTTCTCCGTGGTGGTGCGCTCTCAGAGCTGCGTTTGGCGCCGAAAGTGTTATTATCTGTTCTCTCTACTTCAGTCCGACCTCTCGTATTGAGGGTGCACTCGACGTGCTGCAATTATTACTAAACGATATTATGGACAGATTCCCGGATGATATTGTGGTACTCGGGGGCGATTTCAACGCGAGAGTCCGTTGCGACGACGATCTCCTGATCGAATTGTTCGATGATACGATGCTCTACGCTAGAAGGACATCGTTAGATAAAAGCCCAAATGAGAGAGACCGTATTTTACTTAAATTCATGACAGATAACTCCTTCGTTCTGGTAAACGGAAGATCGGCTGGTGACCGTCCTTCAAATTTCACTTTCACTAACGCAAACGGCTCAATTGCAATAGACTTGGTTTGGGTCATATCAAGCAAGCTGCAAGCGGTCAAAAATTTGGAACTCGACCTCTCTCTTCTGGGCTCAGATCACCTGGCGGTTGCGTTAAGTCTCAATGTGAGCACTGAACTCCAAACAAGTGATGTAAGCACGGCAATATCAGACACGGTAGAAAATAATAATAGTATGAAATGGGCGGCAGAAAATAGCGATCGATTTATAGGTTTCATGGCCCTATCACCACGCATTTTTAGTAATTTTTTAGACTCAAGCACTGAAGAATTATCAAACAACTTAAGCAATGCTATCCTTGAATCAGCGAACGCAGCTGAAATGGGGAGGCAAAATTCGTCAAAATACACTTACAGAATCTGGTCCCACAAAAGATGATTTGACAAGGATTGTAATGTGCCGCGGAAAAATCTAATAAAAAAAGTTGAAAGATACTAGGGACTTTGAGTTCCAAAAGTCGAAATCAGCACAGTATCTAATAACGAAAAAAGAGTATAAAAAATTACTGAAGCACAAAAAGCTATCGCATGGCTCAGAGATAACGGAAAGATTCGCAAAGGCCAATAACCCTACTCTTTTCTGAAGCGCTGTAAGAAGTTGTAGGCGTAAAGCAACGCTAAAGAATGGCGTAACTATCGATGCTTGGAACGAATTTATGAGAGAAATTTACCCTTCGAGAACTACAGCTCAAATTGCCGTCCCGTGGGAACCTGCATCATCCGTAGACCAAAGTCTTACGCGAGGAGAAATTAGTAGATGTATCGCGAGAGCCAGATGTGGTAAAGCATCCGGAGTTGACAATATAACAAATGAATTTTACAAGAGTCTCCCAGAAGAGTGGGTACAGTATCTCCTGAGCATGTTCAATAAAATATTAGATAGCGAGTCCCTACCGAAACCTTGGTCTAAAGTCAGCCTCTGCATGCACTACAAAAAAGGTGATAGGCACGAACCACTAAATGGATCACGGATAGAGACCTCATCCCCGAGGAGCAGGCTGTCTTTAGATGTGGGAAAGGGGTTATGGACAATCTGTTCACACTGCAAACAGCAATTCACTCAAGACTAACACAAGAAGGGGGAAAAATGTACGCGACTTTTGTCGACTTCCGCCGTACTTTCGACTTTATCCCTCAAGGAAAACTTTGATCAAAAATGCGCAAACTAGGAATAAGTACAAAAATGATTCGAATAATCAAAATTCTTTACGACAATACGACGATGCGAGTGAAGACGAATCAAGGTTTAACAGACGAAGTCGATGTTACTGAAGGGGTACTACAAGGCGAGATTCTTAGCCCTTTGGTTTTGTTATATACGTCTCGGACATTATCGCGTACTTCCGAAACCGTAACGCGAAGGGTATCGATGTTACCAGCGCTTGCGATATACTACTTCTTCTGTACGCGGACGAACTAGTCATGGTAGCTCAATCCCCATTCGATCTGACAAGAAAACTCGAAATCCTTGGGAACTATTGTAATGAAAATGGCCTAACCGTCAATACAGCAAAAACCAAAATTGTCGTGTTCAGAGCCGGTGGAAAATTAGGCACAAATTCGAGGAGCTTCACATACGACGGGAAAAATGTTGAAATTGTTAATAGCTACGCATATCTCGGTGTTACTCTATCAAGCTCAAGCCTAGGTTTACTTGCGGCTGAAAAATCTGTAGTGAAAGCGAAGATTGCCTCGACCTCAGCACTTTCGATACTATTGGCAGCCAAAGCTGAATCATGGGACGGCGTTATAAAACTATACGAAAGTACCATCGCATCGACACTGTTATACACGGCGCCGATATGGGGTCTGCGATATTTGAGCGTCTCAAAAAAAGCGCAAATTGACTTTTTTAAACGCTACTTCCATCTGCCTAGATGTACTCCTGGATACGCCATCCGAAGAGAACTGGGTATACCAAATATTGCCCTGAAAGTTGTGAAACTAACATTCGGTTGGATTATTAAAATTCTCAAAATGGTCGACAATAGACTCCCTAAAATCTGCTTTCTAAGACTAGCGCATTTTTATAGCAGTGGGCACGCGAAAGTGCAGTACAACTGGGTCTCCCAGCTAGTGACCGTGATAGGGCACGAAAATTGCGAAAGTCTTCTAAGAAATCTAAATGCAGCGTTCTGGACCGCAAACTTGCAAGCGATACTAAACAGATTCGAAGAGCAGCTGGCTCAAGGAGATCTCGACAAGTACCATCAATCGACAGCAATTCAATTGCCTATACTGCGCGTGTCAAATGAAAATTTTTCAACTTTCTATCCCTTGAGAGGCCAAATTGATCTAATTAGAATCAAAATGCAAATACGGCTGGCATCGTGGTACTCGCGTAGGTTTATAATCGGGAATATATTATACCAAATCGACCCCACGCAATTATGCTCCATTTGCAGACTTAACGAAAACGAGACCCTTGAGCATGTGCTCCTGAGATGTTCAATGTTTAATCCGCTGCGCGAACACTACATACGGCCTCAAATCAGTTAGGACAGCATAACGCTCGATAACTTGTTGGTACTGCTCAATCGAAACGATTTAAAAACGTTAAACAAGATACACGTCTATATGGTAAATTATCTCAAGATTAGATCTGCGGAACTAAATGACTGAAATAGAAACGATTCCCCGTATCAACTTAAAATATTCTGCGATAAGATTTATAATATAAGTGTAAGATAATAAGAATAATTATATAAGTGTAAAAACGGAAATACCCTGCACTATGAACCCGATTGGATTCTATATGTGGGCATAATAAAGATACTATATATATTATTTTTCTACTGCCCGTTACGTTCTTCCATTTATTTCATGGTAATAACGCCTTGTTGTTTCGAATAATATTCATCCAAGCATATTTGACACGTCGGTAATATTTTTAAATTGCAATTTCTTATCAAATCTAAAAAAACATAAAATTGTAACGGCTACATACATTTTATAGTTCTGCACTTTAACTTTCCACGTTTTCCTGTATCTGACATTGTAATAATGCCTGGTCTTATATAATAGGGTTATAGTATTTCTCAACTGCAATGGTACATGAAATTTACAGTTGCCTAAATTCTTAAGGACGACATGCATTTGAGGCTTCCATTCCGCGCAACGATTTTCTGTTTTTTTTTTCTTTCATGATAATCATGGTTGATTATATGTAATAATTTCCATCCAAGTATATTCCACAGGAGGACAATATTTCCCAGCCACAGTTTTTTAGCAAATCCGAATCTATCTGAAATCTTAAAGTCTACAGGATTAACAGGACGTGCTTTGGTGAATGACGGCACATTAAGTGTTTTGTTCACTTTAACGTTTCGCCCTGATCAGGGCCTCTTCAGAAATTTATTTCTCTTATTCTATATACAACAACAAAAAATATATAATATTTCGTATAATAAAATATAAAAATAATATCTGTTGTTGAAGCTCGCTTATTACAATTTTTGTTTTAGTTTACTTGTTGTTTTCGTTGGTTCCATTTTTACTTATAATGTGATTTAAAAAAAAAAAATTATAAAAAAAAACTTAAAGTCTACATACATTGCTCTGAGAATAACGACGCAACCAATGAGAACTACAACGCGACTGAGTGTCGACTGTGTGTCGTGTGTGTGTGTGTATGCGTTCAATCACCTGTAACTCAAGAACTTTGGACACAAAATCAGTACCGTTTAGTAATAATGGGTGGCAGGAAACAAAAATGTTTCTCGACTTCGCACACCATGAAACCGCCGTTTATATCATTCTATTGACAACGGTAGAAGGAAAACATCGTGCGATGTTTCTTAGCTGTCGCGCAACGGGTTTTATTATTTTCCATTTGATTAACGCGTAAGCCAATTTTCGTACAAAATAGACGGGTATAAAAATAGTGACATCAAATAGCTTCTTCAATTCTTTTTAATTTGGTGTATCATAGAGCATTAACTGCCACATACTCTCGAAGATATTCAACTTTAACTATAATAAATGCGTATAATTTGAATTTTTTGCGAATAACTCGGGCACTAATTATTACTATAAAACTTGAAGAGAATACCTTTACTTTCGTGACTAAACTATATAAAAATCATTCTGGTAAGATTAAACTTGATGGAATTATGATTTATTAAAATTTAACTTCAAAGTATAACTCGTCGTGAAATGATTATTTTTCGCTATAGAATAATTTTGAAGTCGAAAAAAAAGAAAAAAAAATCGGTCACTCTAATGGGTAAACAGTGTCGTCATAATTTTTGAAGTGTTTTGAATATTTTTTTTCCGGAAATGTAACTTTGATAAAAAATAAAGCTGCAAAGTCGAACTTTGTTTTTTTTTACGTTTCGACCCTGATCTGAGTCTTCTTCAGTGTTTATTCAAAATTTTGAATTCATGTCATTGTGTCATCGGTAAAGTGAATGTTATTTTCACTTTACGAATGGTCACTGGACTCTCTGGTCTGAGTGTATATCATTTCAAAGTTGGCCAATGTTATGACCTCCTGATGGGTTGTGGCTAAAAAATCTTCACTTTCTGATCTTTTCAATTGCTCATGTTGAACACGTGTGATTAGTTCGTGTTCAAAAGCCATATTTATCGTGTTATTTATAAGATTTATTTGAAATGTATTGCCACGGCATTGCGCATCCTGTGATAAGCCAGAGCACCGAAGCCCGAAACACTGAAGAGGACCCAGATCAGGTTCGAAACGTATTCAAAAACTACTGAGTTTCCTTTTTCGTGGCCGCCAATAGCCTATAACTCCACTACCTTATTATAATTCGACCGCAGCACCATAACAACAACCCCTTAACAAAAGCGATCTTAACAAATCTTAGCAATGAATGTAAATTGCACTAGACAATCAAAATTTTCGAATATATAATAGTATGATTTGCCACTGTATCCCCGCAACTCAACAATGAAAACTTTGTTTCAGTAATAAATGTGATGAGAAAATCATGTGCTGCGAATAAAACGGTAGGAATTAAAAAACAGTTCCAACGGTAAATACTCATCGTTTAATTGCTCGGAGGTGACAACTTCTCTGAGCGCGTTGAGCTCTTCTTAAGCTTCCAGCCAAATGCACACGTATAACCAAACCTTATTCAGAGTATTCCATAATAATTCCTCGTGTCGTCGACTTCCTCGCATTAAGTTCACCCTCATCACACACCAGTCTAGAAAACCGTAGTCACGCTCGCAGCGGTATATCAAAGTATTATACCTGTCAGAATGATGCGATTAAAGGATCTATACGTCGTGAGGAAAAAGCCTTCACATGTCTTCGTTCAAGCTTGCTTGTTTCCACGTCTTCGTGCTTCGTTGTAATCCCAATGAAGGACCGAGTGAAGAACAATAGTGAGTTTATTCCACTTAATATTGTCTGTCTGAACCATATGAAACTTTCGATTTCGTTCTCATCCTTTTAATAGTATGTTTTTCTTTTTCTGCTGTTCGTCGATACTTGGCAAGTTCGCTTTCGTTACTTCGCGACTAGAATATCGCTTCTTCTAGTGGCTCATAGATCCACAAACTGAACACGAATTGTGTGACCGGAATTGGTGTGCTCTGGTCCATCCGGAAAGAACACTGGAGTAAAGAAACTCTATAGCTTTGGCTTTAGATACCTTTTATATAACTCTGGGGCACAGTAGTTTTCTAGTGCTTCTCCTCAATCTCGGCCAACTTTTACGACATTCTTTCACCTCGTCTGTCGCCCCGTATTTTCTTTTTTCGATTCACGAAAGCCACTATACCGAGGCAATGCCAAACCAAAGCGCGTACTCTGTTCATCCACATAACTATGACTTCGGAATTCTTACTGCTTCTCCTTTGCACTCAACATCCACCGACCGATTTCCAAGGAGATGTTATTTTTTTTATATGGAATTGTTATTGTTTACTGTCCTCCTTTATACGGCCGATCAAGGTACCGCGATGAAAAAAGAAAAATAAGAGAATGTTTTTCATAGATTTGTTTTGCGGAATTATTCTTGTCAAACCATTTTGAAAAATTCGTAAACAATATAAAATTTCACAACAAGGTTGAAATTTTGCTTTAGATATAAAATGTTGAAACAGACGGACTATTGCATGGTTAGTGCAAGGTTAATAAACCAGTAAAATTTGTCTCTAGCTAGCTCTACCCCTACAATAACCCAAAATTGAATGACAGAATTTATCAACATCCAGTATAAAATTTAAATAAGTAACGGATAGATTAAGTCTTAGATTATATATATAATTCCTTCACGTATCAAAAGTGTAACTCGCAATACCGTACTTTCGATTTTATCTTTACTCTCTTTTTCCTCGGGTCATCTTGCGCGGTTTTATAATAACTTTTTCTTTATCGTCCAAAGCAAGCGAAGAAACAAGATGATGAGCAAGGGATGAGGGTGGATAAAGAGCAAAAAACCAGCAGATCGGAACAGTGAAGACGATAGGCGCGAATTTTATGAGCCCCGATAGATTTACTGTGGCCCGTGGCTCATTCCCTCAGTTGTGTAGCAAGGGAAAGACGACAGAAACGCGACCAGAAAAATGTCATTCCCTTTAGAGCCCACCAGACCCAGCCACGTCTTCTTTTCCTTTATTCATCCCCTTTCCCGGAACTTCGTTCCAACGTACTTGACGATACGTACGTACCGGGAATAATTCCTAACCTGGAAAAATACGACGCAATGCATACCGATTTCGTTCGGTTGGCTCGGTTGGCTCCCTCCGAGCAGATACAGGGATGAATGGGGGATGTTCGGTGGCGGTATGAGAAGCGAAACGAGGCAATAAGATTTTAATTCAACCTCCACAACCCTCCGCACCTATTTACTTTCCTATATTCAGCACAGAATCGCTCCCCTCTCTCAGTTGTTATGGCGATGCTCCAGGCGTATAGCAGACTCGTTGCACCCGAGCTATGCAACCCTTAGTTATGCTCCGCACGGTTTTCCTCGAGAATTTTTGATTGAATAAATGATAGAGCACAGCGGTATGGAACATAAATTATTTACGGGAAATAATTTACCGGCAGTGCTACGTGTAGTGTTTTCACCTCTTTCGACTCAACAAAACGCACGTCCAATGTAGCATTAAATTATAGGGACGAATATTCTATGGGAATATAAGTATTTGAAAATATAAAAATCGGACTGTTCAGCCTTGACTTGATGAAATTGGAATGAAAAAAATTTAATAAAATTGAATAATAGAACAACCCGTGAAGAAAATTATTAGGAATGCCCTAAGATGAACTAGGGCCCTTTCAGGTTTTAATGTGGAAACCCTAAAAGGGTTTCCCATATCACCCCCAAGTAGGGCCCTGATAAGGTTTTTCTAGGTTGCCATGGCGAAGGATTTGATAAGGTCACTTAAGGGTCCAGGCAGGCTTAAACATGGCACCAAGTAAACAAGTCGATAATCATTTTGCCAGATACGGTTGTCATGAGGCAATTCTAGGTTTCCATAGCGAAGTTTAATAAGGGTTCGATAATGTAATCACTTTAGGGCCCAGTCGGGCTTAATCATGGCACCAAGTAAACAAATCAATAATAATTTTTCCATATAAGGGTCTTATAAGGCAATTTTAGGTTTCATCTCGAAGTTTATTAAGAGCTTGATAGAGTAATTGCTTAAAGGCCCAGTCAGGCTTCATCATGATACCACATAAACTGATTAGTCATAATTTTGCCAAATAAGGATCTCATAAGGCCATGGTGAAGCTTGATATGGCCTTGATAAGTTAATTAATTAGAGGCCTAGTCAGACTTAACCATGGCATAAAGTAAATAAATCAATGATAAATTTGCCAGATAAAGGTTTTATATGGCAATCCGAGGTTTCCATAGCAAAATCGGTGGTCACCTATCCAACTAATGACCGCCAAAGTCAGTCGAGTGGTCACCCATTCTAGTACTGGCCCTTAGGTCAGTCAGACAGTCACGCACCTAGATACAAACGAACTAATTCGTGCAAACAATAAAACAACTCTATTCGATACAACCAATTTCTGTAAAAAAATTACTGAATGTGCTTTTATTTCTACACATCAGACGCATTCAGGTAAATCTATCAAGTTCTGACTATATTACATTAATTTTAATGTAATATAATAAATAAACAAATAGACAAAAAAATTGCATATTCATATGATTTGAATGGCCGAGAGAGCTAAGGCGCTGAGCAACTAGACCATCCAGAGGGTTTTAGGTTCGATTCCCGTCAATGTAGAAAAAAAAAGTAATATGTTTTTTCAGCGATTAATATGTACCATCGTGTAGAGAAAGACGAAATATCTCATTAAAAGAGCAACATTACTTAACTAAATAATAATAAATATATATTTGTAAATAAAAATTCTTTATTATTTTAGTAAGGACTTAATAGGGCAGCCTTTAGAAACCCCTAATATTAGGCCTTTAAAGGCCCCTAATATAATTAGGGAAAATTAATCAGAGCCTTGGCAAAACCCTGATAAGGTTTCTTCACGGGAATTGCAGAAGCGGCCGAAAGCGCGAATTCCCAAGGTAAAAAAATTATATCTCATCTGACATATGAAATTGGACATATATAGGCTGCATAAATTCTATTAATAATCTATATACAATTCATATATGAAACCGGAAATGATGTTAGGCTTATACATGGTTTATATATGAATTGAATATAGAGTGTACATAGTCTATGTATGGAGCATTACGTACCGTTCCGACCTGAGTCGGACCCTCGACCTCTCGGATTTGGTCGAAATTCTTTATATGATCGAACCAACTCCAAAACGTACTGGAAGATTTTTTCAGATTTTTTAAATACCAATTCTTTTTGCGATTTTTCAGAGCTTTGTAAAGTATTGTAGCCCAAATTTGAAAATCTGAGAAAATTCTTAAAAATCTTGTATGAAATAACAAAATTTGTTAACATAAAACCAAAGTGGGCCGGGTTACGCTTCGATTTTTTTTTTTTTTTTTCTATAAAAAACTATTCAAAAATTTAGGAATGAAAGAGGACAAGTTATCAAATTTTTCTAAAATATTGCTTACTTGGGCTGCAATCACTCGAGTTAAGAGCAAGTTTACAACGAATATTATGCGAAATTTCACTTAACATGGTGTGAAAACGAAGCATATACATAATTCCATCGAATGTCTGAAACTCATGATCGTATTTTAACGTGACTTATAATTGTAAAAATTTAATATTGCTTTCTGGAATTTATTTTCTGCACGATTTTTATTACAATCTTTTTTAAGTTTTGTAATATTGATAGTTTTCGACAGTAACAAAATCGTTCGGATAATTCAACAAAGTAATTTTCAGTACCTTTTTCTGTAACATTTTGAAAAGGACATTAGAATGTGATTACCATACGAAAATCCTGATCCTAGCGATTAGTATTTTTCCTTACTCTATAGAAACATAAATTCTGCCTATTGATGGAGGAAGCCCCGAAATGTTTATCGTCCGGTCATAGTATAACTAATTATCTACGTCGAAACAGAATTGATTCATAAACATATCCAAATTTTATTCCTTCGGTAGCTAGCTATATGTTTTCCTTCCATTATTTATGTATCGGAAATCACAATACTATTTTATCGCATGTAAGCGCCTTATTGTGAATCATCTTCTATAACAATAATTGATTGTAACGAAACGACTCACACCCAACAAGAAACTAGCTGTGGCCGGCCAGGCTATCGCGCTCTCCTACCACCGCTCCAATGAGCGCATAGCGACCGCTCAACAGCACTCGCCCAGTGAGGACACCTGTATTTGAGCCCGCCACACAAATCATTTTGATCTTACACCGAGAGAAAAGATTTCATGACACCAAAGAAATGCGTAGGTCGATTTTGTCTCAATTGATTTCAACGATATATTTATATGATTTCAACGAAATCGTGCACTTCGATTTCAAAGAAAACATTTCATTGCCTGTAAAGAATACTTTACTGAGTAAGCATTTAATAAATAAACAGTTTTATTGTTGTACAGAAAAGCTTACATTGATTCAAAGATACGGTTTCCTTGAGTGTCCGACGTTAAACACTTATAGGACTGTCTATCTCACACCTAACCTCACTTTCTTGTTTTCCAGTTCTCCCGAACAAACGGCTTCCCGAGTCGAAATTTTAACCCTTCTTGTAACCTAAAATAGTGGAGATCAACGAGCGTAGTTTCGAGTGTACAAGATGGCAGTCTGTAGGGCACAGGAAGGGCGTCGCGAATAAATTTACATTTGAATTTTACCCTACCAGACTCCTGAAATGGCAGAAAGTAGACATCTCGACTTAACGGAGGGTCACGGAGGGTAATGCAGACCCTAGAAAACCTCCGTAGAACCGATCATAGGACCTCCCGACCCTCCGTTTAGTCTATCGCAGAGCCTCCTGACCCTCCGTTTAGTCTATCGCAGAGCCTCCCAGACCCTCCGTTAAGCCCACTACAGAACCTACCAGGTCCTCCGTTAAGCCTACCACAGAACCTTTCATACCCTCCGTTGACCCTGCGAAAGTTCCTCCCACATACACTATTACACCTTCCATTCACCTACACATCAATGAAAGTTCAATTACTTATATTATGAATATAAAAAACAATTTCAGGAACCAAAACCGTTTATTCAACTTTATCTTATAGATATAATATATTTAATGCAAACAACATTTTTAAATAAACTTTTCTTTCCATAACTTAAAATGCACCCAACTAACGTAATATTTCATTCGATCAACTTAGAACTCTAGAAAGACTTAGCTTTTTCGGTACATCACATTACTTTAAAACTTAATAGTGAGCACGCTTTGGTTTATACCTACTTCCAAGGAACACTCGAAGAAAAAGTAGGGGGAGAAACAAAAATAAAACATGAACATTTGCTCGGAGTTTCGAGAATAACGATATAGTTTTGTGAATACCCCGTGCGATTTAGGAGGTTCGGTGACGCCTCGCGAAGTCAAATTTCATCAGTGGAAAATTTTCGTTACACATTTTTTAGAGTTTATTACACAGAACAAAAATTGTAGTGGGTGATTTCTGTTACAGCTCGTATACTTAACCCACGGAAAGATTAATAATGACGGATTTTCATATAGATAACTGATGAATGTTTTTACAAGTTTGATTTGTAGAATCAGTTTGCGTCTATATGTACATAGATGATCAATTGTACATCGCAATACCAATAAATACCATGGAGTTGGAATAAAAAAAATTGTCGAGAACTAATTTCGAATTATTTTTACTGTACCAGCAACAACGTGCTCGTTTGGCTCTTTTCGTTTGTCTTTTCTTGTGAACAAAAATTATATATGCATTTTTATACGATTTGTGACTCTGCATGACTTATTATTTCTGCTTCAGAATTCCGTTATAATCGACTTTCAATGTGATATATGACTTTTTGTAGGAGAGAAGATTCATTTTCAGTGATAAAATCTATGATAATAAAATGTTTACATACCTCGATTCACTAGATCTTTTTTATGCTTTCTAGCCCTATCCTATACATACGTATGTACCAATGCCTTCTGGAGTTACCATAACTTAAATTATATTACTTACAGCAATGAGGTGTTAAACGCTTTATGAGTTTTTATTAAGACGCCTTTTTTTTCTATGTTTATATTGCTTAAATAGGGTTATCGGGATTTTAATAGGTTACATAGGTTCAACGGGGATTATATGTCTCATTTAGGGTGAGTAGGTCGTAGGGAGGTCTATGGCTAGGGCGTGTAGGCCGGAGGAGGCTCTACACGGAGTGAGGAAGACTCTACGGAGGGTGTCAAATAACGATTGAACCTCCAAACAGGGTCACTGTCGATTGTACGGAGGGTGAAACCGGCGTCGGCGTTTGCCTCGTCAAAGGATTTGGGATTCCCGGAGGGCTAACCGAGGGTTAAAATTTCGACTCGGGTTTGCGTTTTATGCAGCCCGTATTATAGTCCATTTTTACTGTGCACCTTCTCTCCAGATTTGAGCTTTGTCTGCCGAGTAGCTTAGGAAAAAAACCGGTGTGCTGGTCAAGTGGTTAGAGTACTGGCATCTAGACCAGAGCATCGGTAGATCACGGGTTCGATTTCCGGTGCCGTCGAAAATTTTCGTCGAAAAATAAAAACACGGACGCGATGAAACTCCAGATGTATACGTGAGATACACACAGGCAACTGTGGGAATCACATGTATACAGCCGTAGTCAGTGTTTACATTCTCGACAAAAATCGTGACGTAGCTCCGGTGCCGTGAGGTGCACTCGAGACCGGCTGTATCGGCTTAAGGTTTTTCCTCAATGTTTCCCAATGCCCTTAGCAGAAATGCTATGGCAAATCCGATATAGAGGGGGAAGTCGGATGCTGCCGCATGGGGGCCTGGTTACTGATCCGGACCAGGCCCTCAGGAGGGACGGGGTACTAACCCGGGCCGACCCTGTAATAGGCGTAATGCCTGCAGACGGGGGAAAATGCGAATAAAAGAGAAAAAAAATGGTTTGGGAAAAAATAGGTCTCAAAAATCTGAGACGTGGTGGGATAGTGCTGCTGCGTCTTCAGTGAAATCAATGAAAGGAATAGAGACGATTTCGTTGATTCAATATCACTGCTTTTCATTGAGTTTGAGATCATCCAATGAAGAGATACTGTTGACACTCAAGTATCTCTTTGTATTGGCGAAGATTGTTGCGAATCAATGAAATATTTTCTCTCAGTATATAGATCCAATAATCCCAATGATATCCCAAACTTCCTACTAACAGGAACAGAAGCCCATCTATACTTAAGAATTGATATTGCTTGATATTACTTCAGCATTTTCGGTTCTTCCGTGAGCACAGCTCAGCTCCCTTAAGCCTCAAAAACCCATTGACTTTCACTTATTTTCTATTGTTGTTGCTTCAGCACACAAACTCCAAAAGCAACTGCAAATAAAACACTTGTCTCGTTATTGCTTCGACTCTCGTCTATCCATTTGATATCTTGGTCCATTATCCGCTTGCATATAGCATCCGATTATTTAAAATAATCGATGGCTATAAGCATTTTTTAAACACTTTTTGAATATTATTCAATTTTTATATTGATTATTCCTCAGTATGGCACTTGGCTTTTACTATCCCCTTACCTTTATTCCCCAATCAATTCCTTGAGCTCCCTGTCCAGAATGTTGTCCACAACCACGCTCCCTAATGCACTACTGGATTACATTTGCACTCCCCATATAGGAAACGGCAGCAGTAACAGTAGGCCCAATGCTTGGGCGCGTAATGGCTACCAACCGTTGGCTGCCAATACTGGTTATACTCCGAACCAGTGCTGGCTCCCGGCATTGGCCGAGTAATGGCTACCGACTGCTGGCTGCCAGTATTGGTTTAACTTCGAACCAGAACTGGCTCCCAGCATCGGTCTGTGTTCACTGGCCGAGTAAGGGCTTCCAATATTGGTCGAGTAATGACTATGAACCGCTGGCTGCAACTACTGGTCGTACTCCGAACCAATGTTGGCACCCAACATGGGCCAATGTTCACCGGCTAAGTAAACGCTATCAGTAATGTGAGAATGTTGGGGACCATTGCCTTTGTTCCAATACTTTGTCACGCATGTCAGTCAGTCGTGAGCAGCCGTGAGCTGCATTGAGGCATTATCTTGATGCCAATAATTAACAGAACCTCAATATCGTGTGACGTCAGCATCACTAGCGACTATCAGAGAAGAAAACATATTTCTTTGTCAAAGTTTCAAACAAGATTTTGCACTCGAACTTTTTTGGATCGGCCATTTTCTTATCCTTCATTGTTGAGTTGAGATTGGTAATCAGTCGTCTTAAGAAACCTGACTACTCGATTTTATCAAAATGAAGTCACTTCTTGTATATTAGCCCCCATATCGGATCCGAAAAGTCTCTCTGGTTCGTGTTTCATACATATTATATAACTTATTGCCATTTGAACCACCATATTGGATCCTCCATTTTGAATTTCTATTTTCAGACTAGAGTTCTTTAATCAGTGGCTTCAAAAACATTCCTGTACCAAATTTTATCCAAATTCATGTGATGTTACTGTGATTGTTATAGTAGACGCAAGTATTATGGACTTAAAGTATAAGCAATCCATATACTCGGTTTGGTCTAGTGGATAGCGTGCTAGTTAGGTAATTTAGGTGAACCGTGTAGGTCTTGAATTTGAATCCTACTAACATCACTTTTCACAAAGCTATCGAAAAATCTGTATTGGTGGACGATTTTTTTGTTTTTCTTTAATAATAATAGAATAAAATTATTAAAATTATTGGAGGTAGGCCGTTAGGAAATATATATTTTTTTAATTAATTAATTAATTAAATTCCGAATATTTCCCGCCGTTACTCGCCCGATACTGGCCGAGCTTGTTTCTATTTCTGGGCATCATTAGCATATCACAACTACCAATACTGGACCCAAGTTATCATCCAGTAGGTATCCAGTAATCAGCCAGTGCTGGTTTCTGTTAACGTGCCATTACTGAGAGACTGGCCACCAACACATGCTCAGAACTGGGCCAATTGTACACTCCTACATAAGTGAGGGCACACGGAAACTACGGAAGACCTTACCGACACAGGCGTCTTCATTTTTACTGAGTTACTACTGTATGAGAATACATTAAAACCTCGTAACAACCGCCTTCCGCTCACCAGGTGCAAATATTTCCCACTTCGATCCTTATTAATCACGAGGCACGGTAGCGACTCGATGCCAGATATTTAAAAAAAGAAAATTGATATTGAAAAATGTCCGTTTGATTTTTGAATATTCCATGCAACCTGACGTAAAACCAATAATGGGAGATTATCATTGAATTATGGCATAACAGAATTGCTGAGATTTTTACCCCCTGCAATATTTCTTATGAATCTATTTCACGAAGAAAAAAAAGAATAGTGAAAAAGTTTGCTATAACTCGAAATCCGATTAGGATGCAAAGTCTCAAGAGATAGATCTGTAGGTTTCGGTCGGAAAGAAATTTCCGCGTGTCTCGATTTGCCTTTTTCTCTTCTTATTTTTCACTCTATTTTGCCTTACGTCCTTTTCTTCGTTTTTCTTCTTTCCTCCCGCACATCGACTTCCTTTCCTCCCAACGGACGGCGAGCTTTCCAGGACAAGAGCACCATCGACACGATGGAAAAAAAATACGTTGAACCTAGAAGAACTTCGGAGCTTTTTTCGACTCAAGTTCTGGAGGGACGCGAACTTTTCATTCGGTCGAGAAACGCAAGCGCTGGTTGTTAAAAAACGACGGCAAATCAAGTCTATCGGGAATCCAGAGCATACGACAGAGATATTTTCCTTGGACGAAGTCTCAGGTACTTTTCCATCAAAAATGTAAATAATTACAATTAAAATACTCACCTTTCAAAATTACACTGAAGGAGAAATATTACCATCGTAATGAAGAATTTTTCTCGAATTACTGTTATTGAAATTATACAAATTGTTTCTTCGATATTGAATATTATTTTCATGATTTGAATAGTGATTATCCTTTTAAGTACAGTTTCAAGAAACTTAAATGGCCAAAACGAAATTCACATATTGTTATGATAATAATAGACATTTTTATCGAATTACTATTTCTTTTTTTTCAATTAATTTCGAAATGAAATTTTTTTTAGTTTTCATGTACAGACGCTCGCCCAAATCACCATTGAAATAAAGGCCTGTTTTCGAGCAATGCAAAAAAGGAAACGGAATCTCCAATATTATTATTTTGAGAATACGGATTTTTTTCAGTAATATATAATTTTTTTATAATGTAAAAATTTAGTATCTTAGTCAATTTTAGATGTGAAGATGCTGCCCCAAATTCACCCTTGATAGACCTAAAGGAGCGAGAATCTCAGTTTACTCTGTCTTCAGCGTTCCAGGCGCTACTTTATAATACGTCGCGGGCTTTCTCAGTGACGTCCAAAGAATTCCCGAGTCTGGGTGAGGAGTGAGGAGAGAGGAAGAGATACTTGCGAGTTACTCGCGCTGGAAAGTCAGTCTCGAGCCCACGCTCGATCGATACGGTTTATGACAAACGAGAAGAAAAAATAAAAACCCGAGAGAGAAAAAGAGAGATGCTCAACGTCTCCACAACGGCGCTGGCACTTTATGCGCGTAGCTCCTTCACGCGGAAATCTTGTCGCCGTAATGAGACACAGAAGAATTCGCAATAAGCAGAGAGCTAACTCAATAGCTTGTCAGTCACCCAAAGTAGGGTTATACCTCGTCCCTTATGCAAAAATAACCGATCTCGAACTTTGGAACTAAAATTAACCTAATCTGAACTTATGTTCCACATTAAGGTAGTTCTGTCGGGAGGCAATGGTGGGGATCGTAGCTCGTAGGTGCAGCAGTGTGCGGAGTGTGGGGCAGGCATTGTCCTGCTAATGAGCGAACTCATGTGGCATATACGCGTTTCGCTTTTAACGTTCGTGTCGTTCTCAAATGTCCCGTAACCCATATGTTTTTTGAGCTCAGTGGAATCGTTATTTACTAACGAATACAATGTACTACTTATATTTTTTGTATTTTCATCTAAGTATGATAATTTCTTAGTCGAAGATTAATCCAACTACTTCTCCATTGCGCGCTATACTAAAAACTTCGATTTTTAGAATTTTATTTCTTTTTCTAGTTGTCCGTGAGGTGCACTCATTTTTTAGGAATGCAAAGTTCAACATTTGAACTAAAACATACTGCGGAATCAAGTATTTGAGTTTGGATTTTCTTCGCGACAGAACTACCTTAACTGTGGAAGAGATTCCTTTGATTTGTGCGATCAGATATAACGCCAAAAATATGCGGATCATTGAAAAACTTCAAGTGTCATTGTCCATGAAGAGAAGTTATCGTCGTCCAATGGCCCATAAATTTATATTCAGCAGAGAATATTGAGTCACATTCGTAATTCTAAGTAACTATTGCCGATAAATTTGATTTCCTGCAGTAATGCAACATATTCAGAAATACGCGTTTGTTCTCACAGCGATTAATCAAATGCAAGCTTGTTGTATTGAAGTCACGATTCACAAATATTTTCGACCAATGTGTCATTCGATAAGGTCGCAAGGACTACCTTGATAACGCATGTGGTTGTTTCGGCACATGAAAGACGAATGAAGATGGAATGTGCCAACCGCATACGAGGCAACATTCAGACACGAACTGTTTTTTGTTTAATTCAACTTCAATACATTTGACAATACCGTGGTAGTAGACCACATATGTGATCTTAAGGATGTAGAAGCGTGATGGGGTGCTCAACACGCTCAAAAGTGTGAATTCAGAGAGAAATTCGAATTTCCCGATGGAAGAAAAATCATTAAAAAATAAAGCATACAAAAGGTGCAGAAGAGATTAATTTTGCATTTTAATAATTGCAACATGTTGTTATTAAATACGTGGAAAAAAAAGTTGTTCAACAAATTATACGTCAACCTGACTTTTTTTTCGAATAAAAATGATTCACCAGTTTTTCTGAACACGCACGCATTTTTTCAGAATTTATTCTAATCATCGAAATTTTGTTTTTTTTGGAATTTTTTTATTCTTAAAAAATGCATGTTAAGTCGCGCATTTTCCATATGTGTTTCTCACAAAACCACCCATTACACCCCCAAGAAGTTTCCAAACGATTGATCAAATAGATTCGCGAATACAGCTGATACGAGAAAAAAAATCGTTATTTTCAAACATTAGACAAAATTATGAAAAAATTCATACGTATTCAGAAAATTTAACGAATCATTTTTATTCGAAAAGAAAGTTAGGCTGACGGATAATTTGTTGAACAATTTTTTTTCACCTAATTGTTACATTTTGCAATTATTAATATTCAAAATTCATCTCTACCGCACCTTTTGTATCCTTGATTTTTTCTAGATTTTTATTCCATGGAGAAGTGTTCAAATTTCTCTCTGAATTCTCACTTTTCAGGAAGTTGAGCACCCCATTGCTACATCCTTAAGCAAGAGGCGCAAAATACAATTGACATACAATAAAGCTATTATCATTTAAGCAAACTATCATTCAATAATCTATTCCCTGATAACCGATTTACCTTTAATTCGGATAGACTAGAATTTTTAATATTTTTTTTCTTCTTCTTCCAGTAAAGACACAACAGAAAATTTTTCACTTTTTTCATATGCAAGCAAAAATGTTCGATGTTTCGATTAAATTGTGAAAGTCGAATATACAATTTGAAGACAATCTCGTCTTTCATTACTGATAACATTTAATCGTCAATTGATAGTACTGCAGAAAATCAAACCTCTTCATCTCCAAGAACTTCGACCGGGGAGATGAGTGTGTGTATTTGTCGGTGCTGATTATCCCAATTCTATTTGGATTCTAAAGTTGGCCGCGACTAAGACGTATCATTCGATTTCTTTACCAAGAGACACTCGCAAGAATTGCTGCCTCTCGTTTCTTCGTTCACCAGCTAGATACCTAACGAATTTTCCAACGTTTTCTGTATCGCCGTACACGTTTTATTCAATTGTAGAGTTGTCGTCGTCGTAATTCTCAGAACCAGTCGGAAACGTATCCGGCAACAAATTGAAACTAGAAGAGAGACTATACTAGGTATACGCGCACCCTTCTACATTCCTTGCTTTCACTCTGCCCTCCCCCCTTTTTCTCTTTTCACCGGAGCACATGAGGCTTAATTCAGTTTTCCTGAACGTCAACGAAAATACATTGTCTTCGGTCGGTTACCTCAGTCTACGAGAACATGATTATACTCCGTTGCTAGTAAGTACACAACATTGTAACCGATAACGAATAAGATTTAATATTGTAGAGCACAGTCTTCTGGAATAAATAGAACAAAAAAATTATTGACGTGGAGTAACTTTATAAGTTCAAATATTTGTAGCTCAAATTTGAAGATTCATGTTATTTGTTTGTATTATGCTCTGTAATCTTGTATAGAATAAACTGTCAGTTTTTGGAAAATACGCATTGATTTTTTTTCGCATTGAAAAAAGTCCTAAAGATTTCCTAATTTTTGTCTTTTAGAGTAGTTGCTCGCATGCTTCCAAGTATTTTCCCTGGAAGAGCCCATTTTCACTATTGTGAGACGAATCGATTTCTTGAAATAATGGTCATTTTTTTAACACTAGTACAGGGTTTCAGCATAATTTACATCCATTCTCTTATTCTACGCTTATTATACTCTTAGCTCGAAGACTTTAATAAACTTCTTCCTCCATAGAAAAACATTTAAGGTCTCTCAAGCATACACGTCGTCGGAAACTGAAGTCTATCGCTATCTGTTAACAGAGACGCATCAGAATCTACTTAGAGTATAAGATACTTACGTGTGCAGCTGACGGTATTTGTTCGCGTCCGCCCATCTGTTTTTCGCATTCGCCCATCAACATATTTGTTGAATTGACATCGGAGTATAAAGAAGTTATAGCGTTAATTTTTTTCGAAATTTCATTTTTGAAGTTGGTGACTACAGTATTAAAAAAGGTGCAAAATAGAACTTTGCATCTTTTTTTTCTCTTTTATTAACCATATTGTATGCAGCTCTGAAACACGGTTAAAACACCCTCACAACGCATTTTGATTCAATACAAATTTTTATCTTACCCGCTTATCTTTTGCGGAAGGTGTGATCGAAAATGTACATTAAAAAAAAAAAATTAAAGATGCCATAAAATCCGAACGACTTCACCGATCGTCACCAAATTTTGTACGTAGCAGCGCTGTATGGTATTTTTCGACTGTAGAACATTTAGGTCCATTTGTAGAAATTCGACGTGATTCAGAGAATTTTTTTTTTTAATTCCAATTTCTATAAAATCAGAACCGCTCTGCCGATTTCGCTGAAATTCAGTACCAAACATGATTCAACGTGTGTTAATTTATAAAGAACTATCTAGCTAAATTGGCGAACTTTCACGAAAGTTATAGTGATCACGACATTTTTTTGAAAAATTAAAAATTCTATAAAATCTGTATACATTAAAAGTCAGGTCAATCGTAGAGGCGTCAACACCGTAGTTGCGTGCCAAATTTGAACTCGGTCCATTGTGCCGTGCGCACACACACACACACACACACACACACACACACACACACACACACACACACACACACACACACACACACACACACACACACACACACACACACACACACACACACACACACACACACACACACACGCACATTAATACATACAGACAAATTTTTTTGACCACTTTTCTCGACGTTTTAGGTGATTCTGAGTATGTTACATAAAAATTTCAAATAAAGAATCTTTTCACGAAAACAAAGCTTCTTTATGAGGAATAAATAAAAATTGGCGCAGCAATAAATTGCTGCACCAATAAACATCAAATATTCAAAGCTTATCTAATACACAAAAATGCAATGCTTGGATAAAGTTTCATTTTTATTTTCGGTGCATAGTTTTTTATCAACGAAAATAAAGTATCATGTCACCGGAAATCGATACTTATCCTTTCAACTGCGGCCGTTTTTCAATAAAAAGAATTGTACAAAAAACGATATTCCGAATACGAAGGTAAATAAAAAACAAAGCAATCGTTAAGATTAATTTTTTGAGACGTTCGTATTTTTAATAACTTAATTTGGCATTAGACATTAATAATTTCAATTACAGTGAGGAGGGAACTTGCTAAAAGTTCTATAGAGTGAACATACGGCGTGAATCTCTTAATTTCTATTAACGTTCTTTTCTCATCAAGAAAAGTTTTCCGGGTTGCAGCAAGAATTTTCGTCCCGTAAGCGAACGAGAATGGCTTGCATTCCATGGCACGCGCGTGCTATCGAGCGATCTGGAAGGAAGGAAGGAATGAAAGCTGAAATGGGAAGGACCCATGCAAGCAATTTATCATCGTCAATGTCGTCGAGGACATCTGAGACACTGAACGTTTCTGTACCAATTAAAACTACGTCGTTCTCTTCTCGTCACATTGTTCTAGTCTCCGGATATGTTGCCTCTACTGTGATGTGTGACAGCCTCACTTCCTGTCAATTTTCTGCTACTTAGCTTTCTTTGGCCTTGCTAGCGGTCCGAACAAGTTTAAGGGTCTTGGGAGACAAGATCACAACATAGTTTAAGAGGTGAAACAGTTTGTCACTGAAATAATTTTCTTGATTTATTTTTCTTATCGAACATAATTTTCGTCTAAAGGATTTATTGATTCATTTAAACTCTAATTTACATTTAGTAAAATTGCAGGAATGTAATTTTTTAGAGTTTCGTCAAGCGTAGCTTGAACTCCGTCTTATAATTTATATACCTGACTGTAAAGATTCGAACAAAAATAGGTAGTGATTAAAATCGTAAATACAGGAACGTTCCAGACCGTGTTATCGCTATATTACACGATATCATAATAATCTCGATGAAGTATCTTTGGTTTTGAGAAAGTAATTCTGGTTAATAGTATCTTATCTTTTTCGAGGCCCTATGACATTTAATAAAGGAATGTAACGAAATATTTTAGTCTTTGATAGAATCGATTAGATTCGCGAATCAGAAATGTCATCATTGCGAAAATTCTAGTCGTTTATACAACTGTATATATTAGGGTGTGCCAAACAAAAAAAACGATATTTTTTTTTCTTTGCTCGACACCCAAAATATCGTAGAATACATCTTAGTAAAGCTCCTGTCAAAAGCGGAGCTCATAATTTTTATTATTGAAGGTCTATCATCGCGTTTGAAGTTTTCCCATTTAAACAACATGGGAAAGTGGTTTTTTTTCATTCTTTCTCCCTGCAACCTAAGAAGAAATTTTTTTTCATAGAATCAATGACTACATATTATAAATCATTAAATTTCGAACAAAAAATTTTATTGAGACGAATTTCTATCTCCAAAATTTGATATATTACAGAGCCTTGAAATTTTTTATGTAAAAGTTTTCCATTTTTTACATTTATAAGCTAAACTATTGAACTTCTTCTTATTTTACGAATCTTATTTTGGTGGTTTTACCGTGATGCAACAGTAAACAATAAATAATATTTTTCAAGGAATTGATTTTTGAAATCACAATGCTATATAACTAATATATGTTGTTACCGACGATAAAAATAAGGTTATAAAATTTAGTGTGCATTTTTAATTTTTTATCGGATATACGTACAAAACCATCAAAATAAGATTCAATGAGTCTGTAACTTAAAACCGTTAGCAATACATAAGATTTCACCCGGACAATTTTTCAGAAAAATCGATTTTGTAATAAATTCCTATTGACTTTTTTGTACTAACATAAGTTAATAAAAATAAAAAATACAAAAACCACAACGTTGTTGGTCTGTAACTTTGTGGATATCAATGATACGAAAAACTCGCTACACACTTTTTTGTAGTGCGTCAGACGGACGATAAAATTTTTTTTCAACTTTTTGACCTAACTTCAATAGTTCAGCTAAAAAAAGTAAAAACATCGGAAAATTTACAACATCAAAAATTTCAAGGCTCTGTAAAAAATCAAATATTGAAGATAGAAATTCGACTTAATAAGACTTTTTGTTCGAAATTTAATGATTATAAGATGTAGTCATTGATTTCATGAAAAAAAAATTCTTCTCAGTGTGCAGGGGTAAAGAATATTAAAAAATTACTTTTCTTCGTTATTCAAACGGGAAAACTTCAAAGGCGATAGTGGACCTCTGAGAATTGGAATTATGAACTCCGCTTTTGACAGGATCTTTATTAGGACATATTCTATGATATTTTGGGTGAAGAGCAAAAAAATATCGATAGTTTTCGGCACACCCTACAATTTATATGCGATAAGTGCATAGATGGTAGGTATTGTGCCACAAGTGTACACGAATGCGAGAGTCTTTCACGAAGGGTTGTCGATCGTTTGGCTGTCTCAAGTAGCCTGGACATCTCCTTGACTAAATTGACCCCCTTGGAGTGGCTCATGCTTCGAAACTCACCGGGCAGCCTGATCCTTTTTCTTTTTCGGCCTTCCATGTTAAATTATTGAGTTCCGGAAAAACGGCGCTTGGAGAAGTAAAAACGAAAAAGGTAAATCTAAAGAAACATTCTCGAATAAAAGTCTCTGAACGAAGATTACGATTACTCTGAAATGAGATAAGGATTTTCCGAAATGAGATAAGGATTTTCCGAAATGAGATAAGGATTTTCCGAAATGAGATAAGGATTTTCCGAAATGAGATAAGGATTTTCCGAAATGAGATAAGAATTTTCCGAAATGAGATAAGGATTTTCCGAAATGAGATAAAGATTTTCCGAAATGAGATAAAGATTTTCTAAAATGAGATAAAGATTTTCCGAAATGAGATGATTTTCAAGATAAAAATTTTGGAGTGTCCAACTCTCTCCGTAAATCTTTCCCGCATGGCTGATCCACTTTGTCCTATGTTCTCCTGTACATCACTTTTCAACGGTCGATTTACCTCGATCCTGTATCCACTATCGTACCCTTGGTTCAACGTATCGATGAGTGGCTGTAGCCTAGTTCGGTGAAAGTGGCGTTGCGTTCTTCTCGGTTGAAGTTAGTTATGGATCGATTGCAAATGCTCCAGCAGGAATGGAGTGAAAGGGATTCCTGCAGTCCGTTAAAAATAGGTTGTTGAATTCCGACATTTCGGAGAAAATATATTGTCAGGAGCAACATTTCGATCATTTATTCCACATTTTTTATTGCTTGAAACATTAAAAACGATTTAAAAACATTGTCTTTTCAACGATTTGGTTGAATAGTATTGTGAAAAGACTTTTTTTTTTTTCCCACTTTTCTCCGATGCCCCACTGTATTCGGGTGTCCCATTTTGCAGCCAACGTCTGATTGACCCCAGCGTCCTACAACGAAAGAAATATATACTAAGATTTTTAATATCCGATATTATAAATAATATATACTATCGGGTGGTATTTGGATAGTACCGTGTATTATACGGCATGTACTTGGTACAATCAGATATTAACCATTACTATAATTATACTAACTGTTGCACTCCAGAGAGTGATCCCTATACGAAGCATCCAATATACTATCCGATAGTATATTTTTACTATCGGGTAGTATCTATTTCTTTCGGTGTACTCTGTCCCACTTTCTTCGGGTGTCTCACTTTGCCCCTAGCGTCCGGCTTTGCTGCCAGCGTCCTACTCTGCCCCAATGTTCAACACTGTCCCAGTGCTCCACGTTGGTCCAGCAGTCCGCTTTACCCGAATGTCCCACTTTGCCCCATCCCCACTTATACAGTCTCCAATCGCTATCGTCTCGTCGCGACGCTGTGTCCACTGTCGTCTGTTTAGTTCGATGTATCGAAGACGAAAGCCGTTGCATCGCTCGGCGAAAGTGCCGTTGGGTTCTTGTTGGCTGAAGTGAGTTGCAGATGGGTTGCAAAGGCTTCGGTAGGAATGGGAAAAGGAGATTTCTGCAGACTCGTGAGGGAAAGACAGAATGATAGAAGGGGTTGAGTACAGCAGTTGGGTGTAACGAAACGAAGCGAAGGACGTCGTGGTTTGAAATCTGAACTCCTAAGGGCCTGGTGCTGTTCCGCAGTGGCTGGTTCTCCGTGCGCATCGTAGCGCAGTGCCTCGAGTGACGTCCGATGTCTGGCTGGTTCCACGTAACTTCCGCCCTCGGGCAAGCTCTTCCGCCTTTCGCGGTAGAGAGTACATTCCTCCCGTCGAGTACCACGACCACGACGACTATATGCAGGAGACGATCGTCGGAAAACTCGTAGTCTCAGACACCGCATCGACTAGGCAAAGTGCCATCGGGCAAGAAATTTCATGTGTGTGCAACGGTATTCATGCTAGGCATAAAACGAAACGAGATATAAATAAATTTCGGTTCAGACAATAATATTCCGAATAAAAATGTTGATCAGACCTTTCACTAGCAAGCAAATTTCCCGTTACAAGAAAATAATTTTTCAAATACTGGGTACTTTTCTAAATTAAGGAGGTGAAAATGTGAAGTTAAAATAAATTTCTTTTTCGATGACTATGTGTGTCTGATTTTGTATTACGATATCAAAATGTAAGACGCACTTCTTATAAAAGTCTAATGTGGCTCAATTTTATCCAGAATTTGTGAATGACATTTAAAAAAAACGGCGGCGGAAATAAATCCCATAGGTTGAATTCATGCAGAGACCGGTTGTCTTTCATCAATTTCATCAGCAACAATAATAATAATATCGAAGCACATATATTTATCGCGAGCTAAAATTCATTCTCAGATTGAGTGTATTAATTTGAAGTCATTCCAATTAATAATAATTCCAAACATATATAATTGCGTCTTATCTTATATAGATTACTTGCTGCATCAGTTAACACGGAGATGAATCTGAATGATCGATTTTAAATAAGATAGTTTTGGAAAATTGAACTTTCATATAAAAAATCGCGAGACAATGCGCACTAATGTTTTGTTAAATCCTTTTTAATATCAAACAATTCTTTTAAATTAAATTACATAATCATATTATTTTGACTTTGGCTGAATGTTTTTTACTGGTTGATGTAATGATGCTTCGACGTGACAGCCTGTAATATTTTTATTTTTGATGGAAGTTTTGCAAATCGTAACTCGGGTCTGAGTCTAACGATGCCGAAGATTCCGTTGTTATCGATCTTCCTGTATAGGAAATTCAAACATTTGGAATCTATTTTTTTTTGTCCCTTGAAATTGCCTTATCAATTCGTAAATTGATAAAGCAATCTGAACGGACAATATTTTAACAATTAATTTTTAATCATGAAAAAATATGGCCACAGCCCGGGATCGAACCGAGAACTCTAGGTATCCAGCCTAGTGCGTTACCGATTACGCCACCGTGGCTCTGACAATATTGTTTCACGATAGATCTAGTTTATAACGTCAGATATGAGCATATTATTTTGATTTTGGCTGAATGTTTTTCACTGGTTGATGTTATGATGCTTCGACGTGACAGCCTGTAATATTTTTATTTTTGATGGAGCCAGAGCCACGGTGGCGTAATCGGTAACGCACTAGGCTAGATACCTAGAGTTCCCGGTTCGATCTCGGGCTGTGGCAATATTTTTTCACGATTAAAAATTAATTGTTAAAATATCGTCCGTTCAGATTGCTTTATCAATTTACGAATTGATAAGGCAATTTGAAGGGACAAAAATAAATAGATTCCAAATGTTTGAATTTCCTGTACAGGAAGATCGATAACAACGGAATCCTCGGCATCGTTAGACTCAGACCCGAGTTACGATTTGCCAAACTTCCATCAAAAATAAAAATATTACAGGCTGTCACCTCGAAGCATCATAACATCAACCAGTAAATTACGTAATGTTGTGCACAAGTCTGTAAAACCACGGTTAACACCATAATATTGCAAAAAACCGTGTGGACTTTTCTAAAAAGTTTCGCAAAAAACAATTAATTTTTTTACATCGGTTGGGGGTCTGAATTCTTAATGCAATAGATGTTATGGGACGAGATGAAAAAAAAACCGGCAATCTACTGGATATCTACTGGACATTGCACAATATGTACGTTTGACCTAATTATGGCACGTAAGATAGTGATTTCACGCATCGATAACGCTCGCATTACAAGGCGGTTTACATTTTTAATGTATCGATCATTCCACAGTCTTACACATGCTTACGACTTCAAGTATAAGTATAGCCTAATTAATGATTGTGTAAATTGAGGCAAATAATCGATATATTTATTGGCGGAATATTAAATTTATGATAATCCGTTCCGAAGTATGTCAGTCAATAGGTTCAATTTTTTTTCAAAAAGAAAATTGATAGAAGTTTAATGCATGAAAATCATTTTAATACAGGGTCGAACATTTTCATACACCAGGATACCGGTTAATTTTCTTCAATTTGTTCAGAACGATTTATGTTAATTAACAAAAAACTGTAAAAAATAGAAGAGGATCACTTTGAGTCCAAGCATATAAATAGTGATATCTATACAAGAATTTATGAGAATTTTATCAGATTCTTTAATTGGGTGGGGGTAAAAATAGCGAATGACCAAAATAGCGAATGGTTAAAATAGCGAATTTCGAAATCAGAAACGTCTGAATCTAGAATGGTCATCATAATGAAATACGCTATTTCAGCTACTCGTTATTTTGACCATTCGTTACTTTTACCTCCATCTTATTAAAATGCATTCAAAATAGGCAATGATAAAAATGGCGAATGGTTGAAAAAGCGAATTCCATAATTATGGACATTCTACATTTGGACGTTTCTTATTTTTAAATTCGCTATTTTAGCCATTCGGTATTTTGGTCATCCGCAATTTTGACCCCAACCCTTCAATTTCAGCCCTCAATATGTTCGTTATAAATGATCATATCAAAGTAAATTTACGCGACAGGTATCTAATACCCCCCAAAAACACTTGGACCATAAACTACGTATATGTACAAGACGTTGTGGAATAAATTATGAATATCTTCAGCATATCAAAATTATGTTGTTCATAATACAGACAGTATTTTAAATATAGACTAAAACGGAATTCTCGCATCTAAAGGTAAATAAAAATCGGTAGAAAAAAGCTTAGAAATATAACAAATGACAATGATAAAAATTGAGGAAAAACTTGGTGAATTAAAAAAAACACTGCAACTTCTAAAAAAATTGAACTGCAGTACTTAGGGAACTTGCTGAGTATCCTGTATGGTACATCATTATTTAATGTTCATATTAGGAGGATAACTCGCCAAGTACTTCTGTTTAATTTTTTAAGACAGTGTGGGAAGCCGATACATCACTAGTACTGCGGGAGGTTAGATGTGATGCTGGTATAAATAAAAATAAAAAAAATCGAATTCAATAAGAAAAAATCGCTTCGAAAAAACCTGAAAAATCTCGCAAAGTCCTAACCTATATACAAATATTCAAGCAATAACCTACCCGCTCAGAAAAAAAAACTGATCGCGATCCTTAACAAGGCTCTCGCCGAGATCCTCGCTGAGATTGTCACCGAAATCCTGGCTGAGGTCTCCGCCGAGATTCTTGCTGAGATTTTCGCCGAAATCCTCGCTGAGATTGTCACTGAGATGTCACTGAGATTCTCGCCAAGAATCGATTAGGTGACCCGAACCCATATTCTAGCCAGATTTATATCAGAATCTCGCTGAGATTTTACAGGATCTAGCTTAGCTTTTTATCGAGATTCTTTAGAAGAAAGAAAATAATCTTGCCGAGATTCTAGACAATTTATCCTAGTTTCTATTTCTCTCTAAATTTTTAGCGACCCCTGAAAAATCTCGGTAAGAATCTTGAATAGATTCTCTAGAATCTCACCGAGATTCTGATGTAGATTCTATTAATTTTCAGCCATCCACTGGAGAATCTCGGTAAGAAGCTAAGATATATTCATAAGAATCTTAGCGAGTTTCTGACATAGATTTTAATAGAATATGGGTTCAGGTCATATTCTTGATTCTCGGCGAGAATCTCAGCGAGAATCTTGTTAAGAATCTCGGTCAGAATCTTTTTTTCTACGCGAGAAGAGTGTATTGCTTAAATATTTCATGCTAACTTCGTTCAATTCTTGTTTCGAGAATAATTCATAAGAAAATAGGAGCAACGCGTGAGTCTTGGGCTCTAAGCTTAAAACACTGAAATGTGATTCAAGATTTATGAGGATTTTGTCAGATTGTTTATATTTCAGCTGTCAATAAGTTCATTATAACTAATTATAAGTCTATGAATTGTTAAAAAAATAAAAAAAAAAATCTCATCAAAGTTGCTATTCAGAGATGCAACAATAACATAAAAAGTCGGGTATGAATCCGGCGAGGTCAGACCCAAGTCAAGTTCGTGTGGAATACTCTATATGCTAATTATCGCAACATATTGATATCGTTGTTAGCGGAATTTTGGACTGTGTAATTATGCGTTCTAAAGTATATCAGTCAACAGGTTAAGCAGCGCGGAGAGTACAAGTAGAGTGACTAGACTGTGTGGGAAGCCGATGCATCACCAGGGCTGCGGGAGGTTGGAAGTGAAGGGGTATAGTACACACTATAGCGGTAAACAGTGAACACAGAAGCCCACGACGGAGAAAGCCTCGAGAGTTCGACCCGCGACACCCCTCCCCTTTTATAGCGGGCCCTCCGGCTATTCACCGCCTGCACTACTAGTTGCTTCGTGAAACTTGAGATGCAAACGGTCGAAGTTGGGCTGCGGGTTTCAGGGGTAAAATGCACCACAACGCTGTGGGAGAAATAAAGAAACTTAAAAGAGGACAGTAGTAAGCGTCGACGCTTAATATCCAAATCAGTTGAGCTTAGTCTGAATTTTCCTTCTGATCGTATAACAGAGTATAAAATGTGGTGTTGAATCCTATTACTTTTCAAAGATCCAGGTTATATTACGTAACTCTTTAGGTCTATTAACCCTTTAATTGACGATGGATTTACTATGTTGGTGCAACAGCTGTTTTGAATATAATTTTTCCTAACTACGATCCATAAAGCCGGCTTCTAAAGTTTAATTATTAACAACAGTGAAACGGGTAAATTGCTCTTAATGGGTCCTAGTCACATAAAAATAGTCATAAAATTTTTTTTTGAAATAAAAAAAATGGTTTTTTCCAAAAGTAATATGATTTCGTAGACATTTTTTTTCACGCTAAGTGACTTTTCAGGACCTTTTAGCTTTGCTATAGAGGTTAAAATTTTAATCAAATTTTTTTGAATTTATTCCGAACAAAATGAAGGGGCGTCTCGGACAAAATCGCTCATCATCGAAATTAACGACCACCCTAATAAATATATTTTTGTTCATACAAATATATTTTCTGGAAACCAAATAAGAGCTTCCTAAAATAAAATTTTAGGAAACAATTTTGTATGTTGAAGCCCGCATTTTTTAAGAAAATCAAATCCGAAATTGAGCTTTAAAACGCTACTCATAGAATATCCCATAACTAACACATAATAAAACGCACCGGTTGAACTCTTCACAAAACTCACCTCGACCTCCGATACAAATATCATAAAAGTTTATGAGGCTAGGCGGCTGGATGGAAAACTTAGCTCTTTATTATAGCCAGGGCAAGGAAATTGTGAGGTGCCATAGTGAGAGAAAAAGTATCAAAGAAGCGGACGTAAGTAAGGAAAGCAGGTGTTCCGATGGAAACTCTTTTGCGGCGTGGAGCTTAGTACTAAAAGAAGGGCGTTAGATGAGCGACTGGTCAGAACTTTTCTGGACAGGCGTCTTCTTCTTCTTCCTCGGCTTCTTGTCCAGCCTGGTAGATCGTTTCGTCTCCTGTCCCTCGTGTCTCATCACACTTCCGGCTATCGTTGTCTTCCCCTTTTTCTTTGCTACTTTTTCCCACAGAATCTTCCATCCTATCCGATAATAATCTTTCACTAATACGTTCCGGCGTCCAGCTAGTGAACATCCCGCGATGGCCCAACAAATTGCCTGGGTTCCAGTTTTTTTAACATTATTCCACGTCTTAATTTACTTCTCCAGATTGTTAATATAATATTCGATTTCGAAAAATCACATCATGCTTTGCAAAAATTAGATTTCACATATTATTTCTTCTTTTAAAAAAATATGCTCATTTTCGTTGAAGGACTTATTAAAATTTAGCTTCTTAATAGAGGAGACTTTGTTGTCGCGAAAATTTTCCGTTTTCTAATTTTTTTAAATGTCAGGACCCAGCATAAGAAGATCAAAGTTACATATCTCAAGAATGGATATAACAATCGGCTGCAAGTCAGCACATAGACTTTTCTACTTGTGGTCGTTTTTATTTTACAAATATACAAAATTCGAAAATGTATGTGAATTATATTTTACCACTACAAGATCCTCTTCGATTTTTGAATTTGGGCTTCCTAATCGGTTAACAAACTTTATGAAATGCAAAGCATATTGACAAAGCAATGGGTACGTTTTTACTCGCCAACCTTGTCTAAAATGTTTTAAAAAATATTGTCTGAAATTGAATATTATCAATATTTCTTGAGGCCCAAATTAAGATATTCGTTAATTGTAAAATGTTAATGGAATCTAGGACCGCTTAGTTTGATAACAACAAAACCCGAAAAACACTGTTAAATAAATGTTAATGAAAATTATAATTAACGTCTTTGAAACAATTTGATATTTAGTAGACTACTCAAAGATTCCATTGCAATTTCTCATTGTATCATAATTTTATTGTTTTTCTCTAATATAAAATGCTCTAACGAATATGATGAAATTTTAAAAAAATTTGTAACACATCCGTTGAACAATTCAACGCTGCATTAGGTAAGTCATGAGACCAATCTATAATGTTACTTCATTATGGATATAGCGTTATGTTTCGTTTCACGAGCTTGTTTTTACACAAAACTTTCTTAGCTTTTCTCATATGTTTATTTTTCATTCTTTTTCAGATTTTCACTTCTGCTTCGGTTTTCCGTCCGTTGTTAAACTCTGGGACTGACGGGTTCGCGGTACGTCGGGCACGGAGTTCGCGTGCCAAAGTGCCGGACCGTGAAAGAGCAGGAACAACATACTGCCTAAGGGTATGAGACGCAGAGGTTGTGGGTGAAAGAAAGAACGAGAGGGACAGCAGAAGGACCGAGAGTCGGCGAGCCGACGTGCGGTAGAAATTCAATTTCCCGTCTGTGCCAACTGGGGGATGTCAACGCTCCTGGAGAAAACAACTGTCAAGTCGACACGAGACTGGCGCCTAAAATGCGTATTATATTCATCTCGCGACTGTAGCAGTGCAATTGCATCTCAGAAATGTACAAAAGCGTGGACACAATTTTTTCTATCGTAGAGAGGCCTGAGTCAGCTAAAAAAAATTGATAAGTAAAAAAATGCTGTGGCCGATAATTTTCTTTTGAATATCCTTACATTCAAACTTGATAAAGAACATGTCAAGCATTATAATGCTGCAATTTTCTAGCATATAGTGCACCGAACTGGTAAGAAGTTAAAAGTGACATTTTTAATCTGCTGCAACTTTCAAATCAAATCTATGCACAATTTTCAGTGTCGGATGTCTTATTTCATCACTCGAAGAGTGCATTCAAGAATAAGTGGAGCAATGCTGGATGCGGTGGAAATTAGATCTCTGTAATCAATTGTTTAGTCAGTTTTGAAGGCGGGAAGATTGATATACATATTAGAAAAGCTATGAGGCTTTGTAAAAAAGGCCTTCAATAAAAATTTCTTCACTCATCTTCGAATGGAGTCTTCGACACACGAAATGAGACATCGAACACCAAAATTTGTTCATCGGTTTTATCTGGAAACTGCGACAAGGTGAAAATTTAAATTTTTGCACATGTCAGTTTTTATCATTTTCATCATTATCACATCAATAATGAAAATTGTTAATTACGTTTTGTTAACGGATTTTCGTTAACAGATCGAAATTTTTCTTGATTTGTATGGTAATGAGTTTCACTTTTAATTACTTTACTTTGATTTGAAGGCGGTTTATTTTCTGATTTCTACAAATAAACGGTAATGGGTGGTTTTTTTTTTCAAAATATTTGTAGGCCGTGACGATAGGTTATTATGAATTGCAAGTACTCTTTTGTTGTTAGCGGTTTTGGAAGAAGGTGTCTGAGGTCTATTAGGAATTTCAAGGTGATCCAGCTTATCAATTTCAGCTAGATCCTCGTCAGCGATCTCAAATTCCTCAGAACAGTTATAACAATTTATTTCTCTATCTAGAGATTTCTCATCATTCTCTGAAATTATTACTCGAGCTGAATTGGGGTTTGTTAACGAACTTGTTGATGGTTGTGGATTAATTAGAGCTGATACGGATGCACGGGTTATACTCTCTTAAATTGTTTCCCGGTTCTTCATTGAATTTTCCACACACCCTGTTTAAGTGAATTGTTCATAGGTAAAGTTCTTAGGAGAAAAAAAGTCTTATTTAGATATTTGATTGACAACTAAATTTGAACATAATTATCGTAGTTGTAAATTATATTACCAATAATCGTATATTAAAAAATCCATAGATTAATACGGAATTCATTTTTAGCGGTTAAAAAATACTCTGATCCGTCCGTGGTGTCGTCAGACACACTGAGATCAGGACCAAGTTCATGCATTGAATTTATTTGTTTATGTCACATGTCAAAACTGACGTAAAGAGACTCGGGCGCTTAAGCGCCCGTGTAAGCTAACCCTAGTCCCTCTAATTAAAAGTTCATAAGTAACGGAAAGCATTTTTGCCGATGACTCGTTGAGGAAAATTTCGGCTATGCCCTAGCGAAAATACCCACCATCTCACCTACTATGTATTCCACGAGATGTGTACCTGTAATTCGGCCACCACCGACTTGGCGTGTTCCACCGTGTATTCCACCATGAATTGAGGCCCCGATAACTGTGGGATTCTGGTGTATCCTACTGTTATTTCACCGTGGTGCCACTATTTTTGAGCGGACCCAAAAATGGGCCCTAGGGGGCATATATGGTTAAGCCGACACAAATGCCACCAAGTATTCCACGGTGCGTTTTTTTTTCGTGCTCCCACCGTACCTGGACGGTATCGGATATCAAGTTTTTATTGTATTGATTATTTGAAATCCGATATTCACCGTTGAAGAAAATAGTCAGACTGCCGATGTATCCCTTTTCATCAATGGAATCCAAAAATTAACTGTAAGGAGCATATCCTTCAGAAGATTTCTACCTAAAGTACTGTCGAAATCGCAATATCTTCGCAGTTTCATAATCACTTTGGCTTCGAATCACTTGTGAGAAACGCTTTAGAGATTCGCCATCTAGCAGAATTAAGCAAAACACCGATGCGCCGTCAGTTGCATCGTGCATCGGTGTTTCGCATAATGCCGCTAGATGGCAAACAGCTGAAGCGTTTCTCGCAAGCGATTTCAAATCGAAGTGTTTATAAAACTGTGAAGATATTTAGGATTCAACCATACTGGAGGGGGCTAAACTCTGAAGGTGTTGTTCTTCGATGTTAGTTTTTGTATTCCTTCGATGAAAAAGGGAACGCCGTCAGACTCTCTTTCTCCTCAACTTGGAGTTCGGATGTCGAAGAATTGATTAAAAAAATATGATGAATGCCACCAAGTATTCCACGGCGTATTCCAAGGTCCACTAAAAAATAGTGGCACACACCGTGGGATACACCAGAATTCCACCATCATCAGGGCTTCAATTCATAGTGGAAGACGAGGTGGAAGACAAGTCGGTGGTGGCTGAATGGCAAGTACACACCTTGTGGGACACAGGTGGCAACATTGGTGGGTGTTTTCGCTAGGGTGATACTGGATGAAAAATCTGTCAGTGAATGATTCCTTGAGTCTCATTGAGGTGTATTGCTTGACTTTTTCATAGAAAAGGTCTCCAATTATAGACTGTCGGGGAACATAATTTTTTGTATCATTTATGGAAACGAGGAACTTTTCACCGAGATCTTCTACATCTTGCACTTTAAGTTTCGTGAGCTCATCACATCTGAGAGCCCCACAAATTCCAAATACAAGGATAACTTTGAATTATTATAAAGATAAGAATATAAATCAATTAGAAAACTTATAAAAAATTAATTTAAATGCTGACCATTGAAGTTAAATGTGTGTGGTCTGATGCATTGCTTACAAATTTTATAATTTCATACAACTTGATCACAGCAGATTTCTTGGGTTTATAACCTTTAGCATTATTTTTCATTGGACTTTTCAAATTTTAAAAATTTACTGATATCAATATTGTCCTTTGTATTCAATGTTTGTTTCAACATCGACCAAATGCTCTATAACGTTGAAGGTTTTAGCTTTTTACCCAAGTCTTTAAAGTATACCACTAGATTAGTTTCCTCTGAACTTGACAGAGAACTTTGATGGTCCTACTGCCATTTTTTATAAGATTCGTAGACGAGTTTATACCGATCAGCCGACTTCTTGGGTAACGTTTCTGATTCGATAATTGATTGCCCCTCTTCATCAGAATCTCGTAATATTTCTTCCTTGTCCATAGATTCATCCGTCAAAATCATTTTGTGTCTCCAAAATCAATAAAAATATCACTTACGGCTTCGTAGTTAGGTTAGATGCGCGCGTAAACATAGTCAAGTGACACAGAGGGCGTGCGTGCAGTTTTACCAATGCACGAATCTTCTTTCTGCATCGAAATTGATGCCGAACGTACATTTGACCGAGGTATAAAGAAAAATCTTATATTTAAACCTCATTAAGTTTATAACAAGCATTATAATACCGTAATTTTGTAAAGACATGCAGTGCATCAGAATGGTGTTAAATCGAAAATAAAATATTAAACCGATGAGTAAATTATTTAGCATAATATTTTACACTCTAGGAAATTTATCATGATCCCGCACTTTTACTGAAAAATTAACATCGCTTTAAAATGTACATTTTAGCATATATATATTTTTTAATTCCAACATTTAAAAACAAGCTGCCGCTTCACTTGCTCACCGAATTCTACCTCAATTGACACCGAACTCGTCATTTTCAATTTTTCTTTTTGGAAAAATCCCATTGAGAAAAATCTATTTAGATTTAAAAAAAAAAAAATTTTTGGCATTAAAAGATATGTACTGTTGATACTCATAACTATTAATAACATCGGACCATTTATATATCAGCAAGTTTCCAAGAATCGCTACTATCATGTTATGAATCGCTAGAGATAATGAAATTTTCAATCGAGAAACTTGCTCAGGCGAACGTGTTAATTTTAGATCGCCACAGCGCTCCTACATGTTCCTCTGTCATTGAAGCGCATCCAATTATCTTCTGTGTATACCAGAGATATTACGAGTGTAATACTATGGAATAATTATCATAATGATATTAATAATTACAAATGGTGAAAGGGTAGCGACAGACAGATAAACGATGTCAATAAGCTATCCCGTAATTACATCGTACAGGATCGATGAGTTGTACCTATATAGTTACTGTATTAGTTACTATACATAATTGTACCTATATAGTTACTATATGACATACCATACAGTTATTCATTCGAATGAATATGATAGAGTCTATCGACTTTTCAGGTCTCAGTGCATAAACATAACAATCATAATTTATCAAATAGGTTAATAATGGAAATGAAGATGTGTACATGTGCTGAACCTCTTCATGTATTATCAATTGGTAATTGATTTTCAAAATTTTATCGTTACAAACAATCAACTATAATTCGGTGGTGCTGCTTTCACGGAATCTGAGGGATTGTAATATTTACACATTAAAACACATTTTTACCAGCAACGATGTACTCACTACTCGAGCATTAGTTTCTTTTCTCTTCTTATGGCAAAACATGGAATTTGCATGCTTCATTAATTTATGTGATTCTATTTTTGCTTCAATGTTTTGATATAATCGACATTCGATGTTCTCTGTCGTTTTGCTTCCTCATAGAGGAAGCTTTGTTTTTGTGAAAATTTTTTTTTCGAGATTTTCATGTCAGGACACTCAAAATTCTCTAAAACATCGAGAAAAGGGATTTCTACGAAATGTCTGTATGCGCGCGTGTGCGGGCTGCGCGCGCGCATTTGTGTGAGTGTGGGTATGTATGTGCAGATTTTCTTGTACGCACGATAACTGTCGTAATTTTCTACGGAATTTCTTCTAATTTGACACGCAAATTATGATAAAATAACCTTTCGGATTGTATTTGACCGGAATCGGTTGAAATTTTTTTTCTACCTATAAATTTTTTTTTTTTTATCGTTTTCACGCTATCACTTTCGCAATTGAAGAAACACTGGACTGAAATTTTATACATAAATGGACTACCCGTGAAACATTATGTGTACAAAATTTTACCAAAATCTGTCAAGCCGTTCTGATTTTATTACAATTTAAATTTTTTCAATAATGTCTGCAAACAGTATAACTCATGCAAATTCTGAGATATATGGCTGCAATTACCGATATGATTCCACGATTATTAATTCCCAATTACGATTTAGGTCCAATGAACTGTTGACATGTCAGAAAATTTCGATTTTGGTGAACAAAACGAAAAAAAGCTGTTACAAGAAAAAAAAAATTTCGAAATTTTCTACAGATTTGTCTTAAATTTTCTTTACACTTGAACGACCATTTGAAAAGATATTCGGTATAAATTTAACACCAATCGGTCGAGTGGTTCATATCTTATGGCATTTTGAATTATTTTAAAAATCTTGTTCGAGCGCTTGCTCATGCAAATTACAAGGTATCGGATTTCAATTTAGTGTACATATGGACTATCATTACCCAATTTTTGAGTGACAATTTTACACAAATCGGTCGAGTGGTAAAAATCTTACGTCACTTTGAATTTTTATAATACACACATCTTTATAGAGGTAGCTTTGTAGAAAGTAACAAATAATGAGGAAGCAATTTGCAAGGTTCTACTTTGCAGGCTTTTTTAAAAAAGTAAAATGAAAAAGAGGAAAGAATATCTATTTCCGGAAAAAAATGTATTTCATTTGACAATTACACGAAAAAACAGCTTCGTTTGGCTAACTTACTATTTATTAGTTCCGTGACAATTTGTTGCCACAACCATCCGGTTGGTCGGTGTAAGGATCTCATATTAGCCACATTTATCATTTCGACTTAGTTGACTACATAACAATAGGTTACACAACGAATTTTATTGGTGATCTAATTGAGTAAGATAGTTATAGATAGTTGGCCAAAATGGGAACACGGCGTGAATATTAGTTTGCTAAATATCCTATATGGTTCACCATCATTCGATGGTCATATTAGCATAGAAACTCACCAAGTACTTCCGTATAATTTTTTGAGATGTTGAAACTTATTTATTTATTAATTTTTGTTCTCAATTTATGAATTCTTCTTTGTTACGGATTTTTTTCCCTTTAAATGCGAGAAATTCTCTTTAGTTGATATTAAAACTACTATTTATATACACGTATATAACGTATATATATGTTGTACAACATGTACTTGATATGCTGAATATATTTTTAGTTTATTTCACAACTTTTTGTACTTATACATAGTTTATGTCTCAAGTTTTTGACTCACTGTGTTTTTGGGGGTATAAGATACCACTCACGTAAATGTACTTGTCTAAATTTTTTTACCCGTAAGGGTTTTTTGGGTTCAAATCACTATATCATATTAAACTGTAATTTAAAACTTACAAATCTCTGCTGAACGTGATACTGATCTGCTCTACGCACAATATAATAAATATAAAACATTCAGTATGAACGAAATGAAAATTTTGCATGCATGTTTATTACTCTGTCGTGTGAAAACAGCGAGATAAATTCACAATTTCCTATAGGATGGATTATTCATTTTCGTTTCAACTGCGAGATAAAACATATTAAAAATAATTGCTTTCGTTGAAATGCATGTCGTTTTTATTCACACAATAATAACAAGTGGTGGACGTGTACTTCTGACCCTTTGCGTCTGACAATTTTATCCGAAATTATAGCGGTAATACATTTCATTCGAATTTCGTCCGAAAGCTTCACAACAATACATCCAACTGAATATCACATTTAATTTAATTTCTTTTCATACGCATTTTACGGACGCATCGTGAAACGAGTATAATAGTGAAACAGTCCACAGAGTTGATAAGCTGATGCGCGTATATTGCGTTTAACAGCTGACAGTCCGAACCAAGCGGTGGAGTCGAATCACTGACAGCTGCACTGTGTCCGTTCCGCCGAGGTTGAGGTCGGAACGTGGGGATGATGGTTGCGGTTGCCAGCTATTTAATCGCTAACGAATGAAAGGATTGAGGAAAATGAGAACGAGATGCGTAACGCGCACTTCCGTTGCCTCGTATAACGGGAAAAATTATCCAACAAACTTCGGTCGTTAATAATGAGCTACGTACTTTTTTTGTTGCAAAAAACAGTTTCCTCGAATCTTTGAATAAAAATAGTAACGACACTTTCAAAATACTATTGTTTCAAATTTACCTTTGCTTTCTAACAAAGCTCTGTTTTTTTTTCGTGATTTTCTTATCAGAATTTTCACAATGATTCAAAACATCGAGAATAATGGTTTGGAAAAACTTCCTCAATGTATATGACGTGATTTCTATCGTAGAAGTACCATCTAGGGCTTATCTTTTTTTATCTAGAGATTCTCCAGATGCCGCAATTTTTAGATATTTTTTTATCGAGAAATGTGCATATGTAACGTTTGCCACGCCATAACGCCTTTAATTTCCATCGTACGAGATTTACCCTGTGCTCACCTTTTTCGCCTTAAATTTCCCTAGACGCCGCTATCTTTCATTTTTAATATCAAGAAAAGAGCATATGTAACGTTTGACATGAAATGGCGCCCTTAACGTGCACGATATGAGATTCATCCAGAGTTTCCTCCTGTACGGTCTGACGCCGTATGAGTTCGAGGGAGAATTAAACACAATTTACGAACAGTTCTCGATGAGATATAAATCTGAAAAAAAATCGAGCGTATAGAAAATGCTGAAAAGGTTATTTTGGCATAATAATAGTTAAAAAATGTTATTGAAAAATTACTGAAACAAATAATAGTGCAACAAATTACCCCGCAATCTAACTTTTTTTTGTTATGCAAAACATTTGTTTATTTTTCTTATTGGAGAACGAAGCGGCAAGCGTTGCCATGCGCGATAAAACCGATATTGTTTTGTTGTTTAATTCTGTATAAGAAAATAGTTCTGTTGATAACTCCAATGTGTGAACACGTGTAATCAAGTTTCATATATTTAATAAAACCATCGGTATCTTTATTATTTACTTCCACGGCTAATATTCAATAGGTTATGGGCCCAGAACGACGGAAATAAATAAAGTTACGGAGTTTTTATTTTATTCGGAAGATCACACGTGAATAACTAGTGTTCTGGAAAGTACATCGAAAACGAAGAAATCATGGCTCACTCGAATTCCGTGAGAATCAAACTATTAAGCACAGAAAATTACGATACGTGGAAAATTCAGATGGAAGCACTATTGATCAAGAATGATGCGTGGGATTACGTTATCGGGACTTCGAGAAAACCGGAACTCGTCGAAGGGAATCAGGCATCGGTGCGAGAAGTAAAGAAATGGCAAGACGAAGATCGAAAAGCCAAATCGGACATAATATTGTCAATTCATCCAACGGAATTGAAGCAAGTTAAGAATTGCACAACGTCGAACGAGGTATGGACGAAACTAAAGAATATATACCAGTCTAGAAGTCCAGCCAGGAAAGCCACACTGTTGAAAAGGTTGACTCTTCAGCGAATTAACGAAACGGAAGAAGTCAGGGATCATCTTCGCAATTATTTCGATACGATCGATAAATTGTCCGAAATAGAGGTGGAAATCAATCCGGATTTGTTGACTATAATGTTATTGTACAGTCTTCCTCCAAGCTTCTAAAATTTTTGCTGTGCCATCGAATCGCGTGATACTTTGCCTCCACCCGAAACATTGAAAATATGATAATAGAAGGAGCAGACGCGCAAAAAAATGATACGCGCAACCCCTCATCGGATGCTCTGATCGCAAAGTGGCATTTAAATAGAAGAAAAAATAACTACGTGAAGAATCAAGAGCTGTTTAAACATAAATGTTATCAGATCGCAATGAACCAATAAATAAAGGAAATGCCGCGAAAGAAATAGAGAATCTAAGTTTTCTTGTTGACGAAAAATTGGAGAACGATAATCAACAAACCTTAATCGGATGTTTCAAAACCAACCTCAAGCAAGCAAGGCATCGACTGAAATCAAAGCCCGAGGAACAGCCTCTTTTCCAAGCGAATTCAAGGAAAAATCTAAGAATATAAAACTTTCTGACGCACTTCACGTGCCGGATCTACGTACAAATTTATTGTCAGTAGGGAAAATGGCTGACAAAGGTTTTAACGTACTGTTTAGCAAAGAATATGATTCAGTAATAGACGCAAGTACCGGATCTACAGTTCTAAAGGCAAATAGAGTTGACGGACTGTACTTCCTAAAAAGAAAAAAAAATGTTTGTAACTCATCATTTGAATCGAAGGACACCGAACTTGAAAAGTGGCATCGAAAAATGGGACATCTCAATTTCCGAGATCTAGTTAACGGCGACGAGACTGGAAGAATTCGTGGAATGAAATTGAATCAAGTAAGAGGAAATTTCGAATGTAGTGTATGCCTACGTAGAAAAATGACGAGAACTACCTTTCCAAAAAGGACGAATCGATGTTCCGACCTATTAGAAATCATGCACTCAGACATCTGTGGACCAATGAGGATGGAATCAAACGGAAATGGTCGTTATTTCGTCACCTTTTTTGATGATTTCTCGAGATGGTGTAAAGTACGAATGATTAAGAAAAAGAGCGCAGCATTCGAGGCGTTTAAGGATTTCAAGGCACTCGCTGAAATCCAGACGGGAATGAAAATAAAGCACCTATAAACAGACAATGGTCGGGAATATATAAATAATGATTTTGAAGACTTCCTGAAGAGAAACGGAATCCTGAGGAGGTTAACAGTAACCCATACGCCCGAGCAAAACGGAGTGGCTGGAAGAAAAAATCGAACATTAGTAGAAATGGCAAGATGTCTACTAATCCAGTCTTCACTTCCTTTGTTCTTTTGGGGAGAGGCAGTAAACACTGCAAATTATATAAGAAATAGATGTCCGTCGACGTCCAACGCCGGCAAGACCCCTTCGAAAAGTGGACGGGAAAGATTCCGAATGTTAACTATTTCAAAGAATTCGGATGCGAAGTGTACACATTGGTTCGGGAACCAGGACAAGGAAAATTTGACTCACGATCCAAGCGGGGAATTTTCGTCAGATACTCAGAATCGTCCAAAGCTTATATAGTTTGAATACCTGAGGAACGTAAAATAGACATCACACGGGATGTTAAGTTCAAGGAAGAACCAATCATTGATCCAAAATCTGACTATAAAGATTTTATGAGTAACGAAGAAAATATTGAAGGAAATACAGTCATAGATCTTCACGTTGAAGTTTCCGGAAACAATCCAAACGAAGAAGCACAACAAGAAGTAGTTCACCAAGATGAAGAAATTATTCAAAACGAAGTAGCAGACGATGATGCAATTGAAGAGAATGAGAGCACCGATTCCATGGATGAAGACGCGAGACCAGAGGAAAACGCAATAGAAAATATACCGAGAAGAGGGAGAGGGAGGCCACGAAAAATAAAAACTGGACTAAGGAGAAGGCCAAAGAAGGAATTTCAAATGGTGAACAATATTCAAGAGAATCCAGAAATCGATCCAATCGATCCGTCAGAAAAACGCGATGAATGTGTAGTTTGTCTTGCAGAGATTCCTATTCGCGAAGCTGTTAAAAGACAAGACTCTAGCGAATGGTTCCACGCTATGGGAGCGGAATTAAAATCGATCATACAGAAAGACACATGGAAATTAGTTAATCGCCCAACTAACCAACAGATTGTCGGTAGTCGTGTAACCCTTCAAAACAAATACGACTCTGGAGGTAACCTAGAACGAAGAAAAGCCCGAATTGTGGCGAAAGGTTTTACTCGGCGTCCTGAGATCGACTACGATGAGACTTTTGCACCAGTCACCCGTTTGAGTTCTATCAGAACTGTAATAGCTTTAGCCGTCAAAAACGAGTTCAGCATACAGCAGATCGACATCACGACGGCTTACCTGAATGGAACATTAGACAAAGAAATTTAAATGGAAATTCCAGAATACATGGAAGAAACACTTCAAGAGATCATCCGCACAGAAAAGACTTCGAGCGATATAGGTCAAAAGGCTCGCAAAATGCTACAACAACTCAAGGAAGGAAACAAAGTCTGTCTTTTGAAGAAGGCCTTATACGGATTGAAGCAGGCTGGCCCACAATGGCATTTTCGACTATGCGAAGAGCTAAAAGAATTCGGACTTCATTAGTCAACAGCAGATCCCTGTGTTTTCTACATTCATCAAAAGGAAGATACCTTGTTGATAGCGGTGTATGTCGATGACATAATAGCTGCATCGAAGAGTCACGATATGATGGATGATTTCGCGAATCACATATCACGAAGTTTTGAGATCAAGAGACTCGGAGAAATAAAATGTTGTCTCGGAATTGAATTTTATAAACAAGGAGATGGCATATCATTCCGTCAACGAGGATATATAAACAATGTTCTAGATCGTTTCCGAATGGCCGACGCTAAATCAGCAGGGACACCTTTCGATCTGGGCACGAAATTGAAAAGGAAGGAACAATCAACCGAAACAGATAGTAATAAACGCCCATACCGCGAGCTAGTCGGAGCCCTAATGTACCTAGCTGTTTGTACGAGACCGGACATAGCTTACGCCGTAAGCTACCTGAGTCAATTCAACTCCTGTCACGATGAAAGTCATTGGACCGCGGCAAAGAGGGTATTGAGATACTTGAAAGGCACATCAAATATCGGACTGAATTTTAAGAAAACGAAAAGGTCTTTGAGCGGGTATTGCGATGCAGACTGGGGAAATTGTGTTAATGACGGAAGATCATATACCGGATTCGCCTTTATACTCGGTGGATGTACAATTTCCTGGGAATCGAGGAAACAGCGAACTGTAGCACTGTCCACTACCGAAGCAGAATATATGGCACTGACGGAGGCAGCAAAAGAAGCTTTTTATCTCCAAAGATTGCTAATCGAACTTGGATTCGAAGAAATGTCGCGAGTTAAAATTCTGAGCGACAATCACGGGGCTCAAAAACTCGCCAAAAATCCGATTTTCCACAACAGAACTAAACATATAGATATTCGTCACCATTTTGTTCGTGAACTGTTAGAAAATAGAACTCTGGAGGTAGATCATATCGCAACAGACATAATGGCCGCCGATATATTCACTTTCCAAGCCTAAACATAAAAATTGTCTCAAACTACTAGGCATAGATATTGCTTAAATAATTTAAAAAGGGAAAAAGGGTTATTATCTCGAGGGGCAAAATTGGAGAACGAAACGGCGAGCGTTGCCATGCGCGATAAAACCGATATTGTTTTGTTGTTTAATTCTGTATAAGAAAATAGTTCTATTGATAACTCCAATGTGTGAACACGTGTAATCAAGTTTTATATGTTTAATAAAACCATCGGTATCTTTATTATTTACTTCCACGGCTAATGTTCAATATTTCTGAATACGTATGTATTTTTTCAGATTTTTTTCTGATTTTCAATTTTACACTTGAAAAAACGGCCATTTTCGAACATCAGATAAAATTTTTTAAAAGTCCACACGTATTCAGAAAAATAAACAACTCATTTTCATAACAAAAAAGTTAGATTGGCGGGCAATTTGTTGCACAATTATTTATTTCAGTAATTTGTTAATAACATTTTTCAATTATCATTATGCCAAATTAATCTCTTCAGCATCTTTCATATAGTTGATTTTTTTCAAATTTTTATTTCTTCGAGAACAGTTCGTAATACTGTCTCGATTTCGCTTGAACTTATGCAATGTCAGACAATACAGGAGGACTACCTTAATTCTCGTAGGGTTAAAATTGACGACGGTATGTCATGTCAAAGATTACTTCTGCACTTTTTTCCTTGTATCACCGAATAAGAGTTTGATTTGAAAAATTTAACATAACAGTATATCTACATAATTTCAAGGCAAAAAGATAAGCCCTGGATGACACTTCTACGATGAAAGGTTAGGGCGTTAGAGTTTGTCAAACGCTACATATGTCCGTAGCGAATGCACTTTTGTGGTTAAAGAAAAACAACCAATAATAATGGTATCTAGGGAATTCTAAAACGAAAAAGTGGAGTCCTTCGTGAATCTCGCAAGATTGGAACTAAGGCTGCTACGTCATGTCAAAGGTTACAATTGCGCTTTCTTGCTTGTATCACAAAAAAAGTCGATATGGATGAACTGAAAATAAGGGCATCTCGAGAATTTCACGACTATATTTAAAGCTCTAAACGGAAAGAAATATTTAATACTCATTAATTATTAATTAATTAATTATTAAACTATATAAATCTACGATTCCAATTTTCTATACACAATCTATCAAAAATTAGTTGCTTCAACCATATCGAATAGTCACCTCAACTATTCACGATTAGTCCTCACGAGATTAGTGAGGTTAACCAATCTAATCGTTGCGACGACCACTCGAATTATTGGGACTACTATTCGAATCGTCGTTATTACCATTCGAAACGTTGGCACTATCATTTGAGTTGTAAGGGAAATAGAATAATCGATTGAATGCGTCAGCTAATTTTTTGGTTATGGTAACTAATCTTTTCTTTCTGTGCAGGGAAGTTGCAAAATGAGCTAGCAATACGCAAGGCCCGACTTTTATTGCCTCATTTCGCGGATCAAGAAATATATTCCTAATGCATTACTAGAAACCAGCAAATTTTTGTAGAATTTCTTAATTTAAAATTAGAAAGACGTTTGTTATTCCAAACTTCGACTCCCTGTTTGATATTTTTCAAATTTGCACTAAATTGAAATCTTGTCACTTAAAATTTTGGTCGGTTGGAGTTCGAGTCTTCGAAGTCTTGCTTCCTAACCATTTCGTCGGGGCCAGTCAGATACATAGAAAGTTCATCCTCTAAATAAACTGAAGACTCTGGCCGAGCCGGCTTATCCTGTGTACGAGGGAAGACGACGTCGACTTCGACAAGAAACCATCGTCTTGCCACGATCAGTAATCCGGCTTTTGCAAGTCAAATCGGTAAAATGGATTTGAAATACGAGGGTTCGAGGGGCAATAGGCGAAGCTGTGGCTAAGCAGTGTTCGGCGTAGACGGGGTCACGAGGACGAGTATATCCTGCCGATTTACGGACAGCTTGCAATTCAATGAAACTCAAACTCCCCAGCTGCAATGCTTGTGGTGCGCCAAAAAGGAACGGGAAAATATCTCTTTTCCATTTCACTCTGCGCTATCTATTGCATCTCTCACTCCTTCAAACGTCGTGAGACTTTTCTCCACTTCTCTAGAATGACGAGATTCCCGTGAAATTTCTCAACGAGCAAATAGAAGTCTTTTGTCGTTTACCGATGTTGCAGTGCCAATAGCAAATTTTTTTATTAAACGTGGATCCTACTTGAAAAGTCCCGACAAATGCTTTTATCCGCCGATTTTTTTTGGAAGAGAAAAAGAACAACTTAGCCCAGCGAACTTTGCAGTATATTTTCGCTTATATTCAAAATTTACTTTAGTGTATTATTGTTGCAATCCCAAAAAAATACACCACAAGCTTAAGTCCCCGAGAGTTCTTTCTTTTAAACCAAAGTATGTTGTAGGTAGCGACCGCGTATTATTAACATTACTGTTTTAAGGTATGCGACTATTCCTGGTCAATTGTTATTAATAATGAAGTTCTTGTGAAACACATCTCAGGTCTGAGACAGTGATCGCTAGATTCAAAGCTTGCGAAATCGAAGCTCAATTCAAAGCTTAAGCCTAAGATATGCTAGGGCCCTTTCAGGCTTTAATGTGGACACCCTAAAAGGGTTTTCCATATCACTCTCAAGTAAGGCCCTGATAAGGTACTTCTAGGTTTTCATGGCAAAGGATTTGGTAGGGTAATCACTTAAGGGCCCATTTAGGCTTAAACATGGCACCAAGTAAACAAATCAATAAAAATTTTGCTACATAAGGGTCTCATAAGGCAATTTTAGGTTTCCATGTCGAAGTTTATGCGGGGGGTTGATAGGTTAATTACTTAAAGGCCCAGTCAGCCTTCATCATGATAACACGTAAACTGATTAATCATAATTTTGTCAATTAAGGATATGATAAGGCCATGGTGAAGCTTGATAAGGCCTCGATAAGTTAATTAATTAGAGGCCCAGTCAGACTTAACCATGGCATAAAGTAAACAAATCAATAATAAATTTGCCAGATAAGGCAAATTGTATGGCAATTCGAGGTTTCCATTGCAAAATCGGTGATCACCTATTCAACTAATGACCGCCAAAGTCAGTCGAGTGGTCACCCATTCTACACGGAGAGAAGAATATGGCAATAATCCCTCGACTCAACATAGAAATCGAGTTATGTTCCGGTTTTCTGGCGATTTATCTTGTTACCATGGTAACAAATATCTTGTTAAAAGTGCAACATTACTCAACTAAATAATAAACAATATATATTTTTGAATTAAATTTCTTCATTATTTTAGTAAGGACTTAATAGAGCAGCCTTTAAAGAAACCTAATAAGGCTTCCACATAAGGCCCGTAATATAGTTAGGGAAAATTAATCAGGGCCTTGACAAAACCCTGATAAGATTTCTTCACGGGAGCCCGCTGCAAACTGCTCTTCTTTTCACTTTACACGTAAATGCGTGTCCACACGTTCGTCATATAACACAATAGCGTTGTTAGCCTTTGTCATTCACGGAAAGAAAAGATTTGCTGCCATAACCAAGAAATGACTTGATCCAACCAATCGATCATGCTATTTTTTTTTGCAACTCAAATGGTAGTGCCAACGATACGAATGGTGGTGCCAATGATTCGAATATCAGAGCCAACAATTCGAATTGTAGTCCCAACCATCCAAGTGGAAGACTTTTTGATTCGTTAGGCTGGATAATTTTTGCAAGTACCAATCGTGAATAGTTGAGAGTCCTATACTATATAATTGGGGCAACTCATTTTTTAGAACGGCGATACAGCAAATTGAAGACGTAGTTGTCACAACCAAACTTTATTTTCCGTGTTCGCGAACTAAAAAATATTAGTTACCTGAACCAACCGATTAGTGTTGGGAGGAAAGTAATTGGTAATGAAAACCAACTCGATTGTGGATCGACCTTTCGAATCGTGTGTACAACTATTGCCCCCGGTAGTTGCGCCACCTAATGGCTGTTAGTAAGGACATAATTATCATTGGTTATCGGAACCGAGTCGTCGGTCTTACTCACTATTTTTCGCTTACCAATCACATATAATTGAGGATACTTTTTCAATTTACTTTCCGTAACTAATCTGCGGCACAGCATATGCTGCAAATGATTATCACGATGACTTATTTTTTTCCCTACAGGTGTCCTGGGTGATACGGAGCCCACACTCTTCCTCATTTTATAATAATAATTTTCTAGCCGGGATTTGATCGTACCTGAAGTGTAACTCACCGTCCAAGAACTCCAACACAAGCTTTTCACACCTCGAACGATCCCTCGGAACAGCCAAGAAAAGTTTTGCTCTCGGAAGCATGAGCCCTTTCATCTCTAATTCAATTATTTCGCCGACGAAAAATTAGGTGGCCAACTTTAATTTTTTGCAAGCTATTAGAGGCGTTAGATAGTTGGCGCTGTGAAGTCCAAAACGGGATAGCGTAACACAGTGCAATTAATGGTGGCGTAAAAAAGTGGTCGTCCACACGTCCGGAAGAATGGCACGATGCCCTTAAATAACGCCTCGTCTCTTAGTGTACATAATTTTTAGAAATAAAGCAAGGGGAATTAGAAATAATATTCGTTGTTCTTGCGAGGCCCTACCAATCTGTCGGGAGTCGTTGTATTGCGAGGAGCTCACGGAGTGTCTTCTGAGCGAGTAAAAATGTTACCGCGTTACAGTATAAATAATTTTGTTTAACTAGGTACAATAGTAAACTGCGGAGCAATGAGTCCTTTTCAAAATGCAGTTCGTAATTCTTGTCAGGAACAAAAAATACCAAAGACATTTCTAATAGAGATTTTTTTTATGGGAAGAATTATATATTTTTTTCTTCTAAGAAAATTGCATAAAAGTAGTTCTTAAACAAATTTTACTGCACGTGATTTTTTGGTGTTATTGAAAAAAAAAACACATTTTTTTACCCGTACGCAGTAATAAATTTACCATGAATTGTACTTTTGATTGTACTGTTAGCCAGCTGCATTTAATTTGAGCAAATATTTCACTATCTGCCAACGAAATTGATTATGCATCATCTTAAAATTTTTATTATCAATGAACCATATAAAACTACATTTAAGAAGACCATAATTTTTCCGAATCTGTGATGGTATATTTGGGTGATTGGCACACAGTTGGAGAATATATATACCGAATATACGATATTGTTTTTGTGCCGAAGGCTTTCCTCGTCACTGGAAATTATCTTCCCGAAAACTGGTTATGGCTTCCAGACCTTACGCGTCCTTAATTAAGAAACTCTATCTTAGCCATTATTATTTCGTTCGGTATACCAAACGACCACGTTGGATTACGTCTTAATATAGAGAATCAGCGAAAAAGAAGATGAGCTTAATACGGAGATGTAATCGTGGTTCTGTTATGCTACGTTTTATTCGCTGAACGAGTTCACGTCGTGAAAATGACATATTTGATACAGCTCTTCCTATAGAAATCTCAGCAGATATTTTTGTAATTCTGTCAGCTTCATCGAAATGACATAGTATTGCTATAATATCGCACACACAACGGTACAGAAAATTATTTTTCTTAGGTGGAAGGAATGAAGATAGAGGAGCAGGAGGGACAAGAGTGGACACCGACGCACGTGGCAGTAACTGCCCCACGTACAATGCTCCTTGGAAACCAATGGGAGTGCCAGCGGCTGCTACTTTTATTCTCGATATATTCCGGCTTTTTTTCCCAAGTTAATTTTCTGCTGAGGAAAAATACTCAGTATTGTGAAAACGGTACAAAAAAAATGTTTGAATCTGTGGAACGGATAAAATCTGATATCGTTTCATTTCATTTACAGGAAAAAATAATTTGTAAAATTAGAGTACCAATTTATCAGATAAATACTTTTGAATAAACATACAAAAACCTTATAAAATGTTCCTAGAGTAAGAGGGAAGTAAAGTTGTACATTATAGTACAGTACATTCCGTAATTATGATTTGGCAATAATTATCTATAGAGATATAATTATGATTTGGCAATAATTATCTATAGAGATATAATTATGAGTTGGCAATAATTATCTATAGAGATATAATTATGATTCGGCAATAATTATCTATAGAGATATGATGCTATGTCTGAACATTTGAATGGCTTCAAAAAATACGCATTTTCGCTTCAACATTGGGAGAAATAGTGACAAAAAAACGGAGAGCTCAGTCCCCCATTATATCCGTAATGCATTAATTATGTTGCTTATGTACCGAAGAGACTTTCTTCTCGTGAAATTTGTTCTATTTAATATTATCATGTCGGAATTCTTCAAATCGCTTAGAGCGTCGAAAAAGAGTGAATTCGAAAAAAAAAATTAATGTCTGTATGTGTCCATGTGTGGTTGGCATGTAAAATTTAAACTTGGATATCTAAAGAGCGGCCTACTTGAACGAGCTGAAATTTCGCACACACGTGAGGCTGATAGACCTCTTTGCTGGTGGTTATTTTTGGAAAAATTCAAACAGAATGTTGTTGAATTTTGAATTTTTAGAAAAATGTCTGTAGTGTCTTAAGCTTCCGCAAATTAGTAGTTACCGAGCTACACATTTTTTAATGAATAGATCCATGCTAAAGAAGGATCCATATTAAACTTAGGATAAATCTGTAGATAAGTTTGATTTTTATGGGATTTCAAAATTTTCAAAAAATTTATGTCTTACACTAATTCACCTAATGAATTACGGAATCAATTGAAATTTCCTATGGAGTAACAATAGTATTAATTGCTCCCACGGATAAAATTTTGTAATGATCGGTAACGCGGTTCGAATTTCATGGTATTTCGAATATTTCCATAAATTTACATTTTTGTATAGCTCACATAAAACGTCATAATAAAACATCGATACAAAGTAGAACCTTTGTACATTGCTTTTACATTATTGTTGGCTTTTCAGAAAGTTTTGTCTATGAGGAAGCCAAAAATAATTAACATACTTCCTCATACAAATAGTTTTGCGGAAAATGGAACATAATGAGGAAGCAATGTGCAAAGTTCTACTTTGCATCCCTATATTTCCATTCATTTTTTTTTTAAATATCACCCCAAAATTTTATAAGAATTCATAGCAGCTGTTCGAAACTCTTCACATTGTTTTATTTTACATAAAAATAATCATGCATCGAATTCTATCATCATTTTCGTTCCAATAATAATTAGGCATTTACGACTCTACAGTGGAAGCATATTACGAAAAACCTAAAACTACGCAAATTCAAGTTGAATTAAATAACTTCAACAAACTTTGAATTTGATATGTTGACATATGCGCATATTTAATCAACATTGTATGCGTATGGATATTCATATACTATCTAGAGATATTCTGGCGCCCAACAATTAGAGCGAATAGCCGGCACAGTCCCAGTGAGACAATTTCGTAATTTCGTGACGCTCACGGGATAGCACAGTACAAGGCTGAAGCGCTAACCGAGCAATAGACTATCCTTGTAGTTATAAGCTTACAGAGGCGCTTTTGCGATGGTGGAGACCGTTGACGTCGGTGGCAGTGGCTCGAGAAGAGGATGCGCCGCATGTTGTTAGCAGGGCTAGGTTTAATCCCGACGGTATGCCTAGAGTATATGTACTACAGTATATGACCTATTTGGTAACATATATATGTATATGTGCATATACATGTATATATATGTATTCATGATTACGCAATACGTAAAAGACGCAACAGAAGAGGATGAGGAATAGAGAGGCACTCGGTAAGTCTTTGCGGTCTTTGCCAACGGAAGAGACGGTCCTTCAAAATTGGTAATTTTGAAGCAATAAAAGCAGGACCGGAGGAACAACGGCAACAGCATCGCACCGTCGAGAACCTTGACTATAACGACGGCAACGACGACAGTCGACTAGCCTCTTCAGCTTCAGTTGTGCAGGAGACAAGGTTGTGTTGCGACCCGCCATAAACATGATATCGGACAAAAGGAAAGCAACACGGTTGGTTCGAATATATAAACGATTCCACCGAAATTCATACGCCAACATATATTTTCTCGTTAAAAAATTGCAATAAATAAGGTTTTGTTATTGTAAAAACTTCACCAAATTTCGAAACGATAAAATAAGATTCTGATAAAATATGAGAATTTTTCAATTTTTCATTCAAAAAACTGTATCTCGGGAAGGTTTAATGTGCACACATTTCTCAAAATTGTAAATGTTTGAAATTGCAAGGCCTACAACAAAAACATCAATACAGATTTATATTGAACATTTTAGTTTTAATTAATTAAAATATTCCGCTAAAATTATCAGTAGTAATGTCGCGATACCTCCAAAATCAACTGAATATTTTCCGATTGTTCCGTTGCTGAGCAACGAGAAGGAGAAGTTTCACATTTCAGAAGTCAAATTCCCGATGAAAAATTGATATACATAAAACACCATCAAAATAAGATTTAATGAATCTGTAACTTATAACCGTTAGCAAGATATAAAATTTCTCCCGGACAATTTTTTTGAAAATGCAATGTATTAATTAATTCCTATAGATTTTTTTGTACTGACATCAGTAGTTCACTTAATAAAAGTTGATAATACAAAAACCACGAATTTGTTAGTCTGTAACTTTGTAAATATCAACGACACGAAAAACTTGCCAACAACTTTTCTGTAGTACATCAGTCGGAAGACAAAATTTTCCTTTAACTTTGTGTCCTATCTTCAATAGTTTAGTTAAAGAATGGAAATAAAAAGAGAAAATTCACAACATAAAAAATGTCATTGCTCTATAAAATATCAAGTATTGAAGATAGAAATTCGACTTAACAAGATTTTTAGTTCGAAATTTAAGATGTAATCATCAATTTTATGAAAAAAACATTTCTTCTTAGGTTGCAGGGAGAAAGAATGGAAAAAATCGTTTTCCTGTGTTATTTAAATGGGAAAACTTCAAAGGCTCAAACATTTTGTTATTTCATGCAGAACAAATTTCCCACTACTTTTTGGAGTTGGTCCAATCATATAAAAAAATTTCGACCAAATCCGAGAGGTCGAGGATCCGACCCAGGTCGATTCGGTATGGAATGCCCCATATATCTTACTTATAGGATTCTTACGATACAGAAACCTATATTTATGTTGATGAACGGATATTTTTCGCTTAATACAAAACACACGAGTTATTTTCGGGTCTCGAATAATGATTTCCTGGCAAGTGAGTCCCGAAAAAATGAAACCAATTTATTTAAAAAAAAAAATTTTTAATACATTATTCTAATTTTTTTTCAAACACCTTACAATTCCTGCCGAAGTAAATGGTGGTTTTTTGGATTAAAGGATTTTATTTTTCTAAAAATGGAACTATGGGTGATGTCAAAATAATGTCTCTCTCGACCAAAATGTTTTTTTTTTTTCATGTGCTATATTAATTAATTATCAATTGCAGTTGAGTACGGATACCCAAAAATTGCGTTAGTTTCCTAGAAAGAAATCTCGTTGCTTTCCTACTTTTAGATCGCAATATCGCCTGGAAGGCACAAGTCTATATCTACCAAGTAGTAATTAATACATGTCGGTCCGCCCGAGTGTCTACAACCCCCAGCGATGGGACCACCTTTTCAGAGTGAAACCAACCATCCCGGACATCCTCACCTTTCGTTTTCCGCGTACCTTCCACCTTTTTCCAGTGTCGCGCTGTCACCGACACGACAGGCGTCTTCTCTGTTTTTCTTCCGTTCTCATTCGTCCCGTAGGAGGTTTCTCATCCGCCGCAATCGCTCCCGGCGGTCTCCAGAGATAAGCAGCATTATTTGCAGCCATAAGTTGGGTGGGTGACCGCTTAGCCTAGCACTGGTTTGCACATCAACTGCTTAGCAGGAGACAGTTTTTTTAGAGTTTCCGTTGTATTCTCATACAGTAGAAATAACTCAGTAAAAATACGATCGTCTGTATTGGCCAGGTTTTCTCCTGTTTTCCTGAGCCCTCGTGTAAATGCGATAGAATAGTTGATTAGGATAAGTGATTGTGGACAAAACTCTAGGGTCTCTATATAGAAATGGGGTAATAGGAGACGGGCGACATAAAAGCATGAATGAGTCGAAGAGATATCCCAATAAATTAAAAATTGATAATCGATTTAGATAAAAAATTCTACATACATTGCGATTTTTATTGGGATATTTTATGCCAGCTAAAATAGTGAATGCATATGTTTCCTGTTCAAGTAATTCCAGTTGATGTTTATGGTATTCTTAATTTTTTGCACGGCGGAAATGAAATTCGCTTTGCACGATCACTTACGTAAATATCAACTACTTCTTTTTTCAATTTTTCTTGTTCGGGCATTTCAATTTTTTAAGAAAGTCATACTCATGATAATTACACTTTCTGTTCTATCGTAATATTTTTTACGAGTTGGAATTGTAAATAGAGTTTTTTCGACCTTGTTAAAATATCGATTATTAACGATGACATATAGATATTCGCACCACTTGCACCACTAGCTTCGGATTCACAGATCCCAACTAATTGCCGCCAATTAGCAGCCGCGCGGTCCACGTAGTTCATGTTCACTCAGCCGTTTGATTTAAGGGCCACCGAGACGGTAATAAAATAGAAAAGAGTTGTAACAATTTGGCGCTAAAAACAAAACGACTTCGTCTAATTTAAGTTGAATCAAATTAAATATCTCTATATTTTATGTAAAACTATCGCCGCTGCCGTGGAGGATAGTGGTGCGGATATGCAATACGAGACGAGACAAGAGAGATCTCGAAACTTACTTCACGAATTCAGTCGTCAACTCAACGAGAAAAGGTCGATATGGAAAAGATAGCGACATTCATTGTCGTTTTTTAATTTGACAACGAGATTAATTCTTGTCTCAATCTTGTTGCATGGACATGACGGGAAACAAGATTTTGGCTCGTTTCTTGTACTATTTATATTTCCCGAATGCGACATGATATGCATTTCGGAATGCGATATCGAAACTGCAGGGAAAGGAAAACGCTTAGGAAAATTTCCTGATAATCCTGTCAAGCTCTTTGGCGAGGATACACGGAGAGAATTTTCTGGTGATCGTAATTCGAAAAGTTTGACGATGGTTCTCATGCAGCATAATAAATTCGGTTTATTTGACTAGTCTGGCGATGAATGCCCTGCAGTTCCTTAACGAGAATTTTCCGTATGAAATATACAGTATGGCAAACGATGCCAGTTGTGTTCACGGGTCACTTACCAACGTTATATATCGCTGATTAAACGCAACATAGTATACTAGTCAATGTCGGCAATTCGTGCAGTTAAAATAATACTTAAATTAATAGGAAGCGAAGGTATATAACGGTAGTTCAGGAGGGATAGGTTACAAAAATGCATTTAAAAATACATGTTATTTTACTCATTAAATATTTATTAATTTTTCTTATAACATCAACCTCATTGTTCATGCCAATCTCTCCTATCTCCGCCGAAATCGCGTTGGAATTCGTCGAACTCATTGCTTACCGTCTACCTCACCTCGTGCTGCTTCAAAAGCCGACTGAAATAATGTTTTTTCTACCAACTTAGGATCCTATTAAAACCATCACGACTTTCCATCCTGATCTCAGATGTTACTAGAGAGAAGGTTATGTTGATGGCACGTTGCAAAGAGTGCACGTTACGCAACAATTTACAACGGCAATGACATTCAACGAGTTTCTTGTTGTCTGGACGAACAGTACATAGATAATATTGCGTATATAACATATCTTCAAAAAAGATGTGTACTTACATGCTTTCGTTTTACCAATTCTTTCTTAGGCGCACTTTACACTGTCGACAACAATGGGCAATTCCGCCGTTGACGATGTAAACACACTGAGCCGGCACCAAACGAATAGCGGTCACTGCACGTCTTTCGGGTATAGCTAATGCACTGTTGAGAACTATAGCCTAACTATAGCCTCTAGACACAGGGCTTATTAGCTAAAACGTTGAGGATATCAGAGTTTGATATTTTGTATAAGTGAAATGTTCGTATTTCTTTCGGAACTCATTCCGTCACTATAGATTCTATTAATAAATTGAGAGATGAATTTCTTCATATATTGCGAATCGTAATCACTGTCTGTTGGAAGTCACGACCATTGTCAAGCTTTAAGATGTTTTCGAGACAATTTTGCGTATACATCCTTACAAACTTTGGATTATTTACAGTACGGTTTGAAAACCGAAGTATAGTAACGATTCTTGTACTGCGCGCAACATGCCGTAAAACATGACACAGTACTCTATAGGAAAATTTAGAAATAGACGCCAGAAGCGTTGAATAAACGGAGTTTACTATACTAAATCGGGTAATGATTACCAGACTCTTCTCTTCGTGTATTGCTGGAGAAGAACCGGGATTATAGAAAAACTCTAAAAACGACCCCGGACCAAAAACAAATTTGGCCTTGAAGAATCTCCGGGATGAAGCCGTCACTATCAATGTGGACGAAAATAATATTAAATTTGCCACCTGGAAATTGAGCACAATGTCGTGATTTAACAAAAATTCTCAATATCGGGTCAATAATCCCCTGTTATCCTACATTAACGAGACTTCGATCAATTTTCGAAGGAGAGGATATTATTTGTCCAGAGCTTCGTGAATGAAATAGTCTACTCAATAATGAATGGAAGTGTATTTTTCTTAGAAAATGCATATATTATAGCAGAAATAAAATGATAGCAGACAAAAATTAATCTTAAGCGATTCTCAATCGCCATGGCCGTATTTTATTTAACGTAAAATACAGTCGCCCCGTTTGGTGTGTAACCACTTCTTGCGGTGCAGATGAACCACTAAGTTTCGAGATTCTCGCTCGTTCTCGCTGGTCAGTTCAAGACTATGTCGCTCGAGACAACGGGTTGACTTCACATGAAACGATCGTGATGAGATTTGAAAAAAAAGGCATGCGCAAGCAAACGCGAGCGAGACTGTCATAATTCTCGTCTCAAGTCGCAACACTAAGTGGAGGATAGTCCCTCATAACTCCTGACCCGAATTAATCCAAGTCTGCCCATGGGCCCACTGGTCCAGATTATTCACAGCCCCTCATAAACTTCCTGCCCAGAATATTTTATTTACCTCATGTCCCCTCAAGCCTGAATTAACCCAAGTCTCATCTGACCCATAAGCCCGGATTATTCCAAGTCCCTCATGGGCTTTCTAACCCGGAATATTTATACAGATTGAATTGATGAGGTTTCCCCTACAGGTAACCTATCCAGTGAATTACAAAATCCTTTAAGTTGTAACACACCGACCAATACTAACGTTACATCGCATGACAACCTATATAAATATAGACCTACAAATACCAGAACCCTCACCCTTAGCCATTTAGAATTCTCTAAAAATCCGATAAAACCCTGCTACCAGTACAAAATCAGATCATCGACGTTCAATGCCCCGTCGCGCCTCTGTATCTCTCGACCCTCGACCTCTCACCCCCTTTGATGTAAAAATAACAGCGCGGACATTATTAGAGCGTAATGCCAGTTATGAGGTAAAAAATGTAACGAGGGGTGCAACAACCGAGGATCTTGGCTGCATAAACAAGTCTGCACCTACATAATAATAATGATTATGATAATAACAGTCTAATCCGGAGAAAAAACAGAGGTGGCTAAGCCCATAGCATCATCATCCTCACGGCAAGGCTGCTCATTGGGTAATGACCATATATACGCGAAGCAATGATGATACTGCAGGTTAAAAAGCTACTGCTGGTGGTACGGTCTGCTTATGCTTTTGCTTTTGCATCTCTTATGGGTTCTAGGGTGGCGAACGTGACACGCGAGACGATTACACCTCCTTCCGCCGGAGGATCATCGTTCACTGAGACGGTGCGAAACGGAACGTGATGGAAAGTGCGAGGGAGGAGGGGATGGCAATAAAGGGACAACGGGACGAAGAAGGCTCTCGCTCGCTCTTAGCCAGAGTGGGTAGTTAGGCTCGTATTACATTTACGCGACGTACCGCATTAATTTATTATCCCGCCGGCGACGCTAGCGCTGTTGCTTCTCCGTTGTACGACCGCTCGACTATACGACGTCGTGTGGTTACGGATGAAAAGGGGTTAGGGGATGCATATGGCTATGCATCGCTATGCCGACCTCGCTTTCTCGCACCTATGATGTGTAATACTGTAGGTATATACCACAGACAACTCAGCTATACTCTGCTCCTGTTACAGGCGCTAAGGTAATTATAACCCAACTTTGTACAGCGTGACACGCGAAACTATGCAAAGCCAATCTAAGCTTGTACCTGGAGTGCGAAAGCTCGGTGCTCTCGCTCTATGCCTCTCTCTTTATCCATTTAACTCTTTCTCGCTCTCACTCTTGAGAGATATCCTGTCGCTGTCCCTTGTGTACAGATTTCTCCGTTCTTTGACCACTGGCTAATTCTCATGCTGTACTCATTTTCTCGTATGTGACGAAAATCAGGGTTCACCAAAAAATTTTTTAAAAAATAAATCGAATAATATAATATTTGAATTTTGGTAAATTTAATCTTATTCAATAGGAATTTAGAAGTATATTTAAAAAATAATGACGAAGGTAATGGAGATAGTTCCAGACATTAATAAGGCGATCACTGGGATAAAAAGGAGGAGAAGGAAGTTAAGTTAATCTTTACCGAATTTTGCGATCATAATTTCCAAGTGGAAAATGGTTTTTGATGGGTGTCTTAAATTTGATAACACTGTTTAAATCATAGAAAATTATCATACCCATTCAATTATTGGCCATAATTATACATGTAATATGCACTCAATTTATCATGTCTGCATAAACATCAAAATATATATTACCCTCATAGAACATTATCATTCAAAGATTTATAATTCTTAATCACTATCATTCGTCTATATTATTACAGAACCTTTCATTCATTAGATTTCCCTTTCAAAATTCTTTTAGGATTCAATTATCATTGGATCCAAATATTGGAGCGTTGTCAAATAGCCTTGTCATGTCATTTATCATAGTGTATATAATCGTATAAGTCATTATTTAACAGAAATACATAGACATATAAATCGAGTCAGTCTCAATCCTTAAATAGATTATTGTTTAAAAACGACACGGCTCTACTCAATAATACAACGATTCACCCGATTTGTAGTGCGCAGAAATGTAGATTTCGACCATGGGGTCATAATACGCCTTTTCCCATAAAAGTGTTCGTAAAACTTATCCTATTTCATGATAGCATGAAGATGGAAACGCTGTTGAGAATATTGCTGATGTGCCGGATAGGAGTGAAATAAATTAAGACTCCACCAACCTTACAGCTACATAAGTTTGCCGGAGGAATATAGTTCCGTATTGCACGCGGGAGCCATATCCTTGTATCTATGTAAAATAAAAATATGAAGCGATTTTTGGAGCACGTCTGCTCGATAGGACTGTCCAAAGAGGAGAGCTTTCTCCAGCTACTTTCGTGAGAGAATGATCGAGTGGGGGCTTGCGCTAATTCAGGAATATCCGTAAATGCACGAATTCGCATAAGATCTCGGTGCTGCGCTATAGATCTATTAGCAGGAATGCTCATGAATAATAAAAGACTTATTACAATAGATAAGATATGCCTAAGATCAACACTGAAATATCACGGGGGCTTGGTTGAAACAAAACCCAAAAGAGTTTGCACCTTACGATTTTTCGTAGTGGTTATTGCAATGATTGACTCATTGAAAGATATTAAGTCCAAGCCTGGTACATATACGAAAAAATATTCAGCGATATTGTGTGTAAAATTTTGTGATGATTGATAATGTCCAGATTTCTTGGGTATTCCAATTTTTTCTCATTGTAACTTTCAAACTATTATTTCACTGAATTTAAGGTTTCTAAATTTATATAAAACAAGAACACAACGTACAACATCGTTTTCTAGTTATGGTAGTAAGTTCGAATATACTAGTATTTCTAGTAAGCTTCTTACAAACCCTCGTCTATGAGGATATTGCGTCTTTTTTTTCCTTTCTTTGCTCCCTCATAGAGGAAGCTTTGTTTTCATGAAAAACAAAAAAATTGAGAGATTTTTATAATAGAACACATAAAATTGTCCAAATCCTATCCTGTCCACCTAGAAAAGTGATTTAAATAAAGTGTCCGTATGTATGTGTGTAGGTGGAGTTTCAATCACCTGTAACTCGAGAAGCGGTGAACCAATCGAGCTAAAATTTGGCAAAGAAGTAAAGCAGCAGTTTGCCTTTGATTGCTTAAATTTTTTCTACGAAATGTATGCAGAAACTTTCATTTTATGGCTGGTTGAATTTTTTTACAAAAATATATACGCGCTCTAGGTTTCCAAAAATGTATTATATTCCCTAAATAATTCTTCAATTGCGCACGTACTTTTAATGTTATTTGCTATTGAATTGGACCAAAATCAGAGATGCGGTTCGGATTTTATAGAAATTTGGATTTTTGGAAAAATCACGTTTTTGCCCTAACTTTAGCACAACATGAGACAACGAACTCAAATTTTTATACATGAAATCAGTACTCTCCAGCGATGATCAGTACATAGTTTCGTCATAACATGCAATATGCTTCAAATTTGTCAGACTTATAAGTTTTGGAAAAATGATATTATTGCATTAACCTTACCAAGCCATAAAATTACGAAGTCAAGGAAAGTTGAGGAAGTGCTTCGGCGAATGACGGCTTATTAATGATTGTTGTTAATTAATAAGCCGTCATTCGCCGAAGCACTTCCTCAACTTTCCTTTTTACATACGGCTGAAGCATCATACAACATTCATCATCTGGCGTTAAACTAGTATTTTCATTGAAATGGGTTTCTTCGACATCATATTAACCCAGTATGGAAATTTTACACACAAAGCATTCAAAAACTGGACATAGAACAGAAATAAATTTTCTGAAGAGGCCCTGATCAGGGCAAAACATAAAATGGACTAACAACAATCATTAATAAGCCGTCATTCGCCGAAGCACTTCCTCAACTTTCCTTTTTACATACGGCTGAAGCATCATACAACATTACGAAGTCAAGCTTTAGACATGAAATTAGTACTGCTTAACAATATTTCAATTTTTTTTTTGATTCAACGTTGATAAAACACAAAGCTGCAAAATTGAACTTTTCAAATTGATTTCTCATTATTGTTGGTTTTTCTTACAAAGCTTCCTCTATGAAAAAGCTAAAATCGATTAACACTTCCTCATAAAGGCAGCTCTGTAAGAAAAACTTTCAAAAAATAGGAAGCAATTTAAAAAGTGTAACTTTGTAGCTTTATTTTAGATGTTTATTATTATCGTGGCTTACATTGTAAAATGTCGAAATTACATGAAATTCCCGCATGATGAAAACTAACGGAATTATGACAAGAAAGCGTATACGATGTTCTTCAAGATTCTTCACTAATCTTTCAAGCAACAGGAACCATGACTTTTCTTACAAAGAAAGATGAAATCAATGAACTCTTTCTCTTAGAGGTAGCTTTGTAAGGAAAATAAAGAATTATAGGAATCAATTAACAAATTTCAACATTGTGGCTTAATTTTAGGTGTTTATTAGTTTCGTGGCTTGCATCGTAAAATGTTGATATTACGTGAAATTCCCGCATGATAAAAACTAACGGAATTATTATAAGATAGTGTATACGATGTTCTTCAAGATTCTCCACTAATCTTTCAAACGACAGGAACCATGACGCGTTAGACTTCGATCAGCCCGGCTTCTGGTTATGCACTTTGCTAACGTCAGTATGTATTGAGGCGCAGTACCGATCAATCCTCGTTTGACGGTAGTGACTCCAACGGCCACCGGTATAATAGTAATAGCATGACTATAGATTATGCAAGAGACACTGCTGTACGCTCTTCGAACTATCACAATGAAAGCAGTCACTATATATACGCAGTGAACAACGTAGAGAGTAACTTCCGGTAACTCGGGCGAAGCTGAAAAGCTATGACCACCGATAATTAACTTATGGAGTTTGGCACCTAAGGGTCAGGAGATGTTGTGTACATCTCTTCGTTGTTCACCGTACCTCCATCGACACATCTCAGAATCCCCAACACAATACATCAACTGATAGAGTTTACTTAAGTTCTGCAGAAAAAGTTAACTTTTTCATTTAGAGTTGGCAGAATGATCCATCTCCCTAAAAATGGGAACACAATCAGATATATCAAAAAACAATATGTGCAATAGCGCATAACAGGAAGCTTTGCTTACGCGAACACTGTTGAAAAACATTTTCATGTCAGACTGCTCATAAGAGTCCATGAGGTAAAAAAAAAGTGGTTTTAAAAAAAATACCCGTATGTACGTGGATGTGTGAGTGCCTGCGTGTGTGTATGTATGTGTGCAGATTGGTAGTGTACCATTAAGTCGATCTAGTGATTCAATAGATTTATCCTTACATCGACGTATAATATACATAGTAATTGCAGATGTGATTGTGTGAAATGAAAGTAAAATGTGTCCCGAATGCAACTCACCACTGTCAATTGAGCTCTACTTACAATCTGCCCCACATATAACAACACCAGGAAAAAAACTAACATTACCGAAGTCGCTAAAAGAATGCCTCAACGAAGACATTATCACCAAAGTGTTGAAGTCTTGTGAAGTGACTGGCATTGACAAAATAATCTAATACGCACTAAGACTGAACATATCGATTTCATTATTACATTATTTTTCCTACACCATCTCATTTACATGTTACGTTTCTTTGATATACCTTGTCGCTAAATTCCACAGTTGTAGATGCGACGTTAAATAAATGGAAAATGAAGTAAAATGTATGCCGTTGAAAAATATTGCGTTGAATAGTGTCATCGAAAGATTAATAACCACACGAACTTCGATTCGGTAAAACTTCTCGAGAAACACACAGCCATGCTGCATAGAGTGTCCAGACTTTTGGAATTCAGAAGAGAATTCTTTCACGTAAGAATGCAAAAAATATTTTTAACATACTTTTTTTGTGAATCAACTTTCTGTTATTACATAATCGAACTTTAGCGGAATCTGTAAGAAATTCAAATATTTTTTCTTCCGATGACAACAATTCTTTCTGTTTTACCAACCAAAATCGAAATTGCTTATGTCATGAAATGTCAATGTCAAAAATCCACATGCAAACATTCACTATTCTGTAACTCATAAGATGAATACTTAAATTAGCGAATCAGATGAATATTGATTCAACAATCTTAATTAAACGTTTAGCGCATTTCAATCACCGCAAAAATTTCCTTCATACGGTCCAATTGAATCAACCGAATACATTAGTTGCAGACAATATGAATTCACGACTGGACAAAAAATGTCAGTTCAACAAAGCTAGAGCTGAAAGTGTAAAAAAGGAAGGCACAGAAAATAAGCGAAGTGAGAAAGAGGAATGGTAACGACGTAGCAGAGAGGATCGTCGATAACCCGCAGGCAAAGTTCGTTTGTCCGATACTTCCAATACATTAAACCCCGAATTTGTGACTCGGGTTCTTGCGGCACAGTTTTCACTGTGTTCCTGGGGGCGAATTTTAGATTAGCAAAATTGCATTTTACAGTTCTACGGGCATTCTTGGGGTACATAAATTTGCAACTACCGTGACGATGCCAGCCATGGCAAAGTAGGGGTACGTGTCGGTAACGGTTCTCCACTCTCGCACCCTCATTTTCTTTTTCTTTCTTTTACCCTCGTAGCAGCCATCGCCTGTTCTCAACACGTTTCCTCTTCTTTTATCACCCCTCCCCCCCTTCACCCCTTTGTCTCCCTCACACTTTTTCGCGTTTGTTCCTTCCTCGCTTTCTTCATAGCATCCCTGTTTATCTCTAACTCCGTCACTTATTTTCATTCGCTCTCTTTCGAGCTTCCTCTTTAGCCACGACCAGTAAAACTTTCGGGAATTGTCCTCTGGCGTTTTACTGACGCCGTTTCTTTTGTCCACTTCGACGGAGCCCGCGTGAAACGGTAAAGTTTCGAGTTACCACACCTTCGATATAGATATACCGACAATAAGGAGCAGATACTCTGGTAAGCCACATGTTTCAGTAAATAAATTGGCTACTGCTGTATGCAGACTGACATAGATTTTTCACGGAGGAGGAACATATCGCATAATTATGATGGATTAGTGTAATTATGAATACATATTTATGGGGAGCCTGCATATTATGAACTTCAAGAAAATGACGGCTTTTGTCAATAAAAATTCATAAACGAAAAAAGCGACATAATTTTTTTTATTGTGAAGTAAATGCAATGTTGAGAAAATGTAAACTTCAATACCTAGGGAGTTTATAAAATGCACTGAATGCGATTATCATTGAATGTTCAAGTTACTGCATCAACTCGACAAGTACTCAGGCCTAAATTTTCTTAACATTGCATTTGTTTAATAATAAGAAAAATTATTTCCGTTATTTATATTTAGTTTATATATTGTTTTTGTCATAAGCAGTCTCTCTGAGCTTATATTACACAGTGCCCCCATACATATGCGTGAATACATAACAACGTACTTGTATACGTACATGATTTCGATTTATTTCAAAACTTTTCGCACTCTGATATGACTGACATAAATGCACTTCTACTGAGAAAACGGTTTTGTTGTGACAGCGAGATATCCAGTTGCTGGAACTATAATTCGAATTCCTGGCAGAGCCGTGCCGGTGGTCAACTACCACAGCTGAACACCAGAACTATTATGACGCCCGATTCGTCATGGCGCTGACGTCGTGCGGAGAACTATGAAGTATATCCGTATAGCGGGCCCAGCTATACGGATGACTCTTGCAGTCTTGGGTACAGCTCCCACAGCTATACGAATAATTCCCTAGCCATACGGATAGCTCCCACAGCTATACGGATAGCACCCACAGATATACGGATAGCTCCCAAAGCTATACGGATTGCTCCCACAGCTATACGGATAGCTCCCACAGCTATACGGATAGCTCCCACAGCTATACGGATAGCTCCCACAGCTATACGGATAGCTCCCACAGCTATACGGATAGCTCCCACAGCTATACGGATAGCTCCCAAAGCTATACGGATAGCTCCCAAAGCTATACGGATTGCTCCCACAGCTATACGGATTGCTCCCACAGCTATACGGATAGCTCCCACAGCTATACGGATAGCTCCCACAGCTATACGGATAGCTCCCACAGCTATACGGATAGCTCCCACAGCTATACGGATAGCTCCCACAGCTATACTGATAGCTCCCACAGCTATACGGATAGCTCCCACAGCTATACGGATAGCTCCCACAGCTATACGAATAGCTCTCACAGCTATACGGAGAGCTCGTGTATCCTTGCGTATAGTTGCCACAGCACGTCGAAGTGAACGGTATTGTTGTCATAGCTATTCGTACCGTTAATACAACTATACACATAGCTCCCATAACTGAGCTGCATGCAGCTATCAGTTAGTCGTGAGAGCCATACTATTTTCTCAGTGTGTCTCAAGTTTTTTACGGATTCTATTTTTATTGGGGATTTAACAACTTTTTGCAATATTTAAATATATACCTTCATGAAATATAATCAGATATTTGTAATTTATTAGAGCCACTTGTGCACCTAAAAATAAAAGCCATCAGGAAACATTTTTATTGATGATGCTATTGTTTTCGAAAGTCTAACGTTTAAACCTTATAATTGGGCAATTTTGTAGAGGCATATGATACACCATAATAGTATAAAGTGAAATGTAATATTTGTGATTTGTTGAAGCTTTCAAATTGAACCAGTAGCCAGATTTTAACTTTGGATGTTGTATTTTGTTTGCATGATGAGGCATTCTTCAATAAGTATCAGAATTCTCGTTCTAGGTCTTTATAAAAAAAACTATGAGATCGAACATGTATATGAGGGATTCTTAGTCAATTCAGCTACTTTTTTTTAACCTCTTCGATTAGTCCCATAAGTGAACAAACTTTAGTACCACTCGAAAGTACGCTCTCCAAATTTTTTTCAGAATTAAAAATCCAATATTAAAGAAAATGGGGTATTTCCCTGAAGTCAATATATCATGGAAAACTAAAGTCATAGAAAAAAATTGTCTCAATACAAAATTGTAGTTTTATGTGAAATTTTCAATGAAATTTTTCAAACAATTTTGCGACCCAATAATATTTTTTTCTGCTAAAAAATATGAAGATTATTTTTTTAAATAAAAAAGGCCACTTTTTGGCTGAAAAAATTGTAGAATCCTTGCACCTATGTATTGTAAGTTCACCATCACGTTTAAATCCATTTCCCTGTAATCTTCATTCCGAAAATATTGCACAATGTTGGAAATATATGATATAAACAACAGAGAACTGAGCACCATAAAATGGAAATAATGAATAAGATTGCGAGGATTATTTATAGAAACTGTTCTGAGACTTTCCTAAATACTTCACATGGCCGACAACAAATACTATAAGCGTGGTCCACGTGGAAGCAAGGGAAACTGGAAATGGAGAGGAAGTCGTACGAACAAACAAGTCTCTGGAATCACTTTAGCGTGAGTGCCAGCACGACGACGACAACGACGATATATCTCGAACATCTCGAACGATATCACTCGTTCACTTGCGTTACTATTCGAAAAGCCGAGAAAGTCTCGAGGGCATCACATCGACGGACAGCAGAAAATCGATAGAGAGGATCTTCTGTCTCTATCACAATAGATAGCGCTCAGAAGGTGCCCTAATTCTCCCAGCATCCGTCATTAATTTTTCATAGCATCTTTGCGCTTACGGTTTTTTTCTTGATGATGCCTCCGATTTTAACAATTGTCGTACTAAACCATCAAAATCTTTTGTTATCCATGACTTGTGACGGGTAGTAATTTGAATAATTTTAAACGTTCTCATAAAATTATTATTTCATGAAAATGTTTATTATGGACTCTAGACTGTCTAGAAATTTTTTTTTTTAAATATATTTTTGACTTCCTACCTCACGAAATTATAGTATATACATTTAGATTCAATCTCGCGAAAGGAGAATCATGTGCAATTTTTTTTTAGAGGTGCTGCAGTGCACTTTTGTATTTGCCATTTGATTAGAACGTGAAACATCGTTTTGTGGCGTTTGGAATATTCAAAATTCAAACATGATGGGGCGGTCACCTATCCAGGTACTAACGTTTGACAATCAATACCTAAATAGATTTTAAAGTAATTCTAGGTTCGGTCCCGTAAAACGCGGGTTTTAGCGAAAGTTTCGAGTATTTGTCGATGGGATAAAGATGTGGAAAAATCCAATTCATGCTCGGAGCTGAAAAGATTGATTTTGCATATAAATAATTTTTTAATGTTTTTAACGAATGCTGTATCTAGGCCTTACACGAACCTGATAATGTAAATTGACGTCATATCCGGAAAAACTATGCCATACGAAGACTGTATCCGGACCTGACCAGGGAAAGTAAAAGCAAATTAGACAAAATCTTGCTCAGGATGCCACAGGAAGACCTCATGCGAAACCGATAAGCTCGGAAAATGGCATAACTATATGAGGTTACCATATGTAATGCCTGACATGAGCCAGATCCGGTGGAAAAGCGGCATTCTTTAAGTAGAATGTCATTTCTCGGCCCGACAGAAACCTAATCAGGTGCATTTACGACGAGCTCTTTTAAATGAGGTTACTATATCTAGCCTGACATACACCTAATCCAGTGGGAAAACGGCGTTATTAAGTACGAATGCCATATTTCGGCCTTACATGGACTTGATCAGGTGAGTTTACGGCGGCCCCAAATAAGGTTACGGTATCTACAACTGATCTGGACCTCGTGTGACAGCGGGCATGCCTGATGAAATTCCTACTCGGGTGAGAAAGCAAAAAATAAGTTTAAATCTTATACAAACAAGGAACTGGTCAATTCGATAACTCAATCGTGGCTAATTTCTGTATTCCAGACATTAATTTGTCCGAGTCATAGACGCTTATAGCATCACCATCCGCGGGTCAGTAGGCAACGGAAGCACTAAAAGCATAGTACAACATCGTTCCGTGGGAGCGCGGAGCTCTGAGTGTTCCACGTGTCTCGGGTGCTTTAAGCTGGATTTTTTATGCGGTCCGACCGCTAGCCTTGCATTATGGAGGACCCTCGCCAACTACCCGAGAATTATGTTAAGGAAGAGACCATGCCGTGGCATACGAGGCAGCGCCTTACAGACGCGCCTCTCCATTCCCTTTTCAACCTTGTCGTATACACCGATGCTTCGAAATGCCATGGGCGACAAGAACCAACGAGCGGAACTCGCGATCGGAATAATTTAAGAATTTTTCTGGTGACAGCAATTACTCTGCAAAATGTTTTCTTGATGGATTGGTGAATGTTTATTCGAATATTGAAACTAGTGTTGCGACTTGAGCCGAGAATTCTGACAGTCTCGCTCGTTTTCGCTTGCACATGTATTTTTTTGTAAATCTCATATCGATCGTTTTATGTGAAGTCAATTCGTTGTCTTGAGCGACATAGTCTTGAACTGACAAGCGAGAACCAGCAAAAGTCTCGAAACTTACAAATAGTGGTTAATCTGCACCGAAAGAAGTGGGTACAAACCAAACGGGGTGACTGTATTTTATGTCGAATAAAATACGGCCTTGGCGATTGAGAATCGCTCAAGATTAATTCTTTCCGCTATAATTTTATGTCTGCTATAATATATTTATCTTTTAAGAAAAGTACACTTCCATCCATTATTGAGTAGACTATTTTATTCACGAAGCTCGGTACAAAGTTGATATCGTCTCCTTCTAAAATTGATCGAAATCTCGTTAATGAAGGATAACAGGGGATTATTGACTCAAACTTGAGAATTTTAGTTTCTCTAGCTTAGCCATAATCTGCGAAGCCAGACCGCACGTAGATTTATCGAGGCCGAATTTGTTTTCGGTTACGGGTCGTTTCTAGAGTTTTCACATAATCGCGGTTCTTGCCAAGCAGTATCCTCAGCAGAGGGCGTGAGAGGATTATCAGGAAATCCCCCTAAGCGTTTTCGTTTCCCTGCAGTTCCGATACCGGATTTCGAAATGCGTTTCATGTCGCATTCGGGAAATATGAATAAAACGCGAAACGAGCGAGAATTTTTTGTCGGGACAGAAATTACGGGTAATTTCCATTCAACAAGATCGAGACAAGACTTAATCTCGTTGTCAAATTCAAGAACGAACTATCTTTTCAATATCGACCTTTACTCGTTGAGTTGACGATCGAATTCGTGGAGTGAGTTTCGAGATCTCTCTTGTCTCGTCTTGTACCGCATATCCGCATCACTAATCAAAACTGGTATTATTTGACAAGAATATATTGAAATTTCAGCTAAAGTGGCCCAATTTATTAGGGAAAATATCTCGGCTTAATTGTTCCTTTATTGAAGTAGTAAAAGGATTAAAGTTTATTGTACGAGTAACAGTTTATTGTAGAAGTAAGTTGAAAGTTTCACTTTTCGTGCTTACGCAGACTTATTCATTCCCGGTTCATGTATGACTTAGAGCTTTCAAGCGATATTGTGCTTTAGTTCCACATTTTATTTAAACTCAAATTAAAGCATATAACACATCAACAACCGAAATTCTTTTCAAAATACTTCTTCCGGGTAGACCCAAAAATTCGACCTATCACAAAAAACAAATTTTAATTATCGCAAACAAAAAATAGAAAAATGCATCACATACCACGTTGACCTAGAATTTTTTCCCCCATGTTAACCACGTTTCCCCAAACTTTCTTCGTGGAGTCGTCGACGAAAAGTCTCGGCAGGCCTGGAAAGTGGAAAGAGAACAGGAGCCACATAGTCAACTAAGCTGAGAAATCGAGAGAGAAAGAGAGAAAGAGGGTGTGTAAGGGAATAGAAAGGGAAGCCTCGGTCATATCCAACTTTCGACTTGATACATCGAAGCCCTGCAGCAACTTCTCCTTCCCCATTCCTCTCGGTTCTCCGTTCCTTGCATTCTTCGTGCCACATCGTATATCCTTCTCTCCCTCTTGAGGACGTTGCCTGGCCCGTACGAAAGCGATGCCCACCGCGCAGTAGTAAAGCACAGCACAGCAGCGAACCCTGTCAGCCTCAACTGATCAGCCCCTATTGTGGTTCGTGCTCAGACGACTCGGACAACGTATACCACACGACGATTTCTCCACTATTTCCACACTGTGTCTGCTTCACCTTTCCGTCGCCGCTTACGTATATATTCTGTACGTATACCTCGCTATGTCGTCTGCACTTCCCCTTAACCTCCGTCCCCTTAGCATCCTACATCCGCTTCAGTACCACTTGCCCAACCGTAGCCGCCACTACCACCACTACTGCTCCCACTCGGCTGCTACACTCTATTTGCGACGCGGCGAATGTCGCGGTTACACTTTACTCGACTCTCTCGACCTCCTCTGTCCTTCCTTCCAAGCGGTTTTCCTCTTCCCCTTCACTGCTGGAGTCGAGCACCCTTTCCATCAACCGTCGAAATAGATGTTGTGGGTATCCTGAATGCGAATGGATGGCGAGTTAGGAAGAGGTTCGAACTGGTCCAGGGTTGTCCGAGAAACTCCAAATCTGGATGAACTTGTATCTCGGAATTTGTTATCGCTAGTAGTAGTAGGCCTAGCAATCATGAGAAAGTCGATTTTTTCGTACTGAAATACTTTTTCGCTGATGCGCTCTGAGAAAACTCTAAGGGTCCTGAGTGATCCCAAAAAGGCATAAGAATAAGAAAATTCTGAAAATGATAGCTTTTGTGTAGAAATTTTTACACCTAAACATCATCAAGGCATACAAAGCTTTATAATTCTGGAATTTTGCAGATACATACACACGGAGAGAAGAATATGGCAATAATCCCTCGACTCAACATCGCAATCGAGTTATATTCTGGTTTTCTGTTATAAAGCGGAGTATAACTCGATTGCTATGTTGAGTCGAGGGATTATTGCCATATTCTTCTCTCCGTGCAGTATACCAAAATGGTGCGAAAAGAAAAGTAAATCTCCTAACCTGTTGTTACCTCACACTAAAATTTTTTTACCGCTTCGATCTGAAAGCTACGACAGGTTAAGAATGTTTCTTTGTTCCTCACACCATTTTGATGCACTGTATGTCGTCGCAAAACTGCAGAATTATAATACTTGGTATGTACTTAATGAGGTTTAATTCTAAAAAATTTCAAAAGAAGGGTAATATTTATAGAATGTTTTCCTTATGATACTTTTTTTAGGTGACTCGAGTATCTCCAAAGGTCACAAGCGCTGTAGCGCCCGTCTGTCCGAAGACAGATTTAACATGAGTCAAATTTGACACCAAAGTAAAGTACTTTTCCACGGACTTACCTGGCAACCAAGCAAAGCACGAATAAGATAATGACAATGTTGTCGATAATATAATCGGCTAATCATCACACTTGCTCACCCGCGTGTCTAAAAACCTTTCCGCTGGCGCCCTTTTATAAAACTTTAAAGGGTTAGAGGCACTGCCGCGCCCGTTCTCGTAAGTTCAATTTGACACTAAGCTGTAATTGTTTACCACGGACACAATTGTTCTCCTGCCAACCAATCGCAGAACGAATGAAACGATGAAACTCCTTTCCGTGACTCCGGAATTTTTCGAGGTAGAAAAAATGATCGTTACTCATGAGCTGATAAATTCATAATAAATTATTAGGGGAGGATAATGGTCAACATACTTACAATCTTGGGAAAAATGCAGAATGGTGCTTGACACGTACTTGAAGGGCTATAAATTTGCACATTTTTAAATCAGAGTCCTCAATACGTTTTTCATTTGTCTTATGATTGTTTTCAATTGACTGAGTCCTCCTAAAGGTTTCAGTTGTAACTTACTTCACATTTGTTAGTGCACTTGTTTCGGAAATGGAGTTTTTTTTCAATCCTGTATATCATGGAAGACGGAGATTAATAAAGAGTAAATACAAAAATTCATGTTCTCTCATGAACTATTTAGTGCAACAAAAGAGGCTTTTTTCATTCGCCGAAAAAGATAATTTGGATATTCCAAATGCGAATGGATGGCGAGTTTTGAACTGATTCGGGGTTGTCCGAAAAACTCTGAGTCTGGATGAACTTGTATCTCGGAATTTGTTGTCTCTATTACATGCCCGCATAAAAAAGATGGGGTCTCCAGGATGAAATCCAGGATGGAGTCTGGGCTGTGTAGGATGGATTATGGACAATCCGTCCTGACGAAGTCCAAGATGGACAATGGGATCGGATTGAATCCCATTCTCCATTCTGGACTGCCCAGACTCTATCCTGGACACATCATTTTTACGTGAATACCGTAGTAATCACAACAAAATGCGCTGCGGTCTTGTTTATCTAAGGTCTTGGATCCTATGGTTGCTAGTGCTCTCACGGCTACGACTTCATAATTTCGGAGCAACATGGATTTTGTAAGGGTCGTTTTACCGTGACAAATCTTCTGCTGTATACTAGTTACTTATCGCGTCGGATTGAGGCTGGTTGCCAGGTCGACTGCGTTTATACGGATCTAGCCAAAGCGTTTGACACGGTGGATCACGGTATACTTCTGGCAAAGCTTGAGTGTTTGGGTGAGTGCGGGGTTTTGTTGCGGTCGTTCTCCTCGTATTTGCGTGGTAAGCAGTATATTGTCTGCGTCAGGGGCTCGCATTCGGAGCGTTTCACAGCTCTTTCGGGGATTCCGCAGGATTCTCACCCTGGTCCTTTACTTTTTGTTTTATTCACTAACGACATAAGGAGTTGATTTCTTGGTCCCAAATTCTTACTTTATGCTGACGACTAAAAGCTGTATCGACATATGTGGTGCGCGGAGGATGTGGTTTTATTGCCGTCAGATCTTGTTAGGCTGTCGGAGTGCTGCTCATTTAGTCGTTTGTTGCTCAACATTTCGATAATGTCTGGTGATTTCTTTTTATAGAGTTTGTCGTGATTTGAAAGTGTGCGCTGTATAGTAATAATTCGTAACGTCTGCGCACTCATGATTTTCGACTTCTTTACTCTAATTGATCGTTAGCGGGGATTTGTCATCTTGAAATTTATTCGATACCCCCGATAACTCGGAATATTACACAGATGATTTCGGGCGATCGCCGAATCAACTTGGACAAGAAACTTTTAGTACTTTTATACTCATTTCTATTCATTACTCGTTTAATTAAAATTTGTGAACGACGTATATCACATAGTTGTTTGTAACTCATGGCCAGGATTCAATCATCATTCGAGAAAACCGTATACCAGAATACGACAATATAGAAGATGAGTATATTTTTAGTAACTGCCTAAGTTGACGTACCTCCTGGTGATAATTGACCTGAATGTAAAACCTATTATTAACTTTTTTTTAAATTAAATTTTAACATTATGAATACTTTGTAATATTATCAACACGTGCTTTTGTTTGTATGTATGTATGATTTCGTGACTGGGATGTGTGACTTAATTTACAATAAAATAAATTCTTTACGATAAAATTCCTTATGCTGCATATTTTGTTTATAGTAAATTGTATTGATGATAATTTGAATAATTTTCATTGTATTGATGCATTATTTTGAATTATGCCGCATCAGATTAATCTAAATTCACCAATCGTTGTCGTACTGTTCATTATACATTCTCCTCTGTATTATATAAATTGCTCGTTTTATTATCACACTGATGTGCAAATTAAAATGAAATATTTCAATTGAGTATGAAATTGAGTATGAAATTGAGTTTTCCAGAACAAAACTATTCGTTTTATTATTTTCGTGGCAATATGTCGTTAAATATTAGACATCGTGAGAATTATTCACATAAAAAAATAGACCCTAAATGATTTGTGGCAACAATATATAAATACAAAAGTTAAATTATTACAAGTTGCACAGCCTCTCTTATGCCAATATTTTCTCGACGGCCACGTGCTTTCACGTGAGTCTATTATAAAGGATCTAGGTGTTTACCTTTCCTCTTCGCTGAACTTCAATTATCGTGTGTCTTATGTGTGTGGGCGTGCCCTCAAGCCTACTTTAGGCTTTATCAGGCGCCATGCGGTTGATTTTAGGGACTCGATGTCTCTCAAAGTGCTTTTTTGTGCGCTCGTCCATCTAACATCGGAGTAAGCCTCGGTCATTTGGGTTCCGTTTTATCAGACACATATTGATGTTGTAGAGCGGGTGCAGCGGAAGATCGTGGGGTATTTGTTTTTCATATTCAGGGTGGTTGATGGGTACTACCTGAGTTTTTCAGGATTCGAGCGTAAGATGGGCACTCCAGCGTCACGTAGACTTAAGGCGGAGCTTCTATTATTGTACAAAATCATTCACCGCCTGATCAGCTGCTCTGAAATGTTGGCCGATAGGCTCATTTCAGCCCCCAGGCGAAATGTGCGTAATCATATAGTTTTTTGGGTCCGTTACCATCGTACTTATAACGGATTTGATGAGTCGCTCTCGCAAATGTTTGGTGATAGCATTGCAGTCTCGCATTTTGCTCATTTTTTTAGATTTACGTACTCTGGTTTTGTTCGCGCCGTAAATGATTATATTGCGCGGCTTGAGTCAATTTGGTGTGTAATAATACAGTCATACGCGCGACTATGATCCGCCCATTTATAAAAGAAAGCGATTTATACTCGGATCACCATCAAATTCGGGAGGTTTCGGCAATTGCCGAAGCCTCGCGAAAATCGATACAGATCGTCGGAACACTTCGTAGTATTAACTATTGTTCCTCGAGCTGTCGACGGTGACACTGAAAATTAGCCAAATACTCCAGTTCTACTATTGTAATTTTATTAAAATCTGTAAGTGGGTCCGGTAATGGTCTCATCTCCAAATGAATGTGACGATCTCATACGAAAAAAATATTGACGTGAGGGGGACCACGGTGCTACTTAAATTAACTGGACAAGTATTATATATTACCTATATTTGTGTGAATTATAAGATTTGAGGTTCCTTACCCACTCGAAGAGATAATTCGAATTGATATCATGATAACAATAAACATTTATACTGTTCTGTGTATAATCATATTGTATTTATTTGATATTTATTTACGGCAATGTTGATTTTAAGGGGACAATAATTTTTTCATCCAAGGATTCTTGTTTGTGAAGTAAACTTTGATAAACTAGGAGGAATATTTTTACCTTTTTCATTTTACTTTGGCAGGTAAATCCAGCAATAAAATGTATAAAGAAAAAATCTAAAAATCTAACGAAATTATAATATTTAACTATCACAAGTGGGACTTGCAGTGTGCTTCAGATTTGTCAGTTGCTTGTGTGTAATTTTTTATTTTTATTGTATATGTACACTTATAATAATTTTTGTTCTATTTTTCTATTTTTCTATTGAGACTTCTCTATTGCGCCATTTGTTAGTGGTTTCAATGAGCTTATGCCGTCGATTGTATAAGATAAAATAAAATAAATTAAACAAAATTTATTATTTTCATTGATAATGGTCGACGTAAGTACGGTCTCAGATGAATTACGAAATTATGATGCTTAAAGATTGTTGGCGAGATGTAAGATTTTTCAAACGGAAGGTATCATCGTAACGTTTGTTTTCTCATGATTGTTTGTAAGTGACTGAGTCCTTTTAAAGATTCTAACTGTCAATTTATTCACATTTCTTATTGCACTTGTCTGAAAAAAAAAAAAACGCTTTTTTTTAAGCCTATACCATGGACAATTGAGGTTTAAATGAATGTAAGAACAAAAAAATCTGTTCTTTCATGAAGTATTTGGTGCAATATATATGTCATATTTTTGATTGCATAAAAATACTATTTTCATCCGAAAACAATGGAATTTTTGCTCTCTGAATGTGATTCCTTCAATTTTACTGTACATTTTATCGGGTACTTGGCAGTGAATGGAGAACGTTAAAAAAATTAACATTTTCAGGGTTCAACTCTTGTTACATATTTTTCAAACGCAGGGCGAAATTTGAAAAAAAAAAACCATTTAACAATTTTCAAGAAATTAAGTTTTGTTTACTACCCTTTGGATTAATTGATCATTATTCACCGCTGTTTAATTGGAAAATAATAATAATTTCTCTAAGACCGATATATTTTTATTTAATAAAACACTCCAATATACCCAAAAATCTGCGGGTCGTTCTGATATGGCACCTTGTCTAGACTGTAACATCGAATATACTCACATAACATATAATATTGCCTGAATATTTTAAAAATATTTCGAATACTTCATTGCACAGAATTATTTCCTGAAGCTTCTAGTCGAATATTAAAAAATATATAATTGCAATATCGTAAGTGCAAGGTTTGAAGATATTAATAAAGGTTAAAAAATCGCGAAAATTTATAAAAATATTTCTGAACATTACCTATGAAACAATCGATCCTATTCGTTCAACAATATCTCACAACATTTCGAAAAAAAGATCCTGGGTTAGATTTTACAAATTTGACAATTTTTTTTTTGTAACTTTTTCATATATTTTAAATAAAAATTTCAAAACCAGTTCAAAAAGTTAAATTTGGAATGATTTGTATTCCGTAATAAAATATAATTTACTGCTTTCCCCCGAGTATCATGTGGATAAAAAATCTAAAATTTTATTCTGGAAGTTGCCATATGATTGTTCTGTAATTAAAAAAAAAACGACATAGAAATTAAACTTACTACGAATCATTTTTATCACAAGATTGTCATGAACCAGAACTCTTCTGAAAGGTTTTCCGATATTTTGATTAATCAGTTTTGATCGACGGGAAATATGAGTGATAAAGGTATAACGCTTGTACAAATAGTCGATAGTCCAGTGTAAGAAGTGAGTATTAACGTCTTTTCCGACCGCACTCGGCTCTAAAACGAACATAATCAAGAAGACTCTCTATGGTTTTATATTTTCAAAGCAGGACCACTTTTCAAAATCATTCATCGATACTTCGACGTAAAAACGTTAGGCAGATGAGGCTGCAGGTTCGAATCATGGACGGAGTTTTTTTTTGCTGTTCTCTTCAGTCGATAGGTCTATAATCGAGGACTTCCAATGGTACTGCCTAAAAACTGGCGATCAAGATATCATATTCAAAATGGTAGAATTTCTTCCGATTTACACGGAAAGATAAGATTATTTACCATAACCAAAAAAAGAGTTGACATAACCGGTCGATTATTTTATTTTCCTTACAACTTAAATGATAGTGCCAACGGTTCGAATGGTAATAAAGACGATTCTAATGGTAGTCCCTATAATTCGAGTGGTTGTCGCAACGATTGGATTCATTAATCGCACTTATCTCGCGAGGAATACTCGTGTATAGTTGAGGTTACTATTCAATATGGTTGAGGCAACCAATTTTTAAGAGATTGTGTACATCAAATTGGAAAGGTAGTTGTCACAACTAAACTTTTCTTTCGAATTAGTCTTTGGCGAAAAATGTAATATTTACAGCATCTAGCACTGCAATATTATTTGAATATCATATTCGCAAGCTTCTAAGTGGGTTATAGCATGACTCTTGTAATATTTTCGAAATCTTTTGAGCATCTTCCACTATATTTTTGCAATATTGCATTATCGCGAAGGAATATTTTAAGAATGTTTCAGAAATATTTCAGTGCTATAGCGATAATTAATAACCTATTAATTACGTAGACTGACAGCGCGTGGTGGAAATGCCGGGTATAATATACGACGGCGCCTGTACGTATATCTACCCGCCATTCACGCTCTTGTGCCGAGTTGTCAGAGTTGCAGGCGTCCGATAGCCACGCTGCTGCCCTGTTCCACGCTCAAATGCTTTACTAAGTGTCTGACCACTGCCGACCACTTCTACTTTGATCGAGGTTCGTACAGCGTAGTTAAGTGTTCGGTGAATGTAGTATGTATATCGATCGATGCACATAATCGCGCAATCAACAATTGGATTATCCTTTCCCAATAAACTAGAGAAGTTAGCTTCTGCCGAATTACAAATGGAGATGGGGCAAAATCCATTCGTCGTTGCACTTGTAAGCTCGCTTCCGCCTCCTAACATGATGAATCATGTCAAACTAATAGCATGGTAAAACTAGCATTTGTTTTAAGTCTTGATTATTTGAAGAACAGAACGCGCTCATTAATAATTATTACTCTTTTTTTCTTTGACTGAGTATTAAATTAATGTTATGATGCTTCGATGATAACAGCCTGTAATCTTTTTTATTATGTTTATAAAAATTATATTCATTATAATTATTAAAAAAAAAAAACAAAAAAATATTATGATGCTCCGACGATAACAGCCTGTAATCTTTTTTTTATTATATCTATAAAAATTATATTTATTATATTTATTTAAAAAAAAAAAAAAAAAAAATATTACAGGCTGTTATCGTCGGAACATCATAACATCAACTTAATTGTTATTCTTTGACTTTGGCTGAACATTTATTTAACGGCCGTCTATACCTTCAGTTATCCTCCGTTAGCCGTATAGACCCTTACTTTACACTTATTATAATCGCATTTCATTGTATACACACTCCACACTTCTCGTTAACCCGCTAAGCCCAAGCTTCGAAATCCTCATGTACGGTATTTCACCGTCCACACTAGGGTGTGTCGAAAGAAAAATATTTTTTCAAAATCCCTTTCAAAATCGTGCAAAAGGGTGTACTTGGACCTCCAAATACACCTCCTGCATGCGAAACTACCGGCAGAAATTTTCAAAACATTGTTCTATCGATATTTACATTTAAAAATAGATATCGATTGAGCTACCTCTTAAAATGATTTATCCGCGATTTCCTTTTACACAGAGTATTGTGAAGTATAAAACTAATGTGTAAGCCGTGGCAACCTGAAGAAACTAAAGAAATGTGAAAAAAACCGAGAACAACTGATTTATTTTAAGACTAACGCTCGAAGCATCGAAGTATAATTTGTCCTTTCATACGATTCACTTGCAATTTGGTATTTAGTGGTATTTGAGGTCGCCAGTTATTTATCCAAACTCAAACTTCAAACTCAGAATAGGAATAATAATACACCTAGTAGTTTCACAAATTCTTTCCAGCTTTGTGTTTCGTTCGTACTCAATTTTTGTTGTTGTTTTATATTCTGTAATATTTGTTCTTATCAGTAACATCACAATTTGTCAATTTCTCAATGACATATTGGGTTTGTTACTGGTAAAACACAATTTTTGTTTTATACGAAATACAGCAGCTTTTGCAAACAATTATTTTTTCACAATTTATTGCAATATTCATATCCACTTCGTTCTTTGTAAGTTGGTGTATTATAAAGAAGTTATGGATTTGTTGAAAAAGTCATGTGATATAGATATTCGCAGTGCTTTTATAAACAGAAAATATAATACAGAAGACGAAACAAATCCGGTTGGCAAAAGTCCGTAGAGACTGTGAGCCTGAGGAGAATACGGAGCATGTCTTCCCGCGCAGAAGTATTAGATTGCAGCAAGACGAACAACAAGATTGGAGAAAGCCCCTCGGAACTTTGCAGACCTATCTTTTAGTGCTGTACAATGTATACTGCATATTGTGACTATTATATAGTGAGTGAGTATGTGAAGGGAATGAGTTCAGAAATTGTAGACCCCGAAAGGTTCTATTAGCAAGGGTTGATGTCGACATAACGACTTCTATGCGAAATGGTTAAACTAATTTTTTTTTTGACGTTCTGATACATTTGTTCAATCATCACTTTTGCCTCTCAGTAAAATCGACTAATTATTTTTAAAAAAAAATTGCTACTGGCGTGACGCAACACGTGACTTTCTCATCTCGATTGCTGCTGACGTCATGTTACTGTCGTGAAGATAGTTTGTGAAATTAGGTTGCGAAGTTAGTTTGTGAAGTTAGGTTGTGAAGTTAGTTTGTAATGTTCGTTTGTTTGTTTTTGTAATTGTATACATTCGAGACAATACATTGTTTTTTTAAGAACGCATTTTTCAATTCAAATTCAAGCTACGACCCGCCCTCTCGAGGACGTGCACATTATGATCGCGCCTTCACGCCACATCTCTCTTTTTTTTTTGTTGGTGTTATTGTCAGCACTGCGATAGTTTGACAAGTCGGTTTATATTTTTTATTCATATACCAAAGGTTTCGCATATTATGGCGTATATGAGGCTGCCGCAGGATTTAGAATTCATATGAAATGTTATGTGAGTGATAAAAACTATGGATGTACGAGTGTTTATAGTCTAACATCATGAGTGTTAACTTAACCTTAAATCTTTTCTGTCTAAGCACTTTTCTATATATAATATTTTATGTGAATAATTATAGTGTGTTTTTCCCTGAAAACTACTCAAGATCATTGACAGCAGTCTTTTTTTAGTAGACCTGTAAGGCAATCCATATTTCACAATAGAAATTTCTGGTTGAGGATGGTTTCAGAAATGTCATGTGAGTAACTAAAAAGACAACAAAGTCTTCACTATATTGAATCACTTGTTGTTCACTGCTTATTGAATCAAAAGCATCAGAAATGAACAAATAAAATAACATATTTAATTTTTATTTTTTCACCTTTCAGGTAAAGTGCCAGAAATAGTGGAGATTTTAGATTGAGTTTCAATACCAAAACTAGGATTTAGATGCAGAAAGTGGACACCACATTTCTTTCCGGTCCACAGATTTTTTCAAAAGTTATTGTGTTTTCGGACGGCATCTACATACGCGAGACAGCCAGACAGACAGACAGACAGACGGGCGGACAGGAATGAGTTAATGTGTTTTTTGGCATCTAGGACACTCAAAACATGTATTTCCATTAAAATCTTGAAGTCGCATTTTTTTTGGATTGCAATACTTTCTCTTTTACATATCTGCATGTGATGAGAAAGTAAAAAGAATAGTGCCGATAAATATTCGGACATTTAAAAATAATAATTGAATTTCATTTTTTGCTTCTTTTCGTGAATTTTTTTTTCTTCCCGAGATTTTCGTGTGTGTGTGTGTGTGTGTGTGTGTGTGTGTGTGTGTGTGTGTGTGTGTGTGCGTGCGTGCGTGCGTGCGTGCGTGCGTGCGTGCGTGCGTGCGTGCGTGCGTGCGTGCGTGCGTGCGTGCGTGCGTGCGTGCGTGCGTGCGTGCGTGCGTGCGTGCGTGCGTGCGTGCGTGCGTGCGTGCGTGCGTGCGTGCGTGCGTGCGTGCGTGCGTGCGTGCGTGCGTGCGTGCGTGCGTGCGTGCGTGCGTGCGTGCGTGCGTGCGTGCGTGCGTGCGTGCGTGCGTGCGTGCGTGCGTGCGTGCGTGCGTGCGTGCGTGCGTGCGTGCGTGCGTGCGTGCGTGCGTGCGTGCGTGCGTGCGTGCGTGCGTGCGTGCGTGCGTGCGTGCGTGCGTGCGTGCGTGCGTGCGTGCGTGCGTGCGTGCGTGCGTGCGTGCGTGCGTGCGTGCGTGCGTGCGTGCGTGCGTGCGTGCGTGCGTGCGTGCGTGCGTGCGTGCGTGCGTGCGTGCGTGCGTGCGTGCGTGCGTGCGTGCGTGCGTGCGTGCGTGCGTGTGTGCGTGTGTGTGTGTGTGTGTGTGTGTGTTTGTGTGTGTGTGTGTGTCACCGAAATTCCAATTGTCACGAACGGCACAATTGATCGAGTTCGACTTTGGCACGCAACTACAGTATTAACTTCTCTGTAATTGACGCGATGTGTAATTAAATGTATCAATGTATACAGATATTATAGAATTTTTGATTTTTCAAAAAAATGTCGCGATTGCTCTAACTTTCCTAAAAGTTCGCCAATTTAGCTACATAGTTCTTTATAAATAGAGATACGTTAAATGATGCTTGGTATTGAATTTCAGCGAAATCGGTAAAGGAGTTCCGATTTTATAGAATTTTGAATTCTTCAAAAAAACAAACCTTCCTCTAAATCACGTCAAATCTCACCAAATAAACCAAAATCTTCTACAGTCGAAAAATACCATACCATAGCCCTGTTACGTACGAAATTTGGTGGTGATCGCCGAAGTGGTTCGGATTTTATCGCATTTTTAATTTTGTAATAAATGTACATTTTCGCTCACAACTTCCGCAAAAGTCAAGAGATTAAGATAAAAAAATGTATTTAATCAAAATGCGATGTGAGGATGTTTTAACGGTGTTTCAGAGCTGCACACAATATTAATAATTAAAGAGAAAAAAAAGATGCAAAGTAGAACTTTGCACATTGCTTCCTCATATAAAATGTAGAGACAGCTGTAAAGAAGATATTTTTTAATTTCAATTGTTTTCAAATCTTCCTCTATGAGGAACCCAAAATAAATAATAAATGTCATCCTTATAGAAGTAGATTTGTTAAAAATTTAAATTGAAAAATATCCGCTCTACAGCTGTCTACAAATTTTATATGAGGAAGCAATGTGCAAGGTTCTACTTTCTTAAATCTTTATTATTAATAGTAAATTTATTTATCTCTATGCTAGTGTTGAGTTTGTTTTTCAATTTTTTGAAATCTTAATTTTTTTCAATGATATTATTACTTAATGTTGAAGACTCAAAAATAATGTTGACTATATATATATACATATGTTGAAAATATATATTAACATGAGGGTTTAGGAATACTTGTAACCAGGAATTTTCTTTCAGATCTAAAATAGAATGTGTGTTCAGTGCTCGTCGAAAACGTACCGATCGAAGGGAATACATGAAGTTACGTAGATATATATCAAGTATCGCGTATCCACATAGTAAAGCTAGGTAAGTCGACCAGACATTGAAGCTGGGCTCAAAATTAAATTCCTGGGAGACACTTGAATGCGGAATTTGTGAATCTCGTGGCGGATGCGGAAAAGCATTATGTACACCGATCCGTTAGTGCTTTTGGAGACCGGAGAAGAATAAATACATTTTTTTTAGTATAATTTATTCAACATCTACGAAATTTTGCTTAAATCGACAAATTGTAAATTGGAAATGCTTTTGTTTGATATGATGATTTGATATAAAAAATCACCATATAAGAATTTTTATAATTTATCAAATAAAATTAATTAATTCCGACTATATTTCATCAATATATTTTCATTTCTATCCGTGGAATTATTATTACCATAATTTTATCATTCATATTAATAGTATATGTTTTCGTGACTTACACTTTTTTTACATTTTTGAGTGTGACCGCGATAGGTAACTAACGCTTCAAAGTACGAAACTATTTACAAATGTATTTTCCCGATAATATTTGCCCAATAATACAATGTTGAACTTTTGTTTTGTGCATTTCGTGCGCAGATCACGTGTAAAATTGCAAGTAGGTATATACTTTCACTTCGTTAATCACGTTTAATCGTGATATTTTTTTTATGATTTCGATGGAAAAAAGTTTTCATGGATCTCATGGGGTATTATTTATTCATTCAATTCATCATGACGATCCGACGACATTCTACAATTATGCACAAAAAAAAGGAAATTTTTATATTTTCGAGACCCTGAGAAAAACAAATATAAGATCGCCCGTGGATTGTGCGATCGTTAGTGTTATTAATAATTGTTGAGAAATACGGACTATTAGGTCCAGTGCATACAATAAATATTTATGAAGTGAGACGATGGAGGCTTACAGTCCTGATAATAATATCAATTATAATTCTTCCTGATGTGTATCGGTTAAAATCATCGATAAAATTTAATTTTTATTAGAATCCGGCATACAAAAACGGTCTCAGGAGCCCTGAAAGTACAGGAAGTCTGAAAGGACATGGAAAGCGCGAAGTATATAGCACTAAGGACGCAGCAGGGTCAATCGATTGGTTAGATTATTTTTATTCATGAATGCACTATTTATCAACTAATGTGTCCATTTGGTTCAATGTTGATCGATACTTACTCGGATAACGGAAACCCCCCACTTATAGTCATGGCGATTCTGGCGGGGCTAATCGCCATATTTGTTAACGTACGGCCTCGATTCTTTCCCGATCGGTGCTTTTCCGCAGTGCAACCGCGTGCGTGTAGAACTCGCGTTCGCCGCCGATTCCAACTACATTTTATGTTTTTTTTTGTCGTGCATGCCTTTCTAATTCTGCCGCAGTAATATTGTGACACTAATACTAACCGCGTTTCTATACTAATAATGTACAAACCAATCAATCGGATCGACAATTATTATAAATATTCACTAAATTATATGATTTGGAAAATGAAAAGTGATAAGTGTAAGGTTAACGAGATAAATTACTACGCGCAAACAATGGTCAACTCAGCAGCGGTCGTTCGCTATGCGAAACGTTATCTCGCTAATCGTTGGCTTTGTAGATAAAATTACAAAAGTAAATGTTGCGACGAATGTGACGTCATCAGGAAGTCTTGATGTGAATCCAAAAGAACTATTTGGTGCTGAGACGATTGATAATGCTTATAATTTTATTGAGTCAATAGAATATGTGACCATCTATAAAATTATTATACTGTTGACATATAGCGAAAAAATGCCATCGTTCAGAGTCTTTTCGCAGGAAAAAAAGTGGATACAATAGTGAAACATGGATACAGAGTTTTCCGGTTTGAAGGCATAACATTTATTCATTATAATATGCCATTGGGACGATTTATTGTTCCGGGGGTTAATTTATTACCCTCAAAAATTCGTACTCCTACGTCAAGCGAACTTCATGAAAGGAATAATTGGCAGCCTGACATTATTTATGTATAAATGGTTCGAATTATAATTCAGGAAACTTATCATAAGTAATAAAAATTATTGTATTTTAATTAATTGATAAATTCACAAATGCCCCCACCAACTTTTAGTCTTTTAGAAATGTAGTAAGTAGTGAATTGATGTATGAAAACTACGATTGTACGAGTGCCATTAGAGAGTCAATTGTCGCAGTTTACACTGTAGTGTAAGAAATTATGAAAAAATCCAACGATGTCGTGTGTTTCACTTACATAATTAAATAACAAATAAATGAATAACAAAATAAATTTTGTTAGTTTTATTATTATCATCGTTATAATTTACTAGGCTAATCAAACGCGCTGCCGTGCGTGCGTGAAATTTTTTAGCGTTGCTGCGCTGATAGAAAAATCTGGTAATTTTATAAATAATATAGTTGGACTGACGATAATCTAACTATAAACTATAATTCCTAGGAGGAACGTCTATATTTTTCAGTTATAGCATATATAAGAAAATAGTTGGATTAACTATTGAAGTAATAGTTAATCCAACTTAATATAATTCCTAGCAGGACCGTCTTTATTTCATGGTCACAGCAATTATTATTTTAATAGCAATCATCGAAATGATAATAGTTTCAAAAACTATTCTGATACTTCCAAATATGCCGTTTTGCTGCATATACGATGTCAACGTTTGTTGCTAATAACCTTGCAAGTATCGCTTATTGAACCATATTATCATCGCTTCAACCATAAAACATTGCAAGCCTTCCTATATTCGTTTTATCATGTGAAATCGTTGAATATACGATATGTTTTCTCTCAGTGTGCGTTTTCATAAACCTCTAAAATGTCACGGGCGGTGCACCGCCCATCCTCTTCTTACGTCGAATTTGACACCAAACTGAACTTATTTAACGCGGACTTTCCTAGCAACCAATTACAAATGATGACAATACTTTGCGTTACTCATACATTTTTTAAACAAGAGTCTTAATAGAAATTGATAATAATAATGAACCAATTTTTTTTTTTTTTTTTTCGTTTTACCGAGTCGCGATTCTCGCAACTGGGCTGATGCAACGTAAATTCCTGTTATGCATTAGGCGAGTCTCATAGCCAGTAACTGCTTTCGCATGACCGTATCAGGGCAGCATCAACGGTGACGTGAAAAAATATCTGACGAAAAAATATCTTCAAAATAATAAAATATGAGAATGACTGGATATCTGACGAAAAAATATTTGTGATATCAACATTTTGCTGGTGGGTCGGCCTGGTGGGCGCCCCTCTAATAAGGAAAAAAAAATGGTGGTCCCGGGGGCGAAGCCCGCAGAAATAAGAAATCTAAATGGTTTATTATAATAAATAATATAATAAAAATAAGTTTCGCCATTTTGTATTATATTGTATTATTTCAATAAATCATTTATTTACTGTTTATTTAATAGTTTTTCCGTGTCTGTGATTTTTTATATTTTTCTTGAAATAAAAAATTCGAAATGATGCATGAAAATTTGACTTATTTTAATGTGTATTGTTAATCGTACCAATACATTTCTGTTTGGTCTCAGCCTATTGGAAATCTTAATTATACATATGTTTCCGTGATTTGTGTACGGTGTTGCACGCTAGCCTTTGGTTTGTGTCTCGTTAATCTAGAATCATATAATCTTTCGGCAGTTGACACACTTCAGTCATTCGCACCGGTCGGCACTGTGATAGTATCTCCCGGTCGTGAATAAGTGCCGAATCATGCCGTTACAATCTCTTGTTAGCCAGAAAGTTGTTTCCATTTATTTTAGCAATTATGTACTGTCGTCTGATATTTTGGAGTCATTGTTTTCAGTTATTTTGACGTTTATATTTTGTCGTGTTGGAATTTTGTCGCCAGATATTTTGGCTTAGATATTTTGTCTTTTGTTCAAATGTTGCGTATCCAACATCAACGGTCCCACGATTATGAGCACGGCATCGCATACTTATGAGATGTGCGATGTCCTGCGTGTTCAAATTTTGTATCATTGGGCTGGGCATTCAGTACTACCCATATAGAAAACCCTAGCAGTAAAAATAGGTCCAATAGTTGGCCGCGTAATGGCTACCAACCGTTGGCTGCCAGCATTGGCCGAGTAATGGGTACAAATCGTTGGCTGCCAGTGTTGGTTGTATTCTAAACCAGTGTTGGCGCCCAACATGGGCCAATGTTTACCGGCAGAGAGCAGGCTATCAGCAGTATGCCAATGTTGGGAACCATAGCCTTAGTTTCAATACGCATGTCAGCCAGTTGTGGGCAGACAGGGGCCGTTACATTGATGCCAATAATTAACACAACCTCAAGATCGTGTACCGTCGGCATCACTAGCGATGACCAGCGAAAAAAAAATTTTCCTTACCGAACAAGATTTTGCACTCGAACCATTTTGGATCGGCCATTTTTGAATCATTGATTTTTTGACTGAGATCGGTAATCAGTTGCCTTAAGAAACCGGAGTACTTAATTTGATGAAAATAGAGTCACTTTTAGTATATTACTCGGAATATCGGATTCGAAGAGTCTCTCTGTTTTGTGTTTAATAGAAATTATATAACTTATCGCCATTTGAACCGCCATATTGGATCCTCCATTTTGAATTTATGAATTCAGACTTGAGTTCTATAATCAGTGGCTTCAAAAACATTCATGTACCAAACATTATCCAAATCCATCTGATGTCACGATGATTGTTATCCTAGATGGAACTATCATGGGCTTAAAGTATAAGCAATCCATGTAGTCGGTTTGGTCTAGTAGATAGCGTGCTCGTTAGATAGGTTAGGTAGTTCAGGTAGGTCGTGTAGGTCTTAGGTTGAAATTCCACTAGCATCACTTTCTAGAAAACTATCGTAAAAATTGTATCTGTGAACGTTTTACTTTTTTTTCCATAGTAATAAAATAATATTATTAAAATTATTGGAGGCGGTTCGTTAGGAAATATGTCTTTTTAAATTAATAATTAATAACTAAATTGGTTTTTCCGAATATTTCCCACCATTACTTGCCTGATACTAGCCGTGTTTGTGGCCACTCCTGGGCATCATTAGCTCTCAGTACCCGGCCGTACACGACTACCAGTACTGGGCCCAAGTTATCATCCAGTAGCTTATCTAGCAATCAGCCAGTGCTGGTTTCTGTTAACGTGCTTTTTAATTCGCTAATTACTGAGAGCTTAGCCACCAACACATGCCCAGTACTAATTGTACTGGCCATAGACACTCCTACATGGGTCTTTTGAATGTCTCATATCCTCAGTCCTGTACGGTGACTCGGCCAGCGTGGTCGAGTCGCTCAATATTTCTCAATCATTGTTTTTGAGTAAGACTTCATGTCAATTAAGACATTTCAATCAAATAATCTCCCTATATTATAAAAAGATCGCGCCGCCGCCGCCACCGCTGTGTAGTATATCTCTATATACTACACAGCGGTGGCGGCAGCGGCGCGATCTTTTTAGAGGGAATTCTATGATAGAGGGGCCCCCTTGGGCCGGAACTTTCTAAGTCCCCACCCAATGGCCAACACTTTTTCTAAATTTTCTAAATTTTCTAAATTTTCTAAATTTTCTAAATTTTCTAAATTTTCTAAATTTTCTAAATTTTCTAAATTTTCTAAATTTTCTAAATTTTCTAAATTTTCTAAATTTTCTAAATTTTCTAAATTTTCTAAATTTTCTAAATTTTCTAAATTTTCTAAATTTTCTAAATTTTCTAAATTTTCTAAATTTCAAAAATTCCCTAAATTTCAAAAATTCCCTAAATTTCAAAAATTCCCTAAATTTCAAAAATTCCCTAAATTTTCAATATTTCCAATATTCTCAAAATTTCCTAAATTTTTTAAAAATTTCTACAATTTCTGAAATTTTTAGAATTTCCAAAATTTTCAAAATGATTAATTTGGCCATGGAATTTTCAGCGAATCGTTCTTAGTTGGCCATGGAATACTACGCGAGTCGTTTCAGGTTGGCCATGGAATTTTGAACAAGTCGTTCCAAGTTGGCCATGGAATTTTGAGCAAGTCATATATATATAGCACGGCTCGCTCAAAATATATATAGGAATATATTAGAGGGGTTTCGCTCCCTGCGCACCTAGCGCGCGCTGATTAGTTGAGTTGATTAGGCCTACTGGGGATACAACTTTCTTAAATGATAAAACAAAAACGCGTCGTATAATCTATTTCTTAGTGGTGTGGGAAAGATAGCAGTTATTTCTTGTTTCAGATCCTCCAAGCACTTTGTCACATTCCTAGGGAGACAAAAAATGGGGGGGGGAGCGAAGCCCCTCCTATTTATTAATAAATTTAAACAGTGTAGAAACGAAAACTGTGAAACATAATTCATCTATCATTAATGAATTTACATATTATAAAATACTAAACTGGTGTATAACTTTAAAAATATCTGGAACTTCGACTTATCGCCTAATTTTTAATAAATTTTATTGTTTATTATTTAAATAAGTGCATCAGAACCGAAAACTTATTTATTTATCATAAAATTAAGTCACGGGACACCTGCTTCGGTCCCTGGCCAGCACATTCCGGCCTCAAACGAGGCAAATCAATCCAGCTTCGTTGGGTTAATGGAGAACACACCAAATCCATGACGTAACATCGTGACATTCATTTATGTATTGCCTGTGTTGAAAAACTATAAATAATTTTTTTAAATTATTTAATGAATAACCAAATTTATAAATCATTTTTTAACCCAATTACATCAGAGAAAAATATAATCGTCACATTTTTATTTATAACACTATGTTTTCAAATAAATTATTATTCAGAAAATATAATTATCTGCAAGGAACCTACGTAAAATTCAATATAAATGTGCGACGTGAAAACTAATTGCACGATACTGTTATTGCCAAAATTCTTATTTCTTAAAATTCTTTCAATTCCACTGCGAGAATATATTCATTCTATATAAAAAAAAACATAAAATTTAATTGACAAGGCCTCAGAATTTCTTGTATTTTGTAATAGTGTAGATATCGTGACAAAAAATGGTTTTCATATTGCCGTAGTAAAAATTCTTAACTCTATCTATGATATCTCAATTCTTATTGTGTCCGGGTTTCGGGGTGAAAAAATGCACAAAGCTGTATTTATTTAGCTTCAGGAAGACCCTCAACCACCAGGAAGAAACGGAAACCTTATCCCCGACTAGATTCCATCAAAACACGGAAAACGATTCAGTCAATTTATTGAAAACGTTGAAATACCGATTCTGCGTTACGCTAGTTTCTCTAGCGTATAACACGCTTCAACCTTGACTTCCCATTGAGTATTGGCGGGTAAACGAGCGGCGTGAGCGTTTGCGCCCGTCAGATCAGATTACACCGCTTAAGAGGAGGATAACGCCTCGAAGTGTCGACGCATGTTGATGTCCAGTTCTCCGTTAATCGCTTGACTGCGTGCACTTGTTTCTCATAAAATCTGCCACTACATATCGATATCGCAGCTTACCCACCCAAAGAAACTTCCGCGATGGCAACAAAAGCGGCAAACGTCGAAGATGACGACAAGGAAAAAACTGATGAGGTTATTTTGGGACCAAACGATTTGGCACCTGGATTGGCACCACCTGATGGAGGATGGGGTTGGATGATAGTGATTGCTGCTGGATTTTCCAACGTGAGATTGTCGACAATCCATTTTTTTGTGTAACCATGAGAAAAATTTAAACAATAACGATTCGATTTTTTACGACAGTTTTGCATGATGCCGGTTTTGCAAAATTTTGGACTAATCTTTCGGGACCATTTCGCGGCAGTTGGGATAAATTCATCGCAAACGACAACGATACTAAACGTTAATGCAGCGGTTATGGCGTTAGTAGGTGAGTGCATTTTCTAGGATTCCTAAGTTTCGATACACTTTATTTAGTTTCGATTTTATGGGTGCAAGATAAATGGTAAATGGGCCCTATTGAATCTATAGGAAATTGTATCGAAACAGTAGACGATTAGACACGTCCTTATCTCTTACTTTATTGTAAAATATCAAACCACACTACGCAACATCTTTTATCTGCTAACGTATCGGCTTATCGAAGGTTCTTTACCGGAAGTACGATAAGATAATTTTTTTAGGATTGAGTTGATTAGGGCCTCTTATAAGTTAGTCGGAGGCAATTAATTGGCTTATGATAAATTGGTAGTTTTATTCGGACATCCAATTCTGTAAAGTATCAGGCCAATCTATAAATTTATAGATCTGTGGTTGAAAATGTTGGGTGAAATATAATGTTTCTTGAATTTATATCCCTGCCAATAATTTTTTGGTAAAAGAAAAACTCTATCACAAAAAAAATATCTTCTGTTTTAACATAGCATTTAATATAGTATTTAACATTTTGATATGATGTGGACCGCTAAAATGTCTCCCGGGAGAGTTGTGATCGGAAAATTTGTTCTATCGGAATTAAGCGTTAGTAGCACTGCGTTTTCGTACAGTAATTTATGCTAGAGTTCTAAGTGTGTTGTAAGTAATGAATTACTAGTTATTGCATGTTTCTTATCTTGTGTAGGTTATCGGCCGATGATACAAATAAGTTTGAGAAACGTTAAAAAATTCATAGATGAGACTAGAAAAATATGATCTTGTGTAGAATCTTTTTTCCTACGGAAAAGAAATTCTTAACTAACAACTTATTTTTTCTAAATCTTAATTTGTACGGTGATAAAAAAAAAAAATTCCACGAAAAATACGATTTTGCTGGTCTAGTAAATCTCTTCTTTAAATAATCATTGCATTGTGTTGACTAGCATAGTAAAAAAAATGTTATTAACCTAGGAAAAACAATTCAATAGACTAAGAAAAAAATCTTGTTAGCTCAGCAATGAAATTCGTTGGTCTTTACAAATATAAAGGCTTGTGAGTCTATTAATTTTTTTATGCTAGGCAAAATTACGCAATGATGTTATTTTTGTAGCAAAAAAATGTCTGGGCAAGCAAAACGATTTTGTCAGTGTGCAATCATTAAATTCTATAGAACAAAAATGGAAGTTGTGATAGAATAACTGTATTTAATTTTTAATGGAACACTAAAATAGAAAATGCTCCACGGACAATATTTTATAACGAAAAACAAATTTCTTAATGACTGACCTCTTTCAAGAGTGAGACAATTAATTCGAGTTTATTAGAACCATCTAACCAGATATATGCGCATAACTGGGTCGCCAGTGATATCTGCTAAGCATGCGTTGATGACGCATCGAAACGCTCAAAGTTTTACGCTGAACTACTCCCTTTGTCTCACCCGAATCACTGGCAACGATCGTGGAAGTTCAGTCGAGCAGTCACGCGGTGAAAGATTGCTTGGGATCGATCAGAAACAGTATTTGTGTCATGAACACTACGTTATATGGATAATAAACTCAGTATGAGTTGATCTTCGATTAATCATATCACATGCAAGGAAACCGTGCGTCTGAAATATTTGTTTGTTACATATGATTATTGAATTTTTCTCGAGGTCATGTCATGATCCACTTATTAATGTCCGGACGATACAATAGCAGCGATAAATGCTTTAAAGGTCATAGTCACCAATGAGGAACCGATAACTGAACAGGCTTGACTCATATTTCCGAATAATGATAACACTGTGTGTGCACAGATGTTCTCCTAACTTCCGTGTCCACACTGCATGTTGTATTGTTAAAATTAGTTTTAGCACAGTTCCGGAATTCAAAAAAATTGAGGAAATGTTAATGGTATCTCGAATAGTGTCTAATATATTTTATACCACTTCACGCACACTTTGCTTTGCTCGCGTGCGTGGAATAGGCACTTCTTGCACTAGTGGGATAAAAACGTATACGATACTCGTGCGAGAAACTTTTTCTCATCTCATGTGATCACAACACTCGCCTTCGACTCGTGCTGCAAACTCACACTCGTCGTGAAAAAGTTCCATCGCACTAGTATATTAATGTACTATTATACAACTCCGTGCGAGGAATGCATACTTCTCACACGCTTCGCTTCGCTTTGCGTGCGAGAAATTGCACTTCTCGCACTAGTGAAATAAAACTGTATACGAAACTCGTGCGAGAATTTTTTTTCTCAACCCGTTTGATTGCAACACTCGCCTTCAGCTTGTGCTGCAAGCTCAACCTCGTCAGAAAAAGTTTCATCGTCCAGAAAACTCCATTTTTACACATTGTGGATCACAATTTCGTAAATGTTTTCTTAACTCATGTGATTGCAGCATTTGCCTTCGGTTCATGCTGCAAATTCACACTTATCAAAAAAGTATTACCGCACTAGTATCGTGAAGTACTATTTCGTAATAACGCACGTAAAGCTTGTACTTTTCGCGTGCTTGAAGAGTAACTTTACGCACTCCTTTCGGAATACTCGCGCTCTTACTTCACGTAATCCCCCGAAAGAAACTCAGTTCACACACCGCTGTTACGGAAAATTGTACATGCAACTTGTACGGAGATGCCCTACTTCACGCACTTGTCACATTATTTTAATATTTCATGGATCAAATGTTGAAAAGGTTCTTACAATGAATTCTTATTTTGATAAAATGAATGGAAAATGTAATATAATTTTTTTTAAAATTACATGTTTTCTTATAAAATTAGTGTTTTTTTTACATCTCTAAAAAATTGTACAGCTGCGCTAATAATTAATGGACAACATGTCGTAGTTACCGGTTTTTTATTACTTACTTACTTGAAGGTAAACAAATTTTATAATTACCAGTTTATTGAATTATTTTCAGGTTTAGCAAATGGACCCCTATTTAGGAAGTTCAGCTATCGACAGGTGTGCTTCGTCGCTTCACTTCTATGCGCTACGTCAATATGCGCCCTATCCTTCGTGAAGACATTCTATGGTGTGCTTATATTCATGTCGCTTCTTTACGGTACGTAATTCTTTACAATTCATGTATAGCATTTAAGTACGTATTTGATGGTCTAACTGGACTTAAACTTACGAAAATATTCCATGAAAACTCCTTCAGGAAACTTATTTCCACAATGTCATCAAAAAATATTTTATGGAAAGCAATAATATCAAAAAACAAAAAAAAACTGATTCTCTGATTGCAGGATGACAATTTATAATGGCAAGTCATAAAGTAACTATAACCGAAGTGAAAAGTTCACTATAAAAATATAAAAATAATCATAAAAAAGGCTATGTTCAATGAAACGTATTTTGATGCCTTTTAGATAACTTTGCCCGCTTAAGTGCAACTGCATCGCAAGTTTCATTCGTACAGTGCATGTCGTACTCAATTCCTTCAATTAATGGGTGTCATGATCCCCTCTCCTCATAACTGGATATGCGCATGTAGAACCGTGAGAAATGTATCTTAGTCATCAGATTGGACCTCAAATGACACATCTTCGAAGTTTGAGGAGTAATAATTACGCAGTACTTGCATACAACAAGAAATCTTAAATTCGTAATAAACGGCAATGATAATAACCACTGCATGGGGAATGCTGAATAGCATATTAAATGTAAATATTCCACCTATATGTTTGTTAAAGTATTGAAGGCTAAACGGTAGCTGCTATACCGGAACCTAACCAGTTTTTCAGGTTTACTACGTTAAGCAGACACTTACTCGGGGCTTGAATATTACTCAACATCCGCCCACACCACTTCAATTTATTAACTGAATTCAAAGAATGTGCAATAGTAACGAAACGATATTTGCACTTATTACACAGGGACTGCCTTTGGAATAGGAATGTCAGCAGTCGCATTGGCCCTGAATACTTATTTCAAGAAGAGGAGAAGAATAGCAACAGGATTTTCGTGGACTTGTACCGGCCTCGGACCCATAGTAATGCCACAGGTACATTGAAATAATTATGATCGTAAGTTCATTCCATATTTAATGTCTCGACCTCAAAAGACAAAGTATCCGAGTTGGATTTACTGATATATTAGTTCAGTGGAACGTTTAATCCAAATGCATATCTAGAGCAGACCTAATGACCTCAAATGTCGAGCGACTCTGTGGCTATTTAAAAAAAAATTGATTTATTTTCGGTCATATGAACAGCTGCAGTTATTAGCTACACTGCGAGCATTGTGTGTCAACAGGTAATCAGATTATTGATACCAGCTTACGGAATGTCTGGAACGGTTCTTCTGTTCGGTGGCTTTTCATTGAACGCTGTCGCTTGTGCTCTTTTACTGCAACCCGTCAGCAGACACGCTAAGAAGAAATCAGATTATGATGACATTAAGGCTGAAGTGATGGCGGATAGTATTAAGGTTTGTTCAAACTAAAATGGCTTACGTTTAATTGAAAATTAACAGCAGAGTGATATTTGGTAGACGTGATTAATTTGGACCACTGAAAACTTTTAGCCTGTTCCTTTGATTTCTAGAAATGAATCCTTCTATGTGAGAAAAGAAAATATCCTATTGATTCTAAAGCTCTTAAAATTCTTTATTAAAAAAAACTGAAGTTTTTTTTAAGAATCTTCCGTGTTCATATAGTTTTTCTAACATATTCACAGAAAGTCCTCATTTTCGGGCCTGTAAGACGTGGCGAAAGTGGCGTTTTTTGGTTTGGTATGAGACTAACAGACTGCGTATGCGTGATACCACGCTCTCTATTATTTTACACCCTTTTTGCACACTCGTGCGCAAAGACTACTTTCTCGCACACTTTCGCCACACCACAGAATGAAACGGAGGTATTTTTTATTAGGAAGTATGCAGCACGCGCTTACGGCTCGTGCGGCCAACTCCCTAAGCCTCATCGAAAAGTCCACATTTCCGCATTAGTATCAGGAAGTACCATTTATCAAATGGGTTTACCGATGTACCGTATTTATTGATATGCTAGGATTGTGGGCCCTTAAACTACTAAAATGGACTTTTAATTATATAGGAAAAGGCCGAAGAAGAAAAACAGACATTGAAAAATGGCTGCACCAAAGCGTCATCTGTTGAAAACATCTTGCGTCTTGACAAGCTTAGCAGCTTGGTGGAAGATCATCCTCGTCAACGATTCGGAAGCCAATATCTTTACTACGATGATGAAGAGGAAGGTGCTACGGGACTCGATGTGGTAGCAATAGGAACACCGATGATGTCTCGCGCTAACGATGGCTGGTATGTAAAATTATTTGATATATTCATCAATTCATAGTTCGATTTATTCAGCTATGCACGCGAAAGGCATTTTTTTCATAATAAATACGCATCTGGAGATAGAAGACGAACGCCAGTAAAAAACTTCGGTCAATCGTTGATCAACCAATAAAATCAACTGACTAAACACATTTCTAGGATCATGTTACGCGTATAACAGACGTATCAGCGTAAAAATAATTATGTCAAAATGTGATCATAAATTTACTTATCTCGAGGAAACGCGTGAAGACGAAAAATCTTTCAAAAGTTCAAACTGATTCAGAAATTAATTTTCACGATAGCAATTTTTTTTTACTAATTTCAGCGGAATTTCTGACTTAGTTTTCGCAAACTTTTATCTCAAATAACGCTCACATTAGTCACATTGAAAGATTTTTCATCTACCACGGAATCGTCTTAAAAAGTTGCTAGAATCAAGTGACAAATTGATCAGTAAACATGATATCAAATTGATCTTAAATTCTCCTTGAATCTTTGTAAGATATCATGATTTGTGATCCCAATTTAACATCTTTTTTTTACGCAGGTACGGTTAATTTTCCAATACAGGACTTACGATGGTGTTAGGAATTCGATTTTATTGTTTAATAATCCCAATATGAATCGATATTGGTCGAACTCTTAGTTTTGTTAGGATTAGGATTAAAAAAAAAACATTTTGTTTTGATATGCAGGTTCTCTAAACGAAACTGTTCAATCGCCTCGTTGGCTTCCACCAAAACTTTCAAGAAAGACTGCTACCAGCAACCTACAAGTCGACGACCTTCAATAAGCCTGAGCAGACAACCAAGTTTAAAGGCATTGAGCAGAGGTAACTCTGTCAGGAATTTGACCAGGCAAGTGACCCTTTCGCATCTATATTTCTCCACCCTAGATTCTAATCTCCAATTGTTTTCCATGAGACCACCTATTTGAATGTCTTGCTAAGGCGTATCATTCATTCCATAGGCAGAACAGCGATGCTGATGGATGGAAAAGAAAACTTTCGAGTCAGATGATCCCAGTACCTCAACTGATAATAGTGAAAGAGTCATGCGAGTTGACGGAAAACGACCAAAAGCATGACAATGACCAATGCGAACAGCTCATCGTAGACGAGTTAGCAATGAGCTCGTCAATCGTCCGTAAAGAGAACGAGGAGGTGAGTGAAGCTGGCGGGAGGACCACAACCAGAGGACCATCGGGTAAGGGATTCCCACCGATACCTGGAAAGAAGTGTTTGGTTGTGACAATTACGTGTTCAATACTATACACGAGATTTAAATCATACCGAATAGTAAACTCAACTATTCACGATTGGTTCTCGCAAGATCAGTCAACCTAACCAATTAAAGGTTTTAGTCTTCTATCTGAATTGTTTAGCCTCCTTTTTAAATCGTGGAGCTTATCATTTGAATCGTTGGGTCTACCATTTGAATAGTTGGAATAGTTGGCTACTTAAATTATCAGGAAAAAAAAGTAATGAATTGATTGCGCCAACACGTTTCTCGGTTGTAACAACAAAGCTTTTCTTTCCGTTTATATGAAACAGATTATCCTCGAACGATCAGTAATAATGAAAATCGCAAATTTCTTCATTTGCGACAGAAAGAGGTCAAGCTGCCATGGTACACACGAGCATTTCATGCTGTGCGGATCTACTTCGACCTTGATCTTCTTCGTGATCCTATTTACGTAAATCTCATGATGGGAATGAACATGGCGAATTTCGCTGAACTGAATTTTTCACTTCTAACGCCATTTATCCTGTATGATTACGGTCTGGGGAAGGCAGAAGTGGCTACCATCATGTCAGTTCTTGGTGGAGTTGACGTTGCCACCAGACTCACGATTCCCTTCATCGCTACTCGCATTGGTTGGGAAAACAGAACGTTTTTCCTTATTGGCATTGGAACCATTGCCATTGGTCGTGTCGGTAAGTCACTTTCCATACTTTCATGTGATCGCTACATGTCCGCCTGGAAACGATAAGGAGTCCAGAATAGAATCCATCGTAGAATCCAGGATTCCGTTGGCTTCTCGGGATGGACTCAAAACAAAGGAGGATGGTGTCCACGTTTGGCAAATGGGTCAAATGAAAACCCATTTCCCATCCTGGATTACCAAAAATTCATTCGGAACAGTCCAGGCTTCATACTTATAATTTCTAGGTGGTCGGACTAAAAAAGTCTCCCGGAAAAATTCGGATCAGGACAATTTGGTCCAACAAATTTGAAGATGCCAAGCGCACGTTAATCAAATACTTCCTGAACCTAATCCAAATTTTGTTGCGGGACTTTTTTAATCCATGCGCATATTATCTAGCACTGTCCAGGATGGAATCTGGACATTCCCAATTGAAGTCTGGATAATTCAGAATGGAAAACCGGTTTTTATTCAACCTCATTGTCCATCTTAGGACTTCATCCTCGATTGTTCAAGTCCGTTCCAGGGAACCCAGACTACATTCTGGATTCAGCCCTGGATGCCATCCTGGACTCCAGACTGTAACTTGAATAGCTTAATGCCCAGACTTAATTTGGGACCGTGCGGACTCGACCCTGGATAGTCCCAATTAGTACGCGCATGGGTTAACAAAAAATTTGCGACAAAATTTGGATCAGGTTCGTGCAGTCTCCGACAATAGATGTCAATCGCACATTGGTTATTCATGGAATTATCTAAATTTGATTCTGAAGATTTGTCTATTTCCCTAGCTAAAATAATATTATGATGATGTTGTAGTGTTGCGGCTTCAAGCAGCCTTGGTGATAGTATTAAACTTTCTTTACGTTTCGACTTAGATCGGAGTCATCTTTAGAATATTTATTAAACATGTGTGGTTTACACAAATACGAAATAAAATATAATTTTTTGTCCTTTCGGATATGCTCCAGCAATGCATCTACATCGTATCTTGGCTGCACCCACGGCAAAGATACCATGAGATAACAAATTTCAATTGAGGCTGGTTTTTCCGGCCAAAGTATTCACAATTTCATTGCATATGCACAAATAAATCAACATAACAGATACATGCTTTGGATATGAGCATCAAATTTGGGACAATAAACACAAAACAAAATAAACATTCACTGGATCAAGGCATCCGAATAGATGCATTGCTGGAGCATATCCGAGGGAAGAAAATGTTTCACTTTTCATTTGTGTAAACCACACATGCTTAATGAATATTCTGAAGGTGACTCCGATCAGAGTCGAAACGTAAAGAAAGTTTGATACTATCATCAAGGCAGCTTGAAGCCGCAACACTACAACATCATTAAATCATCTTCGGCCACAACCCTATCAACATCATTAAAATAATGTTATATTTCGATAATATGATTAAATTAAAATATTTGTCGCACCTTTCAGTGCTGGCCCATGCCGGAGATTACAATGTGTTAATGGCTGTGGCAGTTCTCGTCGGTGTTGGAAAAGCCTTGAGGACTATATTCATGTCTTTGGTGATACCTACACACGTTCCCCTGGAAAGGCTACCAGCCGCAACTGGTCTGCAATTGGTGACCAGCGGTATAGTAAATCTGGCTTTTGGTCCATTTGTTGGCTGGATCAGGGATGTTTCGGGCAATTTCACGGTTATGCTGCACTGCCTCAACGTTCTCACTTTACTGACGATTATTAGCTGGACTCTAGAAGTTCAGTACCGCGCCTGGAAGCAACGCCAAATAGAAAGAAAGAAGCAAGCTCTTGCTTGAAATAAGAATGTCCTTGACTTCTTCTGGTGTCAGACAAGTTGTACAAAGAATAAAATTAGGTGACCCAAAGTGGCTATTAAAAACTCGTGAACTGACAAAGGTCTGGCGGAGACTGTTTAGCGTGTACCATATTACGAGCGTCTGCCTTGTTGCTTATTTAATACTTGGTAGTTACTGATCTTGGAGTGTTCCAGATTTTTCTGTTAAGCAAAAAAAGATTACAGCGCAGTATTGCTGGTGAACTCGTAAATATTATTGTACTGTGTACTTGTATACATTTACTAACAGTAATTACATTATCAAGATGTGCAATAAAATTGTTGAAAGTCACTAAATGATATAAGATATTACTGATTTTAATAAAGAGTGCTCGAAAAAAGTCAAAATTCGACCTCAACGCCGGAAAATTTCACAATATATAGAATATTTTGCAATACTGGGAAAATTTCATGACGCACGGAAAATTTCTTGATGTGCGAAAAATTTAGTAAGGAAAATTCAGCGATAGATGAATAACCTTATAACAATCGGAATATTTTTCAATGGATGGAAAATTTAAAACAGCATTAAGCATTTCAAACTCAAGTAATACTGTAATTTAACTTTTTAAATTATGCAGCATAAAAACCACGCCTCTCGATAACGGTCAATTCGAACTTAAAATCGGTGAGAGCTAACACGTTATACTTTATCTCAGGATGAAGAATAAAGTATCAGCAAAATACATCATATGGTTGTTCTTTCATTTCCTGCTTGGAAAACTCCTTGAGGAAATTTTGTCGAGTGGTACGATTATTCGACGTCATTTGGCGAATTTATTGAAAAAGCTATTACCCCTTTGTATTTTGTCTGACGATGTAACTTCTTTCCAGTGTGTTTCTGATATCCCAGCTTCGGATTCGTAAACTTTCCAAAAAGCTTGAGGTCTCTCACGCGTTCCCGATGGTTGGCCAGACGATTAAGCTTCGCCGTGAAGCTCGCAGAGCTTGCACGATACGTACACTTTCCTGGGATGTGCGCCTTAAAGCAGGCAGGAAGGAAGCCGTTTAGGGGTTTCAGCTTTGCCAGTCTCGCGGCCATATTTTTTTCACGGCTGGCTGAACGCCTTGAGAGATAGCCACTCTGCTGCTCCTGCTTCTTCTACTCTTTTACTTCTTCGTCCAGACTCTCGTGTACACTTCGTTCCACCCTCTGCCCTTCTTTTAGCCTCATCCTCCACGCTTTCCATCCCAGACTCAATAATTTATCCACGTAATTTTACTCAGCCTCCCGAACAAGTCACCGAGGGAAATATTACCGAGACAAAATAAGATTAAATGACTCGACGAGAAGATAGACGAATAAAAAGTTTTTCGAAAGTTTTTCAAAACTTTCGAAAAAGAGCTGCAACCCCTGCAAAACCCACCGAAGGGTTACTAAACTTTTAAGGTATTTTCATTTTATTTAGATTTTTTCGTTATTTTAGTTTGTTTCTGTTTTGTGAATGAAAGAACCTGAGACTAAAGCTTGTCCGTCGTGAGGCTAAAGGAAAAGGGAAAAGCTCGTGCGTTGGTAGGGATAAAGACAGAAAAATAGACCGAATTGCTCTCACGTTGAGTTCGTGCCGTGAGGTAGCTGACTGAGAATTTACGGTTTCCGTGCTTACCAAGTGCAGTTCACTGTTTCGTTAAAGCTTGCAATTCGCCATTCCGCAGCAGGTGAAATTTTTATCTCTTGCGTCACATCGCGATGATGCTCAGAATAACACACAAGTGGTGATAACGTAAATAGCACTTATTTTATTTCGTGAATGCTACTGAAAAAAAAATTACTACCTATGATACTTTGTGTGTGAATTTCTGTCGGAAATGACTGGAAGTTTCTATGCATGAGCTCGTAAATTGTTACACTTCTATAATAAATTTCGTATACTAGCTTTTCCACATGGACATTTAATTTCAAATAGATTTGTTTCACAGTATTTATATAAAATCTGACTACCAACATAATTCTGATGATTTGATATCATTTTGAAAACGATACCAATAGTTAAGTATGTTTCACAAGTTCCTCGAAATTCAATAAGCCGTACTAAATTAACAACAACATAAAATTACCACCCCTGATTTTATATATAATTTAAAATAATTTTTACTGGAGTTTGTGACCACAGAACTTTGACAATCAAGCTATCAGTGCTTTATGAAATACCGCGTTATACATTATAGAAAATTGAAAGTAAAATCATTAATGCTGCACGAGAAATTTCTTATTTTCTGTATTGTTTTGCGTCATACATATTTTATTTATTTGAATATCAGGTCGATCCTTTCTTAGAATCATACCAAAACATTGATTATATTTTTCATGTGTGATTTTTGTTTTCTGATACATAAACAAAAAAATATCGAAGAGGTTTAGGGCAGAAATTGCTTTCTTACCAGAAATGTTAGTACAGGGGACGCTAACAATTTTTCAAAATCCTTCGTCCCCGGTAAATGACTTTACCTGATCTGACAAGAATACATGTAATAAGAACGTGCATAGCACACCCGCGCACGATATTATATCGACCGCCGATAACTGGTATTGATCGAGCGCCGACGAAATCATCGCTTCTCATCTATGCCCCTCTTCTCCGAACTGTCGCACCTATGACTTTCGGCGACCCGAGTGATTGCGACCCAAGAATCACGCGCAACCAGATTTGTTATCTCTATATAGAGCATTTCTGCATCTACTATAATCTTGCAATCCGCAGTGTAAAAGTAAGCGTGATTAATTCAGTAAAAAATATAGTGAGAAATCTGGCATTTGGGTATAGTATTTTTATATTTTTATGAGCCGTTTATGGGAAAAGCCCATTTTTAATATCGAGCACGCCGCTAACCCATATATAACGTATAGGTCGGCTGGGCCCACGTATAGTGCACGAAAACTTTTCAAAAAAGGCAATCCACCTCACCCTTCATTATTCGAAGGCAAATACTTCTTTCTTCTACTTTTGGATATTTCCAAAAGATCAGGAAATATCGTCTGGCGAACGAATTTCCTCTAACTTGATGGGCGCCCCTCTCGCCCTATACACCCGTCGATGATTTCGGACGTGTAGAGAGTACGGAAAAGAGATGAGTTGATGTAAAATTGGTGGTGCGAATGCGATTTTGTGATTTACTGGAATGAGAGTATTCATGAGCGAAGTGAAATAATTTGTAGAATGGTCTGATCATGATGAATCGATATTATAAAATTAGGATGAATTAATAATAGTTAATGAATAATGATTTATGAGTAGTTCATGGTATTGAAATAAAATGATAATGAATGATATTGGAATATTATTGATAATGAACTTATGAATCGATGTTTTAAAGTTATGATGAGTTCATAATGGCCAATGAAATATGATTTATGACCTGTTATTAAAATTGAAAATGGAATGATTACGAGTGATATTGCGCCAATCCTGATGATCAGAATATGAAATAAACGACTATCGACTTAATATGTACCTATTATGAAATGTGATGAATGATTATGAATATACGGCTGTTACTAAATCGATTAATTGATTCCAAATTCGCAAAATCAATACAGTATGAACTATAAATTAATACAGACTGCATCCCCTATATGCAATGAGGTTATTCAAATAATTCTGAAATACTATAACTGCCCGATGCCTTATCACACAGTCTCCCACTAGCATAGAAGAACGAGTACAGGAACGCCTATAGGCTTAACATCCTATAAAAATGTAAAAAAAAGGCCATTGACAAAGCAGTAAAATCATTGTTTATACGAGGCATCGATGGAAACGTACCGTCTTTTTATGTATCAACATCTGCAAATGGAAATTCATGTCCATGCTGAAACTCAACTACGGATACTCGCAAAAAGAGCGAAAAAACAAGAAGAGAAATCAAGATACGCTTCGAATTGTGTATATGTATATTTATTTATGTGCTATTATGTGCTATGTGTGTGTGTGGGAAAGATCTTTGGAAAATCCACGGGAAAGCTTCAGACGTACAATGTAGAGGGTAAAGCGTGGATGTATATTATAATTTCCCATAAACCGGTTTACGATGACAAAACGCCGTGAACGTCGTCGTGGGTGTCCTTATTGTCCGAAGGGCCTAAAACCGCGTATTTCACCACAGTATGAGGCATGGGTCGTCGTTATGGGTTTCAGGGTGCAAGGTAGCAATAAAACCTTCTGTGGCCTTCACTCGTGCATTTGTAACACTTGGAAATCGTCGAGGATATACCAGGCAGCAGAATTCTGTGTTTAGTGAGCGAGAGATAGCGGTAGCGCTGTACGAAGATATACTCGACACCCCAGGATAACCCTTATTCTCGCCAGCCTTTACCGTGGGCTCGATGTGTCTTGAGAGACAAGAAGGGACAACAATCCTGTGAGTATTTCATGCCACGAATCGATGCGACGCGTTTTCTGACTCTGACTCGAAACATTGCTGTAGATTTCTACCACACGAAGAGAAAAGTCTGGTAATCATTACCCGACTTAGTATAGTAAACTCGGTTTATTCAACGCTTCTGGAGTCTATTTCTAAATTTTCCTATAGAGTACTGTATCGTATTTTACTGTATGTTGCACGCCGTACAAGAACCGTTACTATATTTCGATTCTCAAACCGTACTGTATACAATCCAAAGTTTGTATGGATGTATACGCAAAATTGTCTCGAAAACATCTTAAAGCTTGACAATGGTCGTGATTCCCAACAGATAGTGATTACGATTCGCAATATATGAAGGAATTCATCTCTCAATTTATTAATAGAATCTGTAGTTACGGAATTGCTACCGAAAGAAATACGAAGATTTCACTTATACAAAATATCAAATTCTGTTATCCTCAACGTCGCAGCTAATAAGACCCTGCGTCTGGGAATCATTCTCCATCTACAAGCTATAGTTCTAAACAGTGCATTGGCTATACACGAAAGATGCGCGGTGACCGCTATACGTTTGGCGCCGGCTCATTGTGTTTACATCGTCAACGGCGGTAGTTGCCCGTTGTTGTCGACAGTGTAAAGTGCGCCGAAGAAAGAATTGGTAAAACGAAAGCATGTTAGTACACATCTTTTTAAAAGATCTATTATATAAGCAATTTTATAACAATATTATGTATGTCCAGACAACAAGAAAATCGTCGAATGTCATTGCCGTTATAAATTGTTGCATAACCTGCACTGTTTGCAACATGCCATAAGCATAACCTTCTCTTTAGTAACATCCGAGATCAGGATGAAAAGTCGTGATGGTTTCAATAGGATCCTAAATTGGTACAAGTAATATTATTTCAGTCGGTTTTTGAAGCAGTACAAGCGTACAAGGTTCACGACATGGATGATTGCGACTAAGCCTCATGATATGAAGACCACATGGAGTGTTGTACCGTCACACAACAAAATAAATTGAGTGGTGGCTGCATTAATGTAACAAAAAGATTCGTTTAAGCACTTGATAATATAAGAAACATTATTAAATTTTCAATGAGTAAAATAACATATATTTTTTTATGCATTTTTGTTACCCATCCGTCCTAACCTACCGTTATATACCTTCGCTTTCGATCAATTTAAGTATCATTCTAACTGCACGTATTGTCGACATTGACTGGTACACGATGGAGAAGTAGACACGTAACACCGGCCTAGCAGTCTTCACTATGTTGAATTTAATCAGCAATATATAACGTTGGTAAGTGACTCATGAACACAACTGGCATCGTTTGCCGTACTGTATATTTGATACGAAGAATTTGCGTCAATGAGCTGCAGGGCAGTCATCGCCAGACTGGTTAAATGAACCGCATTTACTATGCTGCATGAGAACCATCGTCAATCTTCTTAAATTGTAATCACCAGAAAATTCTTTCCGTGCAAAAGGGCCTAGTAGGAAAGTAGTGATGCGGCTATGCTCCACGAGACGAGACAAGAGAGATCTCGAAACTCACTCCACGAATTCGATCGTCAACTCAACGTGACAACGTCGATATTGAAAAGATAGCGACCATTCATTCTCGTTCTTAAATTTAACAACGAGATTAAGTCTTGTCTCGATCTTGTGGCATGGAAATTACGGGACATAAGATTCTCGCTCGTTTCTCGTACTATTTATACTTCCCGAATGCGACGTGAAACGCATTTCGAAATCCGGTATCGAAACTACAGGGAAACGAAAACGCTTAGGGGAATTTCCTGGTAATCCTCTCACGCCCTCTGCCGAGGATACTGCTGGGGAAGAACCACGATTATGTGAAAACCCTAGAAACGACCCCAAACCGAAAACAAATTTGGACTTAAAAAATCTACGTGCGGTCTATCTTCGTGGATTAGGGTTAAGCTAGAGAAACAAAAATTCTCAAGTTCGGGTCAATAATCCCCTGTTACCCTACATTAACGAGATTTCGATCAATTTTAGAGGGGACGATATTAACTTTGTCCAGAGCTTCGTGAATAAAATAGTCTACTCGATAATGGATAGAAGTGTATTTTTCTTAGAAAATAAATATATTATAGCCGAAATAAAATTATAACAGAAAAAAATTAATCTTGAGCGATTCTCAATCGCCATGCCGTATTTTATTTGACGTAAAATACAGTCGCCCCGTTTGGTGTGTAACCACTTCTTGCGGTGCAGATGAACCACTAAGTTTCGAGATTCTCGCTCGTTCTCGCTTGTCAGTTCAAGACTATGTCGCTCAAGACAACGGGTTGACTTCACATGAAACGATCGAGATGAGATTTGAAAAAAAAAGACATGCGCAAGCGAAATCGAGTGAGACTGTCAGAATTCTCGTCTCAAGTCGCAACACTGTAGGAAAGTAGGGAAGCTACTCACAAATTAATAGAACCATTTTTTTAACCGGCTGAAGAGGTTCATTTTTTTGAATTCCTTATCACATTGTTATTGGTGAAAAATTATATCATCAGCTACAAGAATAAAAGTACCGCCCAAAAAATGATGACGTATGTTGTTACAACGGTAATAAAATAGTTTTTGCTTCCTCATAGAGGAAGCTTTGTTTTCGTGAAATTTTTTTTTTTCGAGTTTTTTATGTTAACATACACAAAATCACCTATAACGTCGAGAAAAGTGGTCTAGAAAATATTTCTATATGTGTGTGTGTGTGTGTGTGTGTATGTATATATGTTCCAGCACCGAAAACTAATTGTCCATAACTCACGAACGGCACAATGGATCGAGCTCAAATTTGGCACACAAGTAGAGTGTTGACTTCTCTGTAATTGCCGTGATTTTCAATTAAATGTACCAATGTATACAGATTATATAGAAGTTTTAATTTTTTTTTTAAATGTCGCGATCACTCTAATTTCCGTAAAATTTCGCCAATTTAGCTAAATAGTTCTTTATGAATAAAGACACGTTGAATGATATTTGGTATTGAATTATAGGGAAATCGGTAAAGCGGTTCCGATCTAATAAAAATTTGAATTTTTCGAAAAAACAGATTTTTGCTCTGAATGACGTCGAATCTCAACAGATGAACCGAAATATTCTACTGTCGAAACATACAGCCCTGTTACGTAGGAAATTTGGTTCCCATCGGTAAAGTCGTTCGGATTTTATGGCATTTAAATTTTTTTAATAAATGTACATTTTCGATCACACCTTCCTGAAAAGTTAAGAGAGTAAGATGAAAGATTGTAATTAATCAAAATACGATGTGAGGGTGTTTTACCGGTGTTTCATAGCTGCACACAATTTGGATATTTAAAGAGAAAAAGAAGATGCAAAGTAGAACTTTGCACATGGCTTCCTCATATAAAATTTAAAGACCAGCTGTAAAGAGGATATTTTTAAATTTCACTTTTTAACAAATCGACCTCCATGAGGAAGGCAAAATAAATAATAAATGTCTTCCTCGTAGACGTAGATTTGTTAAAAATTGAAATTAAAAAATATCCTCTTTACAGCTGTCTTTTTTTTATTGTTAAAATTTCCTAATGTGAGATTTTTCGAATTATTAATTTTGTTTCTTTTTTTTTTTTGGTGCCCGAATTTGTGGTGGATACATCTTACAATTTGTAGGAGGATGTATGGTCAAGGGTTCGATAAAATATTATTTCACAATTCAACAGGAACGTACGTTTATTTTGCACTGAGCAGAAATACAAGCTATTCATGAAAGATGAGGTTACAGCGGCCGCAAGCCTCCCTGTTCATCCACCTCCTCCTCTTCCACCTCATGTTTTTCAACAATTCGTCATTTCGTCTCCCGCGCGCACCTCGAAAGAACATCAAACTCTTACGACAATTTGTCCAATCGACTAGTTCTTCCTTTTTTTTATTTAGTGTCTTTTCTCCCCTCCCCGCGCTTTTTTTGAACCCTCACAATAATTCATCTCGCGATAGCGCCCGCCTGAATGTAGAGCAAGTAAATTGATGACATTAATGATAATAAACCATGACAATATTAATAATAATAATAATAATAATGGTAATAATAATAATAATAATATTAAGAATAATACATGTACATATAATTACATTTGTGCATTATGTCATAATTTAATAATATACATAGATGATATACATATATATTATATCTTAGAAAATAAATATATATATATATGTATTTATATATATATATCAATATTGTTACTCCAATTCTTCGTGTAATTCTTCTTACAAAATAACGATATTTAGAATACGCTACTGTGTTGAATGTCTATGTGTGTCTCAGATTAACCTTCATACTTCATTCCGTTATTCTGTCTTTCAAACTTCCTTTTCGCTCTCACTCTCGCAGTTTCCAATCGGTTCGTAATCTTGCAGACACACGACGAGGGATTGAATTACATTTTACCTCTATGCGCACGTTCACATTTTTTTTCTTGCTTTTCTTTATCATCGTTGCATTGGCATAGCAAGAAATCATGAGTGCGTTTCCAATGAAAAACAATAATGAAACATGGGAGGAAATTGTGTGTACGAGGCTGTTTGACGTCGAGGAGGACTTGGACACATTCTGGAGGTTCGACTTCGTTTCCTTCATATAAATATTTTTTTCCCTAATATATTTATTAGTCTGCGCAGTCTCGTTTTTTTTTTTTTTTTGGTATGAATGAAAATTTTACTTGAGTTACCTCACAAATTCGTTACATGTCACATCTATTTCCACTCTTTGTCTGATTCTTTACTTTAACACAGCCGCACGTACGCACAGAATTTGCAGCAGCTATTTCGATCAGCGTAGCTTTTAAAATGCATTCGACAGAATGCAGTGATCCAACAATGTGTAGTTAGCAATTAATTTGAGAATATCTTTGAGAAGTTTGAAAATAATTTAATAAAATATGCACGGCTATTTTAATAATTTTTTTATTTCAAGAGATTATACGAAGAAAAGGAACAGGAGTTCGTAAAGGGGAAATAAAAAAATAGTCACAATAAAAATTTTGAATTGCGAACAAATTTTCAAACGCGTTAACGCAATTCTGCTATGAAACAATTTTACTGTAAACGCATTTTTTGAAATGCTTCTTATTTTATTATCCGGCCTCGTGCAACATCCATTGAAAAATCCAAAGATAATAATTTTTCGACAGTAAGCGCGGAGAGAGATAGAAATGAACGCCAAAGAACGTTCGACTATCGACAAATACGTACATCCATCGAGAAAATATTTTGACGTCGCAGATTATTAAATGGCAAAAATTTGCATTGCACAATAAATCGCTTAAATTTTTGTTTAATAATAAACGTACGTGTTACAGTGAATTCCTTTACATTCTATACTCTAGGTATACTCTTTCTTATCTGTCGTCGCTTTTTACAATCAGAAAGAATACAATGGTAATTCGTAGCAATAATAATAATAATAATAATCATAATAATATCATTAAAAATGATAAGAATAGCGATAAACCACATAATTACAATTAGAACCAATTCTCTGTTCAATAATTTACACATAATATAAGATTGCGGTCGGGCGCAATCTCGGACTATAATATTTATACACGTAAGTTTGATTTATTTTTTTAAAAACATCGTCTTAACTGCGCTAATTTTCATTTATTCACACACTCCACACTCCCTCAAATAGGTGTTGGTTTTTTTTTCGCTTCGTCGTCGTTTTGTAATTTTGATCTGATAACGCAAGCGGAGACACATAGAAAAATATATTTAAGAAATAAAAAATATGCAAAATCATCGAATAAAAAATGTATGGCTTGCGTTGATTGCACTAAAGTAAATGGGATAGACCTTTTGAAAAATTCTGGACTTTTTTTTATTCCGCAAAATCCATTGTCACAAAAATGAGTAACGATAACCATCCACATCAGAGGGCGCACGACTTGTGACAACGAATGTGGAAAATCTAGAGGTGCTGACCTGGAGGTTTTCGTGGATATTTTCTGATTTGTATCTTTACTGGCGATAATCGATTTCTCGAATCGAGCAGTCATTATCTTTTTGAGGTGGCAGCCCTCGTCATCTTCCTTTTTGCCTACCACGAAAAAAACCTGCTGTAACCCCGGGGAAAGTTCATGCTATTTTTTACGTTTTTTTTATCCTCATTTTTTCATAAAATTTCACTCTGTCACACTGCAAGCTCGATCATTTATTTTCTTTCACCTACACTCACACTCCGTTTTTTCTTAATCCACCTTTGATGTTATTTCCGTCGCAACTTTTTTCCAAAACTCGGAATTTTTTAGGCCCTCAATGGTATGGTTTTCATTTTACTTGGCGCCGAGTTGATATCACGTGATATCAATTAATAATAGGTTATATTTAAGAAAATTCGGAAGCACAAAGATTAATCCAAATGCAAAAAAAAAACGTTTTTTTCCTTTCATAAATGATAGAATGCAAAGATACAATAAGACAAAATGGAAGAATTTTTTAACTTCTGCTTTAGGTTTATACGAATGTTTACTTTTGGTACATAATATGCAATGAACATAAAATATCCTTCAGGGTGTCAGACAGATTCGAAATCAAATAACGTTCGAATTGCCCATATGCAATATTGCTACGTGATAAAAAATATCACTTGATGTGTTAAATAAAAGGTACATTGTCTGCAATATTCATGTAGTTCAATGCAACGGTGCAAATAATTTTTTGAATTTCTTGCATGCCCTAATTTCGACTTTGAAAAAGAAAAAGAACCAGCCGTTCTAAACACGACAAAAAATGCAAGTGTCTAGTAATTATTCCTCACACATCCACAATATTTGACATGTGCAATTAAAACAAAACTTTACTTTTATTTCCAAATACTTCAGTCCAAGAGGATGAAGACAGCATCTAGCAAAATGGGATTATTGAATTTATTTTTCCCTGCTTTAGAAGATAAAGTTGCGAATTATTTACGACATTAAAAAATGAAAGTTCATACGCCCTTAATACTACATGCGTTGCAAAAAATGTTTTCTTCTTCCTCTTCTTCACTTGCTCGCAAGGTAATAGACGAGACTTATCAGCGCAAAGCGAAGGCCCGTTTTTTACTCTAGTTATAGTCGACTTCTCCTGACCATTTGAAGCCGAAAGAAGAGGACCAAAGGGCTTGAGAGGGCAGGTCGTCGACGAGATGAGCTTCAGGATCGGCGAAACTTTGCCTGGGCTTCACCAATATCGACTCCGCATGCCTGTCCCTCAAAGCCTCGTGAAATAGCTTCGAGTACGGTGATAGATAGCACAGCTTTTTTTACACCGAGGTGACCGATGACTCTGAAGCGTGGCTCGAGCTTTCAGTCGAGGCTGAAGAGACTTCTTACTTACACAGAGAGAACTAACGAGAAGCTCCCGTAAAAAAAGTGCTCGCTGACCGGAAGGCGAGACAGAATAAAATGTAGATGAAGTAATCGATTTTTTAAGTAGGTAATACTTTTTATTCAGCTGTCTTTGATCTGCGAACGTGAGAAGATTTTTGTTTCATATTTTATTATTATGATTCTAATTAAGAATAAGAGAAAAGATATTTTTACGGGATTATAAAAAAAGCCTTCACGGTTTGTATGCGTTTATAAGCAATTTTGGATTAAATTTGGATTAAATTTTTTTTTTTTTTTTTTTTTTTTTTTCAACGCGCTAATGATCTGCCTGTTTTTGCTATTTCCTATCTGTGTTTTTTTCAATTTTCTTATTCGTTACTTAAATTTTTTTTTTAGTTGCGATTAAAGTGTAGACGAAATAATCGATCTGATAAGCAGAAATACTTTTTTTTAGCATACTTTGATCAATAAACGTTCAAATATAATTTTTTGTATTCACAATAATGTTATGATGATAATGAGGGAGAAGAGAACATTTTTTACGAGATAAAAAAAGCATTTACGTTTGGATGCGTTTATAAGTAATCGCAGATTTCTCCATTTTTTGTCAACGCTCAAATAGCCCGCCAAGCAAATAAGTCGTTATTAAGATGCGCCACCAGTTTTTTCTTTGTTTTCTTATTTAGTCCTTTCAATTTTGGTTTTTCCAATTTCGTCGCGTCTTCTTAATCTTCACTTTCGCACCAATCATTCATATGCACTATCGTTTTCCCGTTATTATCTGTATTGTACAAAATATGTTTGAATACGCAATAATCACGGGTAACAATCACATTATGGGTTAAACGTTAATATTCACAATTATACAAATATAGTTATACACAACGAGGTACAGAATTTCGGTAAAGATTCAGCTTCTTTTATGTTGAGCGAGGAACTTGCGAGGTTTCGATGCCATTGATTTTCGTTTTAAATTTGGTTTCGAATTTACATGCGAAAATGTGTTTATTTCATGAGCATTTTTATTTATCGGTCCCTCGATAATTCCTCGCGGATTATTTTTTTAATCTCACCGACACTTTCTCGCTATAATCAGTCAGTCGCACTCGTCAATCATTCGTTTCAGAAGTAAAGAATTGTTATTTCAATGGTTTTTAGTTTAATAATCGTAATAATGAAAAAACGTGTTGCTAAAAGTTCGGCGATGGCATTATCGCTCACAATTATCTTTCTCTCTCGTTGCCTGTATAAAATACCTAAAAATACTAAGCCTACTATGGATCGTATAGAATGACGTTAGTTAGTGACCATGTGTGTGAGACTTTTGACGTGTCGACCTCAGTTTAATCCCAATTTTTCTCACACGAATGGAGCAAAGAATTTCGATTTTTTTGTATCTCATTCGTCATTTGACATTTCTACAATGTAATAGTATACCCCAAAAAATGGTTTGATTCATTTCAAATGTCGTTCAAAATTTTATTACAAAAAAATGGAGTGTCGATTTTTTAGGCCTCGAGGTATCGATTCGACTGGCGAATTAATCGTTCACGTCGACGTGTCGCGTCCCGAGCCTGAGTCAACGGAATGCGATTTTGTTTTTTGTATACAACTTTTTTTGAATTTCTTTGTAATTTTCTTTATTTTTTCATCATCTCGCACTATGATTAAAAATCCACGTGTTCTCTGCATCGTATGGCTATCATTTTCCTGTAAGTTTCTTGCATCTTTGTTTTGTTATTTTCTTTAGCACAGTGTAGATTGAAATCTAATTTTTTCGATTGTAAATATATTGAAGTCGATATTATATTAATATACGAATTGTGTTATTGAGCCTTTTGCGCATGTCTGTGTGTTTCAGTGAATTTTTGTGTGTTCAATAGAGACACGGGAAGGACGGACGCCCCTTAATACACCGCGCCCATGATTTTTGTTTTTTTTTTTCTTTGTTTGTTTCATTACTTAACTCGTTGCACGTTTCTTATACAAGTCTTTAAATGCCAAAGGTCACTTTTTAAAAATATAGGTATCTCATTGGTTTCTCTTCATTTTGCTTTATTTTCTTCAAACATTTGCTCGTTTTTTTTTACACTCGCGCACGCAATCTCTCTGCACGACAGGTTCCGCTCCGTCACACTCAAATTTTCATTTTTACCTTACTTTTCGAATCGAATCGCTCAGTAATACTTTTTTTAACCCTTCGTATATTATCTACACAATTTCCTATCGAGGGAACTTCGGGCGAACTCGAGACTCGAATTACGTCGATTCGATCGCGCGTTTCTTCGATAATTTATATATCGTGAAGGATTGAGTTTCAGTGATACGAGGCACTCCTGTTCAGACATGAACATTTCTTTTTATTTTACAAAAAGCAATTTGAGTATCAACTCGATTCGATGGTTTTGATAAGTCGTATACCTTTGACTGAAAAAGGATTTATTTTTGTGTCATAAATAATTAGTTCAATTTATTTGAAGAGAAGAAATATAATCGTGAAAATCTGTAAAGAATAATTATATTTTCATTATTACAACGAAAGGAACAATAAATATACACTAATAACGAAAAATGTTCACTAATTGTTTGTATTATATTCATTTGGTCTTTTGAAAGTTATTTTACCATTTAATGTTATTAGTGTATGACATTTGTTCCATTACAAATTATTCACAGACAACTGTGAAAATAAATAATAATTTTTCCGAACACTTTAAATATATGAATCCTCTTTGAAAATGCTGCAAGCGATGAAAAAAAGCGTTTGGATCGCCTCGCACCACTAAAATCACCATTGGAAATAATTCTCACTCAATTCTGTTTAATTTGGCCTCAACTTTATCGTCATTCGTACACAGGGGTCTGACTTTCAAAGATTCAAAATCTCGACAATCTAGATAATAAAAAAAGAAAAAACAATTGTTCTTTTCGTTACAAGTTCCTACCACACAATTGCTTATGAATCTGCTTCAATATTTGTTTTCTCTTTACATCTGCTACAATGTTGCAAAGCATGCGAGCTTCGTCGTTCCCTCACTCACTCCATTCTTTACTCTTAACAATCGCACAGCTTCAATAATCGCGCACATTGATGAATTTAAAAAATTCTTATCGCACATTTACGGTGACGAGACGCTTTGTAGTTTTAATCTCCACCAGTATTCTCATTATTTACTAACATACATACATGAAAAATCGCATTTGCCCATTCATCACATACACACACATATATATTCGACGAAACGATACGCCACCCGAAGCATTTCCTCTCTTTATTTCATTATACCTCTTAAAATACTTATGTACCTATCTATCTAATAGACCATCTATCTAAATTTTTCCTGTTCGTCTCACGATACTCGCACCATTTCTCACCTTCTTTTTCACATTCTCTACATGCTGGATCACTAATCCGATCGTCTATCTAGCTACTCAACTAACGCGTACTAATAGTGTCTATCTACTTAATCATTGTTATCATCCTTATATTTATTCATTACAATTATCATTTATATTATTAGTATTATTATTATTATTCATACCATCATATCAATGCTATTAATATTCGAATTTATTCGTTCGCTAGTCGATTTTCGTAATTACACTATGACTTATATCAAGCACTCAAACTTTCTTGCCACATTTTTCATATCTACACGAGAGACGGGGAGATACTCCTATATGAGTGGAAAATTTAAAAAATTACGTTATCGCATAATCGATTAATACACTCAACACTCGCAGATTCGTGAGAACTTTTGTAGATCTTGGAGATATGAGATTCGTAAGAGAGATTTTAGTACGTCGTCTCTCCCAAGTATAAGCAATATACGAATAAAAATATATCCAAGATAATTTTTAGGTTGACATATTGTATCTTTTTTAATGATGAGCAATAACACGATTCTTAATTAAGATCAATCATGTTAATTTTTTACTTTTTCAAGAGAAAGTTCTGTCACTTTATAGCTGTCGTATAATTACTCATAATAATCTGGAAATTGTTTTGAGTAGATTTTTATTCCAATATTTCATACAACTGGTTTTGACATAAATATATTTCTATGGACCTCATGATCGTTCGTCAAGTTTTAAGAATTAATAATTATAAGGAAAAATGTTTTGAGATATAAAAAATGGAGACACCATTATCTTCCATATTATATCTTCTTTATTATTTTATTAGATTACTCATTGAAATTTTTTTTGTTGTCACGGAAAATAGGTTAATCCAAAAAGCCATTTATTTTTGTGTCCTACGCTAACCATTTTATTAATGATAGAAAGTGTTATTTTTTTATATTCTTTACAATGTTTACACGCATTTCCGGCAGGAATTCATTGATAAACATATTGTTTGGATACAAACTGATATTTATGGATGATCTAAAGACATTTCGTTTATTATTAATTTTCTAAATATCGTCAAAATAGAAGGTAAAGATATTTTGTTATGCGCCATGAAAGCTTCAAGCAAACAACGTCTTATACTCAGTGTATTGTTCTATCCTGCAATATCACTAGTTTTCTTCTCAATCAATCTTTTTCTGAAATAATTTCTGCCACAAATGCGTTGGAAATTCTCCAAAATATCAAAAACAATTTTCTACTATACAAAAAAAAAGTTTGCAACAGTTACGAAATTATTATTGTCCGCTCGTTCATGTAAAAAAAATTCCCTACAATAATCGAAAATCTCAACGAGCAGCTAGTAAGAAAAAAAAAATCTGCAACCATTCTAGTGTCCACCCACATGTCAAAAATGTTCATTTATTTTTCTCCATTTCGTTCGCTCGACATCGGTGCCCAAGTCCGGGGCGTTATTCCCGTCAGAAAATCCTCTTGACTCGAGGAAATGCGTCGCGTTGGTGGAAAAGGGTGTGAGAAGGGAGTGTCGAAAGGTGAAGGAAGGGGGGTGGAAAATCGTCGCGACAGGCGAGAAAATGTCGCAGACGCGTGTTTTCGGTACGTCGCGAAAAGGATGCTCGGGTTGGTGCTGTTCTGTACAACGATATTTTCACTGTTATACTGTCGTGCTACCGACGGAGTGCAAATATATATATCTATACACACATATATATATACGTGTATAGGGTACATGTTGTGCGGAGGGTGCTCAAGACCACGTGACGCCCGGCCGGAAGTCCCGAGCGACAATTTCCTGAGGCCTTTGTCGGTCGCGACGGACTCGTCGTCTCGCGGTATGCCGTAGAAATCGGGTTTGCGGTAACTCGAGTGAGCGGACGTGTAGGGGACTCTTCGTGACCCCAGAGGACGGAAGGTAAGCTCAAGGGGTTTGTGGAAAGGGGAGGAAGAGGCGGAGTGACTAAAAGACGGGGTAGAATGGACCGGTGAAAAAGCAAAGACGACGGGACGAGTTTTGGTAGTGGGGAAGAAAGGGGAAGAATAGGGAAGAAAGAAGAAACTGGAAAAACCAGTTTCGTGATGAAAAACGTTCTTTGAGAAACGCTCGACGACTCTTGGATCTCGATTGACGCAAAGCGAAAAGTGTTTACCGCTAGTTCACGGAAGTGTATATGTGAAAAGGGGGTGACAAGGGTGGGCGAGAAAGTGTGAGGAGAGGGGAAGAAGAAAGAGGGAAAAGGGGAGCTGGAGAACATACAGAAATGTTTCTGCTAGGAGTGCTCGGCCTTCCATGCTTTACTACCCCTTCCCTTCCCACTGCACTCTTATTCTTCCCTTCTCTCTCGCGTGCTTCTCTTCTTGCCAACCGTAACTTTCGTTTAACGTATGGGAATACTGCTGCGCCTTTCGGCTGTAAACGCCTGGAAAATCCTCGAGGCTGTAAACTACTGAAGACGGACCAGTACGTGCCACTGCTGCTTTTTTCTTTTTTTTTCTTTTGTCCTCCTTAGGCGTTATCTCCTTTCTGCTTTACGAGAGTAAGACATTTCCTTTATTACTGACGAACGACTCGACGATAAAAGTAAATAAATGAAGATAAATCTGTGGGTAAGCCGCTGCAACGATAGCGAGTTAATTTTAGTCTTTACTTTTATTTTTTTAATTTAATTCAATGGTGAAACTACAATAGCATTATTTTCCTTGATTACTGATTTAATTGAATAGTAATTGAGAGGAATGAATCGTACGAAAATATGATTATTTTGTAATGAGAACTGCTTTTCTCTTTATTGGAGTAAAATGTTAAAATAATTCCTTCTTTTCAGGATGAACACGAAAGATTTATTCGTAAGTTCTCCAATCAGTTAGATCAATCAGCTGCAGTGAAACTGGCCTTATGGGGTTTATATTATGTGCATGATCAAGAAAATACGACTCGAAGAATTGATCTTGCTTGCTCTCATTGTCTTTTCATTTACACTGCGCATCTCTGAACTAGGCCAACTTTTTTAAAGTCCTTAACGCAGAGTTATAGACACATGTAAAAAGTTTCATAATAATATTGGCATCTAAGACATGGATCTTTTAAAATTTGGCATCATTAAAATCGCGCCAATTAAAAGTGCAGCGTGTGACTGACATGAAAGTGAGACCTAACGATGGCCAATCTTTCAAGCGGTATTCTCTGAATCATGCGCAGAGTGGAAACCCTATAAATCTGGTTTTGATGGAACTAATTGACCGCAATTTGTCGGTTAAGTTCAAAAAATCCTTTAGCTTATCCTTAAGGGAGGGAATAATTTCAAGTTTTTACTTCCCTGAGAGAAAAAGTAGGCTTCACAATAAATAAATAAACTTTTTTTACTGATTCGTCATCCTTAATAATGATGAAGATTCCCAGTGACAGTTTATGAAGCAAATAAAAAAATTGATTGCGATTGAACGGCCACAGATTAATGCAACAGCATACCAAAAGCATCTTCACCAACAGTTGCAGCAGCAGCGACAACAACAGCGGCAGCACCAGCATCGTTCCTCACGCGTTCAATTAACCGGTTGAACTCTAAACGATTTATGATGATTGACGGACCCCGAGCACCGAGATTCGAGCTCTCTGTAGTAACGAATTTCCCACGTGAACATCGTCGCCCTGGTGTATGTTGCGTATATACTATAGTGGTTTAAAATCGGTTTGAAACTTATCGGCCGCATATTCGATATGGAAATCGAATACACCATAAAAAATAATTGCGTTGCAAAGTTGAGCTTCATCGCTTGTACGAAAATTTTGACTATTTACGCTTGATTTTTTTGTAATTTCAGGTTACAAGTTATTTGGGCTTCGACACGAATGATTTATTTTGGAGACACTCCAGACGATGTAAAATATTTTTCGCCGTCTAGAATTTTTAGAGAACAAAATTCATGTTTTTGTTAATGGACTTTTATTCTGCATTCCCATTGTTTTTAGTCAAAAAAATATAATGCAAGGAAATAATCTAATTGCAACAGCAATTGGCTCCAAAACCTTTTGATTTTTTACCAACGTGGCAGTCACTAAAATTGCTGCGATTTTCGCGAGGTGATCACTCAACGCGACGTTTCATCCGCGACAAGCTAACAATGCTCGCATATGTCGATTACAAGAATCAAAAGGCCGTGATTCTATTGTTACAGGGATTACACCCTTCTAATTTTTAGGTGTCGATACATCAATTATTTTATGAACCGTCGGCCGATTGATCGACAGGAGCCAAGTGAAAATTGATTATGCGGATACTTGTGAATGGAACGAAAAATAGCTATTACTTCGATACACATGCAACGTTCAATAATAAAATCGTGAATTCCTGTGGCACAATGCACGACACAATTTCAGCCTTTGGATTCCTAAATTCAGGCCCCGAAAACAGTAAATAAATTTTGCAAGGGAAAGCGAGCAATAAGCCCCTTATTAGGGGAAGACGTTGAACAATTCTGCGATAAATTTTACATTTATTGTGATAAATATAGGGGTAACATGTCTTTTCAGTAATTTTTCGTTTGTTTTTACACTAATTTGCGGTACAACTTACAGGCTCGCCTGTAAAAAGAAATACAGGCGCTTGTAAAAATTACAAAAATGCAAGATTAATGCAATGTTGGCTTTTTCAATATAATCGATAATAATTATCTATTGAATTATATTAAAATCTCGTTCAGTTAAAATTAATAATCAGGAGAATCACGAGGATAAATCTTTAATCGACGTCTTTGACGAACGATATATAGAATGTCATTGTACAAAGAACAATTTTGTTTTATTTTATCAGAAAAATCGAGTTTTTGTGTTTAGAAAATAATTCATAATAAAACAGCGATTAAGTTATTAAACTTGCAGCTAAAAATTTAACAAGTTAAGAATGTGGATGCGATGAAAACGTAATTCAATAATTATCTCACTTAAATGCTGTGTCAAAATTGGCAGGTACTTATCAGCCAATTTTACTTAAATCGGTTTGAAACAATAACTACGAAAATTCGTTACGTTTATAAAAATGCAAAATAGAAAAAAACGGAAGGTTGAAAAGGCAATTTTCATACCGAATATAAGCGAGAAGCGACATTGTCATCTGTGAAGCCTCCAAAAATTCATTTCAACAAATACATATATTTCCGAATGCAGATAACACGAAAAAATTTTTTCCTTTTAAAGTCAATTACCGCAATACTTTTTAGCAAGAACTATCTTTAGCATACAAACAGCGAGTGTCGAGTGTCGATTGATTAATTTATAATCGACGCGTGCGGACGTTAATTTAAAATCGACAAAGAAGAAAAAAAAAGCAATTCATATACATTAGAATCGTAAACAGAGGACGAGAGACGAATGAAGCGTTGCGACGCACCGCGTCTCACTCGTTAAATCACGAATCACGATCTCACAATATATGGCTATCAAAAAGACGTTTTGGGCTTTATATATCATGTCTGTCGGTCTATCTGTGTGCGTGTGGTTCGTTAGAATGTGTTTTCTCATTTTTCATGCTTCATCCACATGGGAATTCGTGTATCTCATTACCATTTAATCTCTCTTTCCTCTTTTTCTCATTTATTTATCCTAAGAATTGTAAATACTATTATAATATATAATATATATACATATATATACTCATATATATGCATATATATGTACATATATATATATATATAATTATAATCGTGTGAAACGTGGTAACAAATAATAAAACGCTTGAAAAAATTGCACGTTATACAAACTCAGTGGTTGCGCTCTCTGTTATTAATAATCGTTCTTTCTCTTTGTTTCACGTTTACTCTTTCTCATCATTCAAAAAAACCGCGCGCCAGTATATTCGTTTGCCTCCATTTTTTTGCTCAGCTGAGCCGCGCAAAATTTTTCCCTGGATCTCTCTTAGCGATCGGTTGACACACCAAAAGCATTCGCGGGCGGTTCTTATTGTTTTTAAAATTTTTCTCTTACTTTTTCAATCGCGCACATATCGCATACGTACTCTTTACACACATACACATATATTAAGTTTCGCTCTTTGCTTTCAATGTATATGTATGTATATATACTTTATTCATTAATATATATATTTATATATATATATATATAACTAGTGACTCGCGTGACGTCACTACGATCGATCCGACACGATCACTCACTCACACTCTATTAAATCATTCGCTTTGCTTTTTCTCATTCTCTCAGGCATTCGTGCTTAATTATCTTCTTTAATCCTAAATACGACGTTTACGCTCTACGAGTGTATCAATTAATTTATTTGGCCACTGAACATTTAAAATTTAGTCCTTTATCGTCCTCGCTTATATTTTTCGACGGTCACTCCTACCTTTCTATTCGTCTTACGAGTTTTTGTCTGTTTGTTTATTCCTTCGACATCAATAATCTTGTGTCGGAAACATTGTTTTGCAGTTTGCCGCACTTTGCTGAGGCCCTCACGCACCTTTTTTTTTAGATTTTTCTTTGTTTTTTCAAGACCTTGTATGGCTTCAAGACGTTAAAGTCTTTTCGTCGATTATTCTTTGATCGATTAAATGGCAAGCGGCGTTAGACCGTCGCGGATATTACGTTGACTGGCCCCGCAGCGTTTCGTCCCTTCTGCCCTTTATTTTTCTTTCCCTCTTCGCTCTCTGTCTCGCTTTTTCTTTCATATCTAAAGACTCATAAACTCTTCAATTCTCTTCGCTAACACAATTATCCCTACGCTTCCTTCACGAACGTTCCACCAATTTTTCCTACTAAATCCTTTTACTAATTCAATTTCCGCTCTATCGAACGCAAATTTACGTCTACACTCGCGAGTCATTATCTCGGCTGTATGTTTATTCGAAGCGTCGAACGATTCTTTTTCATCGTGATAATAAGATTTCTCTTTTATTTCGGCAATATGGGAAATTTGATCCCTCGTGCGAGACGTAAATTTTTATAATCAACAAATCGTGAAAGTTTTAACAAAATTTACCTAATCATTTCATACAGGAAACCGTAAAATTTAATATTCTGATTACTTTGAAAAAAATTACGAATTTATATTTTAAGTTTCATGCTAGACGATAATGGAATTACGGAATTAACTAACAAACAAGTAGGTAAAAAATTTGATAATCACCAGAAATAATATATGCAATTTCTTTAAAAATAATCAGAAGATTTAAATTTTCTTCGTGCCTGTTTATATATCCCTATAATTCATCGTCACTCGATCTTTCTATCCATTCCTAAATTTTTCACAAATTACTCTTTCGCTCTTTTCTCTCCCTCGAATAACTCAACACTCGTTCTACCCAATATACGAAACTGTCCCAAGACGAAGACGCAGATTTCAACGTAATTAATTGGCAGTGATTTACGTTTCTCGGGTAAACGCTGACGCGATATCGCCAAGAGTAAATGTCTTATTTTCCTTTCCTCTGAATACTTCGATCTAGGACATTGCGATTTCCCTCGATGAAATCCACGCGAACCTCGGATGAAATTTCTTTCCTCGTACGTCAAAGCATCTGATATCTTGAAATCCATTTTTGGCATTTTTTTCGTTTTCGTTTTCTTTCCGTTTGATTACCTCTCGTTCGTAGAACTTATCACATTTGGTAAGTTGTGGGCCACGTGCAAAGAATCCCCGTTACCATAAATCAGACGTTTTCATTCGGTATTTCGATCGTGTAATATTCATGGGAAAATCCCAGAATATTACACCCAACAAAAATGACGGATTCGGTCATTTATTTATTTTTTACTTTTTCATAAATCTGCATTTTTCACGATTTAAAATTTGTTAACTCTGCGAAGATTTCAGTAGCACGACGAAGACGCAGCATTGTGCACGAGTCGAGGATCCCCATACGTAATTCACGCACCGAAGATGCAGCAGCAAATTTAAACATCTTTATCCTGGAGTTCGGATTAGACGTGTCTCTTCATGTGAAGAGCTAGATGATCACTGCGCGAGAAGCATCGGTCGCAGTGCCGGCATTTGAATGGTTTTGCTCCGGTGTGCTTGCGGTAATGACGGGTCAGTTCGTCGGAACGGGCAAATCGCCATTCACAACCCTCCCAGCTGCATTTGTAAGGTTTTTCGCCTGAAACAAGAAAAAATAAAAAGAACCAATTAAATCGAGTGTTTAAGATGGTTGATTCACATGTTCTACTGTGAAATTACTTGAAAGATATTTGTCTAATCGACTTAGTACGTAAATGAGGAAAATCAAATTGACGGGTATTTAAAATTTCATAAATCTTTTATTCCGCTCATCACACGGAAAGAAAAGATTAGTTACCATAACAAAACAATGAGTTGACATAACCAATCGATTATTCTATTCCTTCACACCTCAAATGATAGCGCCAACGGTTCAAATGGTAATAAAGACGATTCGAATGGTAGTCCCAATAATTCGAGTGGTAGTCGCAACGACTGGACTGCTTAACCTCACTAATTTCGCGAGGACTAATCGTGAATAGTTGGGTTACTATTCGATATTGTTGAGACAACTAATTTTCGAGAGATTGTGTACAGCACATTGCTAACGTAGTTGTCACAACCGAACATTTCTTTCCGTGTATTGTGTACGATAGTGTAAAGAAAATTTTCACGCTGGATTGTTAGTTGATGTATTCGCAATAATGAAAAATCATTCGCCGATCATCTTTTTTTACAGTCCATTGAGTCCTTCTTCAAAAAATTAGTGGGTAAAATATCTCGCATTTTCGATATAAGTATTGTTGTCGGTTTATTCGTTTACTGATTGGCTGTCCGGTTGCCTGGGTGCTACTAACGAGCAGTTTCAGTCGTGTATTTTGACAGTTTTCGGAAAGTGTCAAATGGTGTTGGATACGCGCGCTAAGCGCGCAGTTACTGCTAGTGTTAAAAAAATTATGTGCGATTTTTTTTCTGTCAAGAGAAATAATTATCAGCCGATACTAATAAACTTTCGAGAGCGCGCGAAAACAAATCTCTTAATACTATTGACAATCCATCCCTTCAGTTACCGATAATATTTTTAGGTTCATTCGGCATTTCGAAATGTCTCACTTCACAATTTTCATTATTTTGTCAAAAATTTCATTTACTCGACTTCGCATACCAAGGGTTTGATGAAACGTTTATTATTTTATTTATAAATTTGGACATAAAGGTAACGTCAACATTTAAATCATTATAAAAATAAATAAGTCCGTTGTTTAAGTTTATAATTACTCGGTCGAACGAATCGGCATCTTTTTTGTCGTTTAATTAAGTACTGAAATACATGGTTGGATTAACTTGATATCAGGGTCATTATCCTCATCAGCAGATTTAATATATTTCGCTAAGTCTCTTTCTGTGCGTTATCTTGACGGATAAAAATGGAAGCCTCCATCAAATACAATGATGTCTTAGGGAGGTGCATAGTCGGGCAGTAAAATTGTCGGTACGAAGGTAAAACGAGACGAGGGAGCAGCAACAACAACCCTCCATAAATAATCGGCTGGCAGCCGGGTGTTATGGAAGACGAGGCTGACGTTGATGAGCCACGATGGCACGGCCAGGGCTGTAGGAAAGCCGAGGAGGTGAAAGGAGGATAGAGAGACAATGCGGGGTCACCACCTGTGGCGCGATGTTACCACTCAAGTCGCTTAACAAGCCAACAGAGGTGGAAGGGGAGGCAGGTTTGTTCTCTCTTGATGTCGACGTCGCTTCGTGGGCGCTTCCTGCATTAGAAGGGGTCGCGATGCTAGTACAAGGCAGAAAGACAATAAAGGATGAGCGATCGACTTTAAGACCTATTCGCAGCGTGTGACAAGCTCAAGCTAACCCACTTACATTTTTAATATTAATAACGCTGTTCGGTTTGGTTTATTTGATTATAATAAGTTCTTATTAGTTATAGTAAGTTAAATCAAACTTTGAAGCGCTCCTGAATAGTCCACGGTATTTCACACAGCCAAAAACTAAAACGACTCCAATTGAAGAGAAAGAATTTTGTATCATTGATCAATGTGAATTGTTTGAATTTTTTTACAATTTTATCTCAAATATGGTCGATTTATTTTTTTTTTAATGAAAAAAAATTTCTATACATGGAAAAAAATCTAAATTCAAGTGGAAAAATCATATCGATTAAAATAACCAGAGCAATATTTTTGTGATTCAACGCAGCTTACGATAAAAATATGATATGAAAAAAGTATATATTTTTTTGCGCCTGTGGCCTAAAAAATCGGTTGTTTGTCAAAATTCGACACCTCGTATTCCGTTACGAGAAATCTCCAATATACTACGTTAAATACACAACATTTCAAACCTACGCCCATAACAGAGAAACCATTTTTTTTTATGTTTGGTTTGAAGTTCCTATTTTATCGATATTGTATTTCATTTTTTTAGTTATTTATATAATACCTTCGGCTTTTCGGTACTGTAATTTTGTTCGCCCGATATAATATTATATTGTATGAGTCTATAACAAAATCTGATGTCGGAAAAAAAACAAAACCTGAGTCCTCTCAGTTTTTTAGAGTCTACATTCGATTTTAATTAATTCAATATGCATAGAAAATACGTATATTCATGAGATATAATCGTATGTATTACTTATTGCCGTTTATGTACTCAAATCTTCCCACGAGAAATCTGAAATCTAGAACGACAACGAGGGATAATTTACAAAAACGAAAGAATTTGAATATTCATTTGTTGTAATATATAAGATGTATATTTATATTATGATTTAAGATTTTTTATGACGTATGAAATATACACAAACACAAATATGGCAATCTAAGAAATATCGATCATATATCAATACATGTTTTGAACGTCCTGTCAAAAACATGTCGGCTTTAAAAAAAAGCATTCAAATAATTTTTTCTAAATAACTCTCGAAATAGTTGAAACTGGTGATTTCAGGGGTGCTATATACTCACTCTAAAAAAATCTACTTGAAATTTAGTGTACTTTGACTGCAAGTTTTTTTTAATAAACTAACATATGAAAATTAGTATACAAGTGTAATGTAAAATTAGGGTATGGTACAGCATATTCAATAATTTACTTCAATTTCAAAGTGAAATTACTTGAATTTTGATAAGTTGCTCCAATTTTACTGGAAAAGTACATAAATTCTATACCACAATAGTTTATTAAATTTCGATGACGAGGTTGTGAAGAAAAACTTCCAATCTTTTCGAACAGTACGGCTCAAACACGACGGTGAAGGCAAAGATTCGATATGTCGAAGAAAAAGGAAATCTGGTTAGATTTTCCGACCAGAAGTCAAATTCGTGAGTCTGAAACCAGCAAAATCGATCCTCATTCCAAACGCTTGTCTGTCAGTCCGTCTCTGTCTTCCAAAAACCCGACACGTCTACAAAAGCCTGCGAACCACAGAGAAATTGACTGTAATACTCGTATTTGAAAAATCTATTATAACAATTGAAATTCACTCAAAAACCTTCACTCCTTCGAACCTGTAATGTAAAAAAAAAAAAGAATCTCTTCCATCCCATTTTTGGTCCGCAGTTTAATTTTTAAGTTACATTATGTTTCGCTCTGAGACACCACGAAATCCGTATTTAAAATAAAACAATAAATTCTACCGAAAAATAATAAACATCCCCCCAAATAGCGAAAGACGGATGCGACAGGAACAAAATTGATGTTCAACTCTGAAGCCATGGGTTCGACCTCGCTGTTCATTCTACGCAATAAGAAAACTACAAAAAACCGTGAGTATCCGTAACCGTGTGTACAAACGAATACGATCCTCCTTCGTCTCTGCTCTTTCTCACAGTTGACGTCGAGCTCTTTTCTCAGGACGGAGTGGCGTTGGTGGGATGCATCTTCCAGTGAACGTGAAGCGAGCGACGTAGGAGAGGTCGACGTCGACAAATCCAGGCGGGACATGGCGCGGCATAACCAAATTCCACCTCATTCACTTCCCTACGCTTCTAGTACTCGTATATAGTTTCGCGCAAAGAACATACCCTGCTGTGTCCCCTTCTCGTCTTTCCCTCTATCTCTATCTCTCTCTCTTTCTCTTTACTTCCTTAAGGCAGCCGTAAGGCTTTCCACCCTTTAACCGCCCCTTGCACATACAACTAGAAAATTCCTTCTTGACTTTCCGGACGATATTCTTCTCTCTACACCCGGTTGACGCTATCCGAGACTCCTCTACTTCTCAACCCTCTACGTTGACGCTAATACTACACGGTTTTTCAGCGAGCTGCTGCTTCTGCAAGAAGAGAGAGAATACAGGAGTGTTCGTCTTCCTCTCACCCTTCGGCTGAGAATGAGAGAAATGAGAACGACTTACAACAACGCGAGAGTCGAGAGTGGAACGTTCGGTCGTCCGTTGACTCGCTCGCGTTTCTCTCCCTTCTGCACCTCCCACTCACTACGTCACCAGAACTGGGGAGAATTACATCGGGGGAAGGACGCGACTCTACAGCACGAGAAGATTTATTTTCTAGCCCCTTACATACATACCGGAGATGCGCACGCTTTATATGTTGGTATTGCTGAGAAAGTTTCTGGAAGAGAAGGGGGAGAGGAAAGGTTTAAGAAATGATTATGTCTTGACACCTGAAAATTTGACCGGGTACGTAAAATTAAAGGTAGGGAAATGAAAGTTGATTAGGGCTCATTAAAATTATGTTTATCAAATCTTGTTTAAAAACACGATTTTTTAGAAGTCTGACGATAATAATTTTCTGCGTGTTATTGTAAACTCAAAGGAAACCAGTCAGATAAAAAAGACAAAAAAAAATGTGCAGATGCTATTCTCATTTTAAAATGCATTGTTCGACAGATGTAATAAGACATCGAGCACGGAAATTTTTTCGCCACTTTGGTCTAGAAGCTATAAAAAAATTATTGCGAAATTATCGGGGTTTATATGTACTTGAGGAGGTTCAAATGGAAGATTTTCTTTACAAGAAGTATATCATCAATATATTTCTTCGATACTTTTTTCTTGCGTAACTGGGTTTTTATAACGCGCAATATTTTTCCATTAAAAACATTAATGCATTTGACTTTCTCCGAAAAATGTAAATAGAAGAAAATATGGTAAATAGTGTTTTTGATAGATTTAAGAAATTATTATTTTTAGATACACATGTATTAAATTTCACTAGGAGTAATAAGACGAGGGAAATAAAATTCCGTTCAATGCAAACAATTATGATTTGCAATGCTTATCTTAAAAATCTAGTTTCTGAAGGTCGGAAATCGAGAAAAAATATCTTCACTCAGATTTTATTTCAAAAGGCCAATTTTTTCTTTTGAAAAATAAATTCATTTTGCTCTATCTAATTGATATGTGGTAGAGTATGGTATGGTAGATGGATTGAATTATTTTTACTCGATTGATTTGATAGGACAATAAACAGCGAAGAAAGAATAAGCGGATTGACACGTAACAAGACGTGCGCTGTACATGGAACGTATAAACAGCCGGATGTCTTAATGCATCCGTGCGCGAATTAGTATGTGGTTATATCGACGCTAGCTCGTATATAATGTTCATTCCAACAGCATTATATTACGCGTGTGTCTAATTATATTAGTGTCAAAGCACGAATGTCCATCTCTCATTTGCAATTGTCAGTTACTGGTGAAATTGCGTTTTGACTGTATTTGCACATAGTTAAACCATCTACCAATAATAAATCGATAAGTCCTTTTTCGGTTAAACAAAAAAGCATTCAAGAGTTTAAGTCAGTTTTTAATTCATAATATAACGAAAAATTAGAATAAGACTCGTTTATTGTCTCGTGTATATGCATTTTTTATTTATAAAATAGAATAAAATTATAATGTACGGTAGGTTGGTAATGAAATTACTCTTATTATACATTTTCATCGAGAAGTTTTGAAATGTCTTGAATAAAAGTTAAAAATTCCTATTATTTTTACAGCAAAGATTTTTCATTGTTAATATTTACTTCAGGACTGTCAAAGTGGTAGTTCGTTTAATTGTGAAGTTGAAGAAAAGTTATTTATCTCAGTGTTTAATAGTGTTGTGGGTTGAAGATCGTTACCTGTTGGTCGAACGGAAGCGAAAGTAGTAATAAAGCCGCATTAAACAAGACGGCTTCTCTCCGGTTTACGTCGTAACGACCGTGACGAGCCACCATCACCACCCGTAGCTGCATCTAAACCTCCCTTGAAATTCCAATAACTAAACTACCCTCCCGCAGCACAACCCTTCTCGTCTTTCCTCTCCTTTTCCATCTCGCTAATAATTTCACGTCTTGTATTAATATTAATACCACGTGTAATGAAAGATGATTAAAAAAAATATTACGACGAGGTACTGCTTCGTCTCCAGCTTCCGAGCTTTTTCTACGACGTGATGAAAAATTATCGTTTATTATGGGCGGTCTGTACTTATAGAGTTTTTTTTTATCACAATGTTTCAGGCTCCTTATGACATTTTTTTTCGTCCGAGCCAGATTCGGAATTTTTAAACATTTTTCTTTCGGGCAAAATTTTCAACGTTTAAAAATATCTCAAAAACAGTCGATAATTTTGATTACTTTTGATGCATTTTAAACGGTCGAATCTGTTTTTTCTTCTGGAGATCGCTTTCGATTATCAACAAATTTTCGAGTGAATTGAATATACGAAACAATATGAGATTTGCGGACCGGATACATATGAATTCTATGTCAATATACTTTTATTGTAATTTTGGGAATACTGTAAGAATTCAAAACGACACTGGTATTTAAAAATTGGATACGCAAGTCTTAAAATTTTTTTAATTTTCTTTACATACCGGTATAAAAAGCTCGGAAGTTTTTTTTCGATGGTGTATAACGTTACAGTTAGCGTTGTATAAGTTGACGGATTATGAAAATTCTAGTCATTCTATTTTAAATACGTAGCAACCAAAAAGCGAATAAAATATGAGGATAAATTAATTTTATTCCTTTCTTTTTACCACTGGAGAAAATGCATACAATTATTCTTTGAGGACGTGGATGCACGAGTACCTTCATGTCGTGTCTACGCTTCGGAGAAGCCAGAGCGATTTCTCCTGGGTTTCCCAGAGTTTCCCCTTCATCGTCTCCCTCGCCGCCCGTCGACATCCGGCACGTTCATACCCAGAGAAGCGACGGGAAAGCGAGAAGGGTTGGTATTGCGTCGATATGTCAGTCCGTCGTGGCAACGCACGTGCAAGCCTCTTTCGCGTCGTCTTTGCATTTTATTAAGTTTGCCGTCTCTACGTAGCGGGATCTTACATAGAATATAGCTCTTCGAGAGGAGCGGTGGCGTCATGCCGTCCGCGAGACTCGTGAGAAAAGAGCCACCGAGAATTTATAGCCAGTGAAAGAGCTGCGGAGGAAGAGTTTGGAACAGCGAGACCTATGGATACGGCTTTTGGCGAATAGATACTCGGCTCAGCTCGAGCTCGAAAGCTTTCGGACACTGGCGATCCTAGATTCGGGGATTTAGCCACTTTACATGTTCTACATTCCCACGGGATTTCCCAACTGGATAAACCTCTCGACCTCTCGCTTCATTAATAGCTCGTGGAGATTCTCCAACGACCGTATTATACCGGTATTACACGACTAAGCCCAATTATCCAAGCACAGACTAATTTATCGTATCATTAAGACACTTGGAAGCTGAGATCTTTTGAAATTTGTTCCAAGTTTCCTTGAAATTGGTAAAAAGTTAGAGTCGAAATTTCGCCGGTTTTATAATTCTTTATCAATAAGTTCATCGTTAACTGCCGCCTCATTGCAATATGATGTTATTATGAAATGTGGTATGGGAAAATAAAATTATACCTATATTATAGGTTAAACCAAATTATCCAAGCACAGACTAATTTATCGTATCATTAAGACACTTGGGACCTGAGGTCTTTCGAAATTTAGGCTTCAATTCTTCTCAAGTCTTGGTAAAACTGGTGGAAAGTTAGTAGTGGAAAAAGTATTCGTGTTTTCGATTTTGTATTTTCAGTAACATTAATATAACTCAGCAAACGCTTAATCGCACGATGAGTTCATAGTAGAATATAGAACAATGTAATTTAGTCGTAAGCCCGTCATCAACATCTCATGAGAATTCTAGAACGTAGACCAATATTTTGTAACATTTGGCCCACAAATAAAAAACATTTATGAAGATAAATATTCTTCTCAAAGTTGTCAAAAAGTAGTGAAAGTACTCGATGAGAACACCATACTTCAAATAAATTAAGAAATGAAATCCGGTCTTCTTCAATATTAAATAGATTCTCCAATCAACATTGTCCAGCTAAATCCAATTATTCGAGCCCCGACGAACACAAAACAAAATTATTTCTCACGTTGATTCAAACAGTCAAGAAACCAGAGTTAGAAAAAGTATATTCCACGTGCTATTGAATTAAAAAACAAATCGCAACACGCAGGCGTTCAATGGCAACATGGCGTTATTTTGAAATGCAGTCAACGAGTAACACAATCTTAACTCGACGTCCTCAAAATCGATGAGAACGACGATGTCTTCGCCACGTTTTCTGAGACCACATAGACGCCTGTGTTAGGAAGGCCATATACTTATGAGTCCAGTGTTATTATTATATCAAACTATCCAGTCATTTTGTGGTTGGCTGTAATACGAGACGCGTTCAATCGGTCGAATGCACCCCAGGCAATGTGGCCGCTTGACCGCGTCTGACGACTACCGTCGTCACTACTACTACAACAATCCACTTCATCTCCACTTCTTTGCACCCTCTTCGTTTCTTTTTTTCTCTCACCGCGTTGTCGTTCGTGGCACCGCATCCACATCCTCTTTTTCCAACTTTTCTCAACTCCCCGATGTTTTCTCCGACTTGATTCTTCGCCTCAAGGATTATTTGCGAATGGTATTACCACAAAGATCGTCGCGTACGTTGTCGGGGTAGCCGAAGAGGCCTCGAAGTACCGTTAGTTCAACAAAAGCCTCGTTTCTTGGTGCACCGCAAAAGGAGAAGCATCAGTACCATCAGTACCACCACAGTGTACCATCAGTACCAGCCGGTATGGTGCTATAGACATAGAATCTTCTGGCGCGTTGCGCTTCTAAACGGATCAAAGTCCTGCCATCGCAGTAAGCGAGAACAATGGCTCCGGGAATGGAATTCCACAACGGAAAGTCCCTGTAATTGGAAATCTCTCCCGATGCTGGCTGTCTGATTCTCTCCCTCGACCTCTCCTCTCTTTCTCTCATCGTCCCTCTTCCTATCTCCACCTTGCTGGCTGTTGGCTGTCGTGGAATAGCCTGATACTGAGGGGACCGAGAGCTTGCCGGGCATGCGACCGAGTCCACAATCGATCCTGTCTCGATTCTCTTCTGCTTCTGGTCCTGGTGCACACGGTACACGACGTCCCGACGGCGATGTCGACCAGTCAGGATAGGCATGGCATTGTTCGAGGTCCGGGACGTCTCCACTTATCTCGTAGAACTTCGACGGCCTCGATAAACTTCTCGTGGAGTTCATAATTTTCACCCAAGAACTTACCAACATGACATTCAAGGAGACGAGTGAGTCAAAAAAGTGTTGTTATAAGGGCTTCGATTCCCCTTACTGAAGTCGGAATGTGGAATAATTCCCTTTATTCAAGACGAATCCGAAGGATTCACTTGTAACTTGATCGACTGGTTGGATCAATTGGTTGCACGAAAATTAGATTTATGGGTTTTACACTCTGCGTATATGATCTGGAAAACAATGCTAGAAGGATTGGCCTTCGTTAGATCTAGATCGCATTTTCTTCGCAGTTATTATTGTCTACCGTTTTCATTATAGTGCTTTTTTTAAGGTCGGACGTTGAAACGGTTCAGATGCGAAAATTGTTATGACATATTGTCTATAAACCTGTTTTAAGCGTTTTAACCAATGGATTTAATTAAAAGATACACAATGTAACTGTGTACAGAATAGGACCCAGCGGAGGCTAATCTTTCGAGCAGCTTCTTCTGAATGGTGCGCAATGTACACTTATCTTTCGCTTCAAAACTGATTTTGTGGCGACTAATTGAGCCAACCGATTGGTCAAGTTAGGAGAAAAATCCTTTGGCCTTATCCCGAAAGGAGGAAATTATTTCAACCTTTTTTTCATGAAGAGTAATCGTGATAATAATTTTTTCAAAATCTCATTCATCAAAATCAAAATCTTTTGACTGAGTATTCCCCTTCAATAATTTTGCAGACTTGCAATGCCTGATTAATGGCCTTCGCTATTTTTTCAAGCGTAACAATTAATTTTCGAATAAAAAGTTGGGCTTGAATGTATTGGTTGGATAAAATAAGTTATTATAAAAATTATGAAGTGGATTTACAAATTTATCTTTGAAATATGTACTTATCCGTCTATACCAACGCTCACGTCCCTCGCTAAGTGGATTATTGGAAGGGGACTCCGCTGTATCTCTGTCTGATCCGTGGTATAATCTACTTAACGTGAAACGTACTGTACAGGCCGATTAGTGGACGATTTAACTCTGAGTCGCTCGTTCGCTCCCTTTGAGTGTGTATTCGGGCTCGCGCGTTATCTTTGATAGGATTCTAGGACGATTGCAGCTACTGCGACGACAACGAAGTAGGAAAAAACTCTTGAGTTTATCTTGTATTTTCCAGATTATTGGCATTGCGTTTATCCACTTGATGCTTTGCAGGAAGCGATGTGGAATATCCAGAAATAACAATTTATACTGAATTGCTTATTGCTACATTTATTCCTTGTAATCTCCATGTTGATATATCGTCAAGATCAATCGATCAATCCATTTTGTACTAAGCATATATCCTAGTGTAAAGTAGGAAATAGAAATGAAAGTATTGTTGTCAGACCATAAACTTTTTTCGAAAAACTTTCTGCATAAGTCTTCAACAATTATTCAAACCTTATCGGGTAATCAATATTACATTTATCAACTTGATGGTTTCGAGTAAAATATGGAAGCATTCGACCAATAACATCGTGCAATAATCATTTATCGTGGATTACCTTTAAAATATCGGTTCCGAATAATCTTCATGTTCATACATCTCCAATATTAATAAACCTGTACCCGAACTGCAAGAAATTTAAATTACGCTTCAAAACGCAAATGTAATGTATTTGAAAAAAAAAAGATTATCGTCGAAAAACGACCTATTGCAAAGTATCTTTCCATGTAAACCGCGAATTGGAGTTTGCCTGCCACCGGATTATCGGTAGCGCGTTTATCGACTTGATACTTTAGTGGACAGAGTGAGAAATATGCAACCAATAACATCGTGAACTCCATTTACCATATTTATTCCTGATAATCTCTGTATTGATACCTCCTATCCCGTATTGATTGCCAACATTCTATAATCCCAAATCCTTTTCAAAACAAATATAAGCTCAAAAATGTAAAGCCACCGCTTTGAAAAAATAAATTGTTGCCACAATATGACCTATTTCAAAGGCCCTTTCTTTCCAAGCCACAAATTCTAATTTATATCCTCCGGATTAATTACCGATACAAAGACACGTACTATAGCGTATTATAATTCGTAGCGACAGAACGTTGGGTAGCTTCGGTTAGAACTAACACGAGTGAGCGAATAGTGGTAGGATGGTGGCGTTACTGTGCAGGCGCGTCGTTTTCGTCCTCGTCTACCTCCTCGTTCGTGCGGAATTCATAACAGAGTAATAATCGCCGGGACGAGCTCCGTATGCATAATCCTCCGTAGTTAGCAGTTCTGCTTAACGATCCGACCGCGCGCTGGCGAGAAGCAATCCCGCTGCTCTTGCTGGCTTTCTGGCTCTCAGGAGCTCCTGCAGGGACAACAGAGTCGCGGTGCGCTGCGGTTGGCTACCCAGACCCGGTTGTTCCGGCGTCTGTGCCATGCAGGACGCCTCGGCATCCACCCTTTCCACTTCAGCAGGAGAAGCAAGCAGTGAAAATAGTGGATACTGCCGAGTTGAAATTTATACCTTCCGAATACCCTAAATCGACTTGAAATGTATATTTCACGATGTCACGCTTTCGTTTTCCTGAATTGATCTTCTGTAACAATTGGTGATGCACCAAGTTGAAATGGGGAGTTTCCAAGTATCCTTGACTCCAAATGGTTAAAATATGCCACTTCTAACGATTCACTAAAGGTAACGATACACTTGTCTCACTACGCAGTATTTCATTGGACGTTGAAACATAAAAATTTAATTCCAGGATTTTTTTACGATCAGTCCAATTGGGTAATACATGCCATTTTCCAAGACTATGTTTCAAGATTATATTGGATGACTACATTCACCTTAAATGGAGGTTCTGAATTCCAAGTGGTTATTGAGATAGCACAGTAAAGTCTGGAAGTACTTTTTGTCGAATTTAAATGGAACTGGAATGACAGAAGTTACAATGTCATTCAGCAAGTGATAATAATTTGTATTCGTAGGACCTGAATGTATGAAATTGCCGAGCTACAGATTTATTCGCCCATCTGCTGTTCAAATTCGTATTACAGGCTTGAAGCCAACAACAAAGAAAATTATGCCCGCTGATTAAGTTTCATTGACTCCACACGAAGAACTTACTGCGACAAAGGGTCCGGAGTCTAGTTTCATCCTTTTGACTCCTAAAATGTAAACTCAGGTCAGGGTCTAATTTAGACTCCAATATGAGGAAAGGGGATGAAAAGAGGAACGGCCGTCAGACGACGACGCCTCCCTATTACCTCTCCTCCGGCGTAGTAGAAACGTTGTGTCTGGCGAAGGCTTCCGAGCTACAAGACACATAGAAGAGAAAAGCCGAGCGAGGAAACTGCGGCGTCGTGTGTGACGCGACAAAAAGCCGTTGGCAACAAAGGCTAGTGAGGTCGGTGAGGAAGGTGCAGGTGGCTTCGTTAATTACAGTCCTCTCGGTGTCGTCCACCACCAACGGCCACCACACCAGTGGCGCTACCAGAATCCAAGGGCCGTAGGGTTGAGCACGATGTACTGTACACAGTTCCAAAAGGATTCCTACTCCTGACATAGTCGTAATATCGTGTTCATGTAGTGGAGTCAGACGGACTTCCCTTGTAGACGACGTGGACTCGAGAAAATCAACATATCGTGTTACAGATCTGATTGTGGACATACCAAAATGGTAAATGTTCCTTGTTGTCGCATAATCAAAGTCATACTAGCATCCTATTTATGCCGCTTGTCCACCGAATGTTCTATGAAATACAAGACCGTCTACTGCTGGGAATTTCAAAACATTCGGAGGTCGAGTGATAAACAAAGACGTTTCCACAGATATACTCGATTTAATCCATTGCGATTCGTTATGGATGCAGATGCAGATTTAACAGACACTTATACCCAGAGAAATGGGTCGGATGAGTTTATTTGAATCATTTATGGCGTGTATTTGAAATGAATAACATTTTATTTTAATCCAATAGAGCATACTTCGATGAGATGAAATTTTATGTAGACCAAGTAAAGTTTATTTCGGTTAAATAAAATTCTATTAGAAATAGGCTCTAGTTGATTGAAGTAAAATTTCATTCATTCCAATACAGCCCATTATTGATTCAAATAAATGCTTCAATTTTTATCATACTTTAATAAGCTATTCTTGTTGATTGCCACTATGCATATTCCGTCTAGTTTCGTCGAGTTTGAACTAACCTCTAGTTATTCTATGGACAAGGCATCGTGAAGATAACTATTTCGATGCGACAACCAATTTCACGGTTAAATATCTCGATCAATTTTATCAGTTACGGTAGGTAGTTATATTAATTAATCGGTAGCACATTTAACCATGTAATTGATTGTCGCAACCATTTTTTCCCTTTTCCGTCCGAGGCAAGCATTCTTTCTTGCCGTCTGAACCCTAAGAAACAATTCCAATTAATCTTGGTACAGATTAATTATGCATTGTCATTTCCTTGATAAGGAGACTAGTAAGACCGTGTGACTTGTCCCTTCTTTTTTTCCCGCAATTTGCACCCTTATCTTTCAAAAGTTCTTATACTCTCATCCTTGAAATGCCCTTTCTACGTCCTTCGTCCCTATCATCCGGACATATTTCGAGTTAATTCTCGCCACGTATGATCCCTACCGCATGGTGAAATATGTCTCGACAAATTTCCTTAGTTATATTTGGTATTTAATCGGTAGCACATTTAACCATGATATTTTTCCCCGTTTTCTGTTCGAGGCAGATATTCTTTTTCGCAATCTGGACCCTACGAAACAATTCCAATTAACCTTGGCACAGATTAATTCTGCATTGACGTTCCCGTAATAAGGAAACTGGCCTCTGTGTAACTTGTCCCCTCTTTCTTTCCCTCCATTTGCACCCTTTTCTTTCGAGGGTTCGCATACTGTCATCCTTGAGGTGTCCTTTAAGGTTTCTTGTCTTTTGTCTCTATCATCCTGACATATTTCGAGTTGATTCTCGGTACGTATTCCCTGTACCCCTATTCCCTATCCACGGTGCTCGCGATTTCCACTTCCCATCCCTTGAAACGTGGCTCGACAGACGGACAGCCGGTGAAGATAATGCGCGAGAGCGAGTGACGCCGTACACGAGGGATGAAGAGGGTGCCGGGAACAGACGCTCGGGCCTTCTACATCCTCTCCCAACGACCAAATTATCCGCATAATCGTCCTGAGCCCAAGCTCCCGAGTGTTTGTACGTTTGTTGTAACCCAGGCAGCGGCACACCCTATGGGTCTCTGGGGTTGTTAATCTACGAATTACGATCGGTGAGACAGAACACCAGTCACGCGCGGATCTCGCATTCCCCTTCGATTGTTCTATGTGTCTTGCGCTACATGCATCATAATGTCCTCGTATTGTAGGACATGCGTCGACTAATTGGAAACAATTTCACTCATTTATCGTTCGCTTAATAATGAAAGTTGATTCAGTGACAAATAGATAATTTCATAATTTGGTTCATACGAAAAGGGAACTTCAATTGTATTATTAATATCCTCATGTCAAAACGGTTGGTCACTATCTGAAATCTTGTTATTTCTATAGAAGCTGAAATCTTGTTATTTCTATAGAGGTTATTTATTTTCCATTTGCCTTATAATAGAAGTAGAGATAATCAGAGAATAAACATGACTTTACATAGTTTTGTGCAGACAAAATAGGAACTTCAATTGGATTGTTGATATCCTTTCATCGCAAATTCACGAAGTAACTGGAGTCTCATTATTTTGGGAAGAGCCAAAAATGTGGGACATGTGTCGCCTAATTGGAAATATTTTCTCTTATTTTTCTTTCGCCAAACAATAGAAGAATCGTTAGTGACAAAAACGTGATGATTTTGTAGTTTGCTGAAGACGAAATTTCAATGAGATTCTCGATATGCTTTGACACAATTTTCAGTTACTATCTGGAAACTGAGTAATTTAGAAAAGACTTTCGCGGAAATAACTAATTAAGACTTCACTATGATGACCATTTGATTCCATCGTGATGACTTACCCGTGTGCGTTCTCTGATGGGCCTTGAGATGGGAGCTCTTTGTATAAACTTTTTTGCAACCAGGAAACTGACATTTGTGTATCCTGCGTTTCGTGTCTTGGGGGCTAAGGTCGTTACTCCTCGCGTGAAGTCTGCTCGCCATCGACGATGCCACCGTCGGCGGTGTACCCGCGTGACTTAGTTGCGTACTAGTAACGTTTGGAAAACCGTTCGCCGTTACGGAGATCAACCTGTGGATTTATCAATGAATGATCAAGGTGATAACAAACCGATCGGACAGTTACAGGAAGAAAGTACTTCAGTAATTTAATAAAAATTACTAAGCAATTTTCTCCAAATTACTGAGCAGTTTCGTTAAAAAGTTCGCTCTTACCTGGCAACACCCTGGCCGTTACTCGCCGTAACCCTCACGATCGCACTTCTTCCTCCTGTCCCGTGAAGATTGAGGTTGTGAACATCGAGCATGGAGCTACCGCTCGACGAGTGACTGGAGTTGGAATGACCCTGTCCCGATTCGGGACTCGAAGGTGGCGTTAGGATTTGGCCTTCGCCCTCGCATCCGCTGTCGTCCTCTTCCTCGATTTCCTGTAATACGAAAGATAACCATCTAAATATCTGCTCTTGAGTCACATACTTTTCAGAGTTATTCCTCATTCTTCATGTCATCGACACGTCGAATGTGTCAGGAGACGATAGAGTGAGTGTAACTGATATTTTTCTACAATTCTATTGTATATTGTTGAAAGATCATACCTCATGTTCTTCATCCTCTTCGAGGTCTTCGCTTGGCTCTTTTTTGAGTATAAGAGCTCTGCACGAGAGGGTAGGTGAACTGTCCCAGGAGAAGGCAGAACACGCCGAACTCGCCGAGGACATGGATAAGGAATCGAGGTGACGATCCAGGAGATCCCTGTCGCGGCCATTGTGATTATGCTCGCCAGGACTGAATTTCATTTCGTCCAGGCAGAGGGGATCCCTGTCGTCTGGTGACGATGTGACCTGAAGCAAGTATCACTTTTTTTTAAATCTAAGTCCTTCGCAACTATCAAGCGTGATGGTAATGGCTTATGGCAAGGCAGCCAATAATTAGTTATAGCACCGAAAGAAATAGATACTAAGATTTTTAATATCCGATATACTAAATAATATATACTATCGGATAGTATTTGGATAGTACCATGTATTATGTGTATTGTAAGGGTTATTATACGGAATGTACTTGGTACAATCAGATATTAACTATTACTATAATTATACTAACTGTTGCACTCCAGAGAGTGATCCCTATATGAAGCATCCAATATACTATCCGATAGTATATTTTTACTATCGGGTACACTGAGACAAAAATCTGGTAGTTTAAAAAATAATATAGTTGGACTGACGATAATCTAACTATAAACTATCATTCCCAGGAGGAACGTCTATATTTTATGGTTATGGCAAATATAATTATAGTAGCAATTATTAAAATGGTAATAGTTCTAAAAACTATCCTAATAGTTTCAAATATGCCGTTTTGTCGCACATACGATTTCAACGTTTGTCTCCAATAACCTTACAAGTATCCTTTATTGAACCATATTATCATCGCTTCAACCATAAAACATTGTAAGTGTTCTTATATTTAGTTTACCATGTGAAATCGTTGAATAATTTTTCTTTCAGTGTAGTATCTTTTTCTTTCGGTGAGTTTGTGGTAACACAACCAATGATGAATATGGATGATGGCAACATTGCCAAAAATGTTTTTGACTTATGAATCATTATTTATCCTAGTTCATTGCTTATTATTGAATGCTGAATATTAATTGACAAAGTAAGTCCATTTTGATTCGGGAATTATGCTCTGTAACAACTTATGACGATCATGGTTTGAGGCAACGCGAACAATGATGATTGTGAATGATGGCTGCATTGCCAGAAATGTTTTTGTACGTCTATTTTGACTTGGGGTTCATACGGTATAGCGACTAATGATGTTACTGATGGGTGATAATTGATTAAGTTTATGGATTAAGGCAACCCAACGATTGATTATTATTAATTAAGGCAACACCGCTATTAATCGTAATAAATGATAACCCGTTCTTGATTAAGGGGAGAAATACCTTAAGAAATTTAAAAAAAATCGATTTTTCTTTTGCATATTTCAAAAGTATGATATCCTCAGAATATACTGACTAAAGGATCATTCGAAATATTGAATATTTTTGGAATTATCGCATATAGTTTAGAGCGCGGTGACAGCATACGGTCAGGTAACGAGTAGGGTGCCCGACCCTTAGAGGCGGAGCAACTTTTGCTTCACAATGCTAGTGGAAGAAAATCAGCTTTTCGAGGAAGTTGAAGGACTACTATAGTATGCGCCTGGAATCACTGATTAATCGGTAAGTCACTAGAATCAATAGTTTCACAACATGTTGAAACTTTAAACGCGATTATCTCGAAACTACTTTTTCAAAAACTGCTCGTGTTGTAGCTCAAAAAGTTATCGACAGATTTGGATAAAATTTGGAGAGGTTTCTCTCAGCAGTATTCCAAGAAGGATATGTCTAAAATTTGGAAAATCGCGTGTAAATAAATAATTTTTTGGGGGTCCAGTATGGCGAAAAATCGTCGAGAATTCAACCTTCCGAGTAAAATGGCTCCCAAATTTTTAATTTTGCACTTTTTCATCATTTTTTCGGTATATTCTTCCTCTTCATATGTCAGTAAACGAATGAAACTTATTTCACCTTTTTGTTGCCCCATAACGGCGCCATTTTGTTGGACATTCGGAATTTTTTTTTTGTTTACTTCCAAATTATAATAAACTCAGATCAAAATTTCACAATGATCCGATTATTTTATGCCCTTAAAAAAAAAATCTCGAAAATCCTAAAGGTATTTCTCCCCATACTTGGATATTGGGGAGAGGAGCAGTGAATTAGATTTCAACAAAAACTAAATATTAATCAATAACGTACCTCCATTTTGATTTGGGGTTCATACTGTGTGGTTGTTGTGCAGGTCGTCGCCGTCCAAGAGATCGGGGGCGCCCGGAAGAGGTTCCACGGTGCCGTGTCCAGCTCCGTGGGCAACTTTTTGTACGATTGCAGCTTCGGTTCGTCCTTCAGGTACCTCTCCATTTCGTAGCAGGTCTGCAATTAATGCAAAGGAAAAAGCAGCTATCAATAAAATGTTTCCATCACTAAATAACGAAAGTTTTAAACAGTAAATGGTCGTGAAACCGTTAAAAAATTACGGTTTCCCGAGTTATAGGCGGAAAAACTTCGAAGTTTGTTTCACAGTGAGTTTCAATTGAACGGCAATGGAAATACAGAAACATGGTAGCAGGAGAACGAAGTAAGACGCATGGCGAACTACACCAGCAGCAAAACTTACGCAATGCGGAAGTTACGGTGCGGCAGGTGGTCCAGCTCGATGGAAGTACGCGCCTTGCGGAATATCAAACGAGCTTTTGAACGAAAAAGATCTAAGGGAAGGAAAACACGAGGGCAAGGACAATTTCTTTTTTCTTTGTCGTGGTTTCGACTATTTTCGAAGCTTTTGATACGGAAAATACTGCTATCCAAATACCGCTCGAGTCGTCCAATTCGCTCTACATGAATTTGTATTTTCTGTCTTGAGAAGCTATACAAAAATTTAAAAATCTCTCTGATTTACCGATAGTATAATAACAAAAAAATTATTGTATTTTTAAAAAACGAATGTTATCTATTACCGATATTCGGATCTTGTAAACATAAGAATGGAAAAGAAAGCTGAGAAAAAAACGAGCTTTCGAACAAGAAAATCAAAAGAAATGAAAAGTCGGAAGTAAGGATAACATTTTTTTAAAAAGCTTCGGGTATTTTCGTACCTTTCGGTACATGAAATACTTCTACCCAAATACTGTCCAATTCATTCACTTATGACGAAGAAGTTAGAAATGAAACAGAAATATTGGATTTTTTTTATGTTACAAAACTAGTTGAAATCTATTTATGACATTATTACCAATTTTATAATGATAAAGAAGTCTATTCAACACAGAAATGGTACAATGATGTAAACAAAATGGCGATGGACCTCAATGAAGAGTCAAAAAAGACTCTCATAGTTCACGCAGTCAAAAAAATGGCGAATCAGCAGAAGTAAATGCGAAAGAAAGCTGAGGAAGGGAAAACTTGGAGATCGTTGAAGACAAAAAATCCGGCTAGAATTTATCCTCATAGCAAGCGAGTCTCTACGATCTCGGGAAGTCGGTTCTTCGTCAGAAATAATGTGCTCTTGGTCATAGCGTCACTGTGGGCGTCGCTTTTTCCATTATTCACGGTTAAAAGTTTTCGCCTGCGGGCCCACAGGCAACGTATATACATTTGAAAGGGGGGAAAAGGTTGGAGAACAAGAGCGTCGTCGTCCGCCGGAGGTCCGAGAGACCAACGGCATTATTATAACTTGGAGCTATTTCATCGTCCGCCCATGAAGGACCAGAGCGCTCGGCGCGCATTACTAAATGCAAGCAGAGCCAAGCGAAGCTTGCGGTTACAAACCGGAATTTCTAATCGCAAATTATGGGCTCAGCGTAGCACGGAATTTCGAGGACCGAGGAACCTCGCACAAAATCACGTAACTCGTACGCTGCACTCGCGCCAGTATCTCTATACAAAACATTCTTAACAAATTGTAATTTATCATAGTAATTATACCGAGCTTGTTAGAAAATTTGAACATTAATTGAACCAAAGTCGTGAAATTGATATGCTCCAAAGAGTAAAAAGACTAAAAAACCGGTCAGTGACCTGAGATTTTACTTATAATAAAAATTATTTTACGCTCATCATATGATTCATCATGACAAAAAAAAGCGATACTTTTCACTCTTACGATTGAGGCATAAGTTATTCTTTGTGCATTTTTAATATTAAGAGAAAAATAAGAGATCTTGTAAAAAAAAGACAGTTGTAACGAGGAAACTTTAAAAATTCAATTTTCAACAAATCTAACTCAATGAGGAAGACATTCACCATTTATTTTGGCTTCTTTATAGAGGTAGATTTGTTAAAGAATGAAATTTTAAAATTGCCTTTTTACAACTGTTTTCAAATTTTATATGAGGAAGCAATGTGCAAAGTTCTACTTTGCATCTTTTTTTAAAAGTTTTTTTTACCTATTTCCAATTTTTTCTCCATGTTTCTTCCTCTTCGATCCCTTGTCGTCTTTTTTTAATTTTTGTTTCTTAATTATTTTTCCCTTTAATTATCCATATTGTGTGCAGCTGTGAAACGCCGTTAAAACACCCTCACATTGCATTTCGATTAAGTACAAATTTTTATTTTACTCTCTCAACTTTTGCCGAAGTTATGAGCGAAAATTTACATTTATTAAAAAATTGAGAATGCCATAATATCCGAACGACTTTACCGATCGTCACCAAATTTTGTACGTAGCAGAGCTGTGTGGTATTTTTCGACTGTAGAACATTTCGGTTCATTTGTTGAGATTCGACGTGATTTAGAGAAAAAATTTGGTTTTTCGAAAAATGCAACATTCTATGAAATCGGAACCGCTTCAACGATTTCGCTGAAATTCAATACCAAACATCATTGAACGTGTCTTCATTTATAAAGAACTATTCAGCTAAATTGGCGAAGTTTTACGTAAATTAGAATAATTACGAAATTTTTTTGGAAAATAAAAAATCCTATAAAATCTGTATACATTGATACATTTAATTTAAAATCACATCAATCATAGAGGACTCAATACTCTAGTTGCGTGCTAAATTTCAGCTTGATCCATCGTGCCGTCTGTGAGTTATGGACAATTGAATTTTCGATATCTGGAACATACATACACACACACACACACATACACATATACAGACATATTTTCTGGACCACTTTTCTCCACGTTTTTAGTGACTCTGGGTATGTTAACATGAAAATCTCAAAAAACAAATTTTTCACGAAAACAAAGCTCCCTCTATAAGGAAGCAAAAATAGAAAAAATTGCATGTTATCACAAGAAAAATAAATTTTAGAAAGTTAAAGTACGTGATGAATCTCTTTCCGCATGAGCACCTCTGCACTCTTCGCATCTCTTAAGCAAAATACTTGGAAAAAGTAACCGCGAGGCTTTCCGGTTAAGCGATCCGTGGTTTTACGACTCTGACAACACGATACGAACGGTACGGAGAGCAGCAATATAGCAGCAATGCGGCAAGCGTCACATTTCAACGCCAAGCCACTTGCATTTGCTTCGACTTTCCTCTTCGTTCCTTTCCCGCTACTATTGGCACCATTAAACTCTCAACTGCGTACGATAACTCAACAATCCCTCGCGCATAAAATGGCCCCCGATGCGCAAGTCTTACCTTATATCTTTCAGAACTTCTATTCACATTCATGTCTGGCTACGAATGCCATTATCTACTCGTAGTATTTTCTACAGTGAGCCGCAAGCTTTTGTTCTTTCTTACGTCTGTTATCTCAAAAAATATTTCATTTGTTATGAACCCACTATAAATAAAGATAAACTATACATTTTTAGAGATAAAATAATTTATTCATAGTATTTTTTATACATGACTGGACACTGTCAAAGTATTTTCTACACTTTAGATAATGTTATCAAGGACCATGCTTGGCAGTGAAAATGATGCAAGTAATATATTACCACTATTACTATAATTCCGCTATTCTTTTAAATTTTCTTATAAATTCATTACGATTTGTCGGAATAATTGTATTTAAGTTTACCGATCGCATAATAGAATTTAATTTCAAGTGATAATTCTTAAAAATAATTAATGTCAACTGCAATTAAAACTGAAATTATTTATTATGTAAAAAATAGAGTCTAACAATTAATTGCATATCTCATTGAACACATTATTTGAGTCTTCTTTTACTAAACCCATTCCTAGCTATAATCGTTTGTCCCTGCAATTTTCATTTTTCAATCCAACTCTGAGGTGTTTCTACCATTCACACAAAAATTTCCTTACATCTTTCAAAAAATGTTCATGATATAGCGAGAAACACGACGAGGTCAACGAATACAAATAGACTAGGGCACTGCGTAGATATGCCTTTCTTCAGTCTCATTCGCATGTTTCCATGTAGTTAAAGAGAGCAGCTGTGTTAAGACAAAACGAAAAAGGAGACAACGATAGCTTGCTCAGTGTGCAGTAACTCTCGACTCATGAAAAGCAAAAGGCTGTGTGGAACTCCAGGCTCTCTTCACGTGGTGGTTTTAACGAGCTTTAATAATGGCAGCTGCTCGGTTTTTCGAAAGACCGACATACATGTAATGTATGCACCAACTCATCACTTACGAAGCATCATTTTCTTCTGGGTACATACGATATGCACCTCAACGAATGCTCAATTGTGAAGATGCGGAAAAAAGAAAACAAGTCTTGTCTGGGTGAAAACTTTGCAAGTGGAAGAGAAAGGTGAATGAAGAAACGGCGAAGAAGGGAGAGGGACTTGCGGAAGGCAAGCATCCGGAGGGACGAAGGGCACATTGAGGTCGGGAATACCCTTGTGTATGACTATACAGATACATATATATGTATATATTTCTGTGCAGTACGTTTGCTTCTGTGTATAGCTTAGAGTACAGTCAAGGGACGAAGAGGTGTCGAAGGGGAGGAAGCAAACAGCTACGTCAGCCTCTTGCTCTTTCCCTCAGTGTACTATAATACGGAGAAGGGCCGAGCTTGCAAACCGCACAAAGCCAACTCTGTTCATTCATAACGTGTGAGAAAATACAACCATACGACTTGGTCCCTTTCACTTGACACTTCTACTGGTGTTTCGGTGTCTTTTGGACTGTACATGAGGTCATGTCGATGTGCATATTCCATTCTGTCTCCTTGGATCTCACATTTTCTTACTACAGTATCGTAGAAGTAAATCTGTCATTCTCTGATTGTTACTTATTATCACCGTAAAGCATGTTTTTCTGAACGATTCTTTTGGCGAATCAAGCCTGTTCAGGCCATTTCTAAAGATATTTCAAATTCGAAATTCGCGCCAGCGAGCGGCTGGAATTGGCGGAAATTCGCGCGCTCAAGAAGACGCGGGTAATGAGGCTTTCGCGCGCGGCGGGCCCGCGCGACGGGTCACGTGGGCCTTTGTTCTTTGGTTGAGGGACCAAAGAGAGGCGCGCCAATTAATCAGTCGATCGACAGCCATCAGTGAGTGAACGTCGTCGGAATCTTTCTGGCAATCCTCTCACCGGATCAGGCGTGAACGATACAGTTGTAGCTTAACGATATTTAATTATTTTTATAATCATTGTGTGCATTTTATGTAGTGACTTTACGCTTATTTTGATTATTTATAAGCAGAGTGTGTTGTGTGCGAGTGTGTGCCTCGAGGCTTAAATAGGATCTGTTTGAGGAACGGTGTCCACGTGGAGGGCGTGACACGTTCCAGGGCGAGTGCAGCAAGCGGCAACAATCCTGTTGCCCTGGCGCTTTGCGTTTGGTTCCCCAAGACGTTGGGGCGCGCATTGCGCGGGTTTTGACCATCTCTGCGCTCCCCGTGACCGGCTTGACCAGCGAATGCTGGCTCAACGTCGCGTTTAGACGCCGTGTGCGGTTGGTATAAATATTAAGTAAGTAATAAAGAGAGATCTCTCGCGATAAGGCCTTAATTTTAAGAGAACGTTAAATTCAATATTTTTTCAGTGTAGATTTGCTTGTAGAGTTCATTTTGTGTAATAGTTCAGCATATATTTTTTCCATTAATAAATATTCCGCTTGCTACGGCTTTTCCCTCAAAACCGTGAGGGTTTTTACGCCGAAGCAAGTGTTGGTTATTTCCCGCGAATACTGTGTATTTATTTAATTGTAAACCTTTCACTCACTCATCCCTTTTCCCCCTTTGAATTCACCTTAAGTGAATTTTTCTTCGGATATTAAACATGGTGCCCCGGGTGAGGAGTGAGTGATTGGTCAGTATAGTTCGATCAATTGTATTACATCGCGATTTTTTCGGATTTCTTTATTTCTCTTTTCATTATAAGTGTAACCATTTTCCTTTGTTACTTGTTGCATGTATCACAAGGCTCTTCGTTCTTTGTCTGATATTGTGTTGATATATTTTCTTGTATAGATATATATTCGACTGATTATTATTGTTTTCGCTAAGTTACAGCAAGAAAGCGTTGCGACGCTACATAGTAGTCGGCCGGCCGCGAGGTCGAGACGACGCGGCGGTCGCTTGTTTACACTTCGGCTTTCTTAACGCGTGACACGCAGCAGCGAGTGTTAGTGTACACAAAGGCTTATCTGGGCCGCAGAGTTTTCGGGCGAGTATTTAGTTACAAAGTCGGACGACACTTACGTTTCGGTTATTAGACGCGTTCTTTCTGACTGTAGATTGATCGGTGGGATATAAAGTATAGTTAGATTTGCTTTGTCTTGTTGCTCGGGATTAACGAACGACTTCTTTTCTAAATAACGTATTTCGATCCAGTATGGCGCCTTCAGCGTTAAAGAAATTAACCGCGTTGCAGCTATCTCGCGAGACCGAAATTGAAAGTATACGGGCGCGTTTATTAGCCAAGCCGCGCGAGTCTCTCACTAAAAATATTGTGCAGTCGCGATTAGATGCCATTAAAGAAATATGGATAGAGACTCGGAAGACGCATGCAGAGATTATCGTTAGAGAAGATGCCGATTCAGACGTGTACGTGGCCGATAAATGGTTCGAGCGTATTGACGCTGCCCATGAAGCCGCTTTAGACGATATTCTTACCTTATTGGCGTGGTTCGAAAAGAGCGAAGGAGACAGTACTTTGATGGAGGGGGGCTCGGATAGTCGTGTAGCGAAACTACCGCGAATTCCATTGCCTAGGTTTTCCGGTAAATACGAGGATTGGGCTAGTTTTTGCGATCTTTTCAGGACTCTCGTTCACGACATCCCAAATTTAGCTGACGCGACAAAGTTGCAGTATTTAAAGCTGTGTCTGACCGATGGGGCTGCTGAACTGATTAAGGATGTCACGACTACCAATGCTAATTATGCAAGCACGTGGCAGGCATTAAATAATCGTTATCATAACCCCAGATTAATTATTAACAAGCTGCTGACCTCCTTCATGGAGATTCCACATCTGAGGAGGGAGTCTGCTTCAGAGTTACGTGCCTTTGTCGATGAAGCTCAGCGTATTGTTCGAGCGTTAAAAAATTTGAAATTGCCAGTCGAGCATTGGGACGTTTGGCTCGTATTTATACTTTCAGATCGGTTGGACCCAGAATCCAGGAAGTTGTGGGAAGCGGAACTTAGCGCAAAGGACTTAGAGGTCGAGGTGGACGTTGATCGGGATTCTGTCTCCTCTGATACACTTCCGAAATTTTCAGATCTGGTTAAATTTTTGGAAAAGCGATCGCAGGCTCTTGGAATGGTGACTAGTGAACGTAAGGTAGATAAAAGAGCGTTGTCCGCGCCCAACGGTGGGCCTCAGCCGCGAAAGGTTTTTCACGTTAGCTCGTCGCGACCCTCTGGATCTATTAGGTGTTCACTCTGCTCGGGCGCGCATTCCCTCGCGAAATGCTTTAAAATGAGAGATAAAAATCCACACGATAGAATGTCGATTATTAGGCGCTTGCAGCTGTGTTTTAATTGCTTTGGTTCACATAGGGCTAATAATTGTACCTCTTCCGGACGTTGCTCAGTCTGTCAGGGAAAACACCATACGCTGCTGCATCTCAAAACTCAGGGAAAATCGCCAGTGGTTCAACAGAATAAAGGTGGTGCTCAAGTGGATAATTCAGGTGTGAGGCCTCCTGTCGTAGGTTTGCACGCCGCTAGTTTTCCGGTTGCTACACGAAAGGTTATTTTGGCAGTAGCTCGAGTACAGGTAATTGGTCCAGCAGGTAATTCCACTTTCGTCAGAGCGCTGTTAGATCAGGGATCCTCAGCATCGTTCGTATCTGAATCAATTGCGCAGCTTTTAGGACTGGAAAGGGAGCGTACTTGTGTACCATTGACCGGAATTGGTGGTTGTGCGGCAGGCAATGTGCGCGCCATGACACAACTTTGCTTAAGGTCTTCAGTAGACGCTAATTTTGAACTTAAAACGCAGGCGCTTATTCTCCCTCGCCTTACGTCGCAGCTTCCCAGTGAGAGCATTTTTGATCTAGATATCCATCAGTTTGAAGGAATGGCTCTAGCAGAACCACAGTTTTTTGTCTCGGATAGGGTGGACGTTATTTTAGGTGCTGACGTCTATGGGCAGCTACTCAGACCGGGATTGAAACACTTTCCACCTGGGCAGCTAGTTGCTCAGAACACGGCGTTTGGTTGGATAGTTTCAGGTTCTTTTCAGGTGGACACTTTACCGCGGGCGGAGCAGTCTACATTGCAGGCCCCAACGCAAGTTTTGCATTGCGCGTCAGAGAACGACTTGGACCAAACTCTGCAACGGTTTTGGGTACTGGAGGATCTACCAACGGCAAGTTCCAAGCTGAAGCCCGAAGACCAGGCGTGTGAGAAATTGTTTATGGAAAATCATTCCCGTAACGCACTCGGCCGATATGAAGTGCGTCTACCGCTTAAGCCGAACCGGCCGTATGCAGCGGCTGAGACTCGGCAAATGGCGCTCGGATCTCTCTCTACGACGTACCGTCGCTTCGCTCGTGATCCAAGGTTAGCTCAGGCCTATCGAGAATTTATGAACGAGTATGAGCGCTTAGGACACATGACAAGGATACCAGCTGCAGAGATTCAACGAGAGGAGGCGTGGTATTTACCACACCATGCGGTAGTACAAGCTTCTCACTCCTCGTGGAAGCTTAGGGTCGTTTTTGATGCTTCTAGAAGAACTCGAGCTGGCCAGTGTCTTAACGATTTTTTGTTCACAGGTGCACCGTTACAAGGTGATCTCTCGCTGATACTCCTTAACTGGCGTCGATATTCATTCGTTTTTACAGCGGATATTGTAAAGATGTTCCGTCAAATCCACGTTAAGGCTATCGATCAGGATATTCAGAGAATCGTTTGGGCTCCAACTCCTGATTCGGCTCCTGTGGATTACCGGCTGACCACGGTTACCTACGGAACCGCGTGTGCTCCTTTTTTGGCTATTCGGACGTTGTCGCAGTTAGTCGAAGATGAGGGAGCTCGATATCCCCTCGGAGCTGAGTGTCTCAGGTCCGAGACGTACGTAGACGACACGTTTGCTGGTTCAGATGACCTCTCGACTGCGGCAAAGAAAAGAGTCGAGCTTACGAATCTTTTAAGTACAGCAGGTATTTCATTAGATAAATGGGCAGCAAATCATCCGGAACTTCTCCCACCACGGGTTGCGCAGGAAACCACTAAACAAATTGAGTTAGATAAATCGGTCAAAACCCTCGGTGTTCAGTGGAAACCGGCACAGGATAAATTCGAATTTAATATCACCAATATCGCAGAATTTTCGGCAGCTTCGACTAAACGGTCCATTCTCTCAAACATCGCTCGATTATTCGATCCGCTCGGGTGGCTCGCTCCTATCACGGTCACAGCCAAAATTTTAATGCAGGATTTGTGGATTCAAAAATGCGAATGGGACGCTCCTTTGCCGGTAGAACTTCGTGAAAGGTGGCACAGTTATTGTAAATCGTTGTCTCACTTGCCGTCTTTGTCCATTGATAGGTGGCTAGGAACGTGCGGTGCGCGTTCGTATCAAATCCATGGATTCTCTGACGCATCTTCTCGGGCCTATGCAGCAGTAGTTTATTTGCGAATCGATGAAGGAGAGGGTAAATTTAGAGTTTCACTTTTAGCAGCTAAAACGAAGGTCTCTCCAGTAAAGACAATTAGCATTCCCAACTTAGAACTCTGCGGAGCAGCACTTCTGGTCAAACTTATTTGTCACGTCAGAAAATTAGATTTTCTTAACGCGATACCGGTTTTTGCATGGTCGGATAGTCAAATCGTCCTTACATGGTTGCGTAAACATCCGTGCAATTGGAAAACATTCGTAGCGAATAGAGTGTCTTATATCCAGACGGAACTGCCGTCAGTCATTTGGGGTCACGTGCCCACGAAGGAAAATCCAGCAGATTTGGCGACCAGAGGTTCGGTACCAGAGGAGTTGTCGAGAACGGAGCTATGGTGGCATGGACCTCGTTGGCTTTCTCTACCTCCGGAGCAGTGGCCGCAGCCAGCCGAACGCCAGACGACTCTCCATGTACAAAAACTACCATCGGAATCGGAATTGTTGACTCGCTTCTCGTCCTTGACGCGATTAATTCGGGTTGTTGCACTTTGTAGACGTCCGATACTCCGTAAACGTAGGGAAAAGGAAGGTCAGGATTCACTTCCTTCGTTTCTCACTTCAACGGAATTAGCTGAAGCTAGGAGCATTGTTATTCGGTTATCGCAGTCTAGTAGTTTCGGATTCGAGATAAAAACGTTAGCAGCAGGAAATAGTTTGCCGAAAGGTAATCGCCTTAGCAAGTTGAATCCATTTTTATGCAAGGATAACATTTTGCGTGTAGGGGGCCGACTAGAACACTCCGACCTCTCGTTCGATAGCAAACATCCTCCGATTCTTGCTCAACATTCGGCTCTTAGCCTTCTGTTTGTACACTCAGCGCATAGGCTCTGTCTGCATGGAGGTCCCACTTTGACATCTAGCGTTTTAATGCAACAAGTCTGGATTTTAGGAAGGAATCGGTTAGTGAAGTCAGCGGTTCGCAAATGTGTTACCTGTCAACGAGTCAAGCCCCAATCGGCTCAGCAATTGATGGGTGATCTTCCGGTCGATCGAGTGAGTGTAGGAAGACCTTTTTCGATTTCAGGGTTAGACTATGCAGGTCCAGTTCAAGTACGTGCTACTAAAGGTCGCGGACATAAGTCGTACAAGGGTTATCTAGTTGTATTTATCTGTTTCGCTACTCGCGCGATCCACTTAGAGCTAGTTAGTGATTTGACAACGGCGGCATTTATTAGTGCGTATCGTAGATTTGTTGGAAGACGGGGAATTTGTAGAAAGCTATATAGTGATAACGCGACTAACTTTCACGGCGCTGATAATGAGTTGAAAACAATGTTCCAACGAGCATCAGACTTTTATAGCGAGGTAGCTTCGGTTCTTGCAAACGATGGGACAGAATGGGTGTTCATTCCTCCTAGCGCACCTCACTACGGTGGTTTGTGGGAAGCAGGAGTGAAGTCAGTAAAGCATCATTTAAAACGAGTGGTAGGGGATCATACTCTTACGTTTGAGGAATTATCCACGGTTCTAGTAGAGGTTGAAGCTTGTCTTAATTCGCGTCCGATAGGAGCATTGAGTTCGGACATTGACGATCTTCACGCGTTAACGCCTTTTCATTTTCTAACCGGGAGTCCTTCGGCCTTGCTCCCAGAGGCTGACCTACTAAGCGTACCAGAGAATAGGTTAGATCGCTTCCAACTACTTCAGCGGATTAGGAATCAGTTTTGGAAGCGCTGGTCGTCGGAATATCTACTCCATCTGCAGCAGCGTGAGAAGTGGAGGGATCCATCCGAGAATTTTTGTGTCGGCAGGCTAGTCCTCGTTAAGGATGACCGCTATCCTCCGTCGAAGTGGCCGCTAGGACGTATAGTTGAGGTGCATCCCGGTCCAGATGGGCTAGTGCGAGTAGTAACGGTGAAGACTGCTACTTCCTCTTTTCGCCGGCATATTGCTCGTCTTTGTCCATTGCATCTCGAAGACAGGGGTGAGAAAGGTTGAGCCGAGAACCGTTATTTAATTCGTCCGTTAGACGAACGCGGGCGGGATGTTCAGGCCATTTCTAAAGATATTTCAAATTCGAAATTCGCGCCAGCGAGCGGCTGGAATTGGCGGAAATTCGCGCGCTCAAGAAGACGCGGGTAATGAGGCTTTCGCGCGCGGCGGGCCCGCGCGACGGGTCACGTGGGCCTTTGTTCTTTGGTTGAGGGACCAAAGAGAGGCGCGCCAATTAATCAGTCGATCGACAGCCATCAGTGAGTGAACGTCGTCGGAATCTTTCTGGCAATCCTCTCACCGGATCAGGCGTGAACGATACAGTTGTAGCTTAACGATATTTAATTATTTTTATAATCATTGTGTGCATTTTATGTAGTGACTTTACGCTTATTTTGATTATTTATAAGCAGAGTGTGTTGTGTGCGAGTGTGTGCCTCGAGGCTTAAATAGGATCTGTTTGAGGAACGGTGTCCACGTGGAGGGCGTGACACGTTCCAGGGCGAGTGCAGCAAGCGGCAACAATCCTGTTGCCCTGGCGCTTTGCGTTTGGTTCCCCAAGACGTTGGGGCGCGCATTGCGCGGGTTTTGACCATCTCTGCGCTCCCCGTGACCGGCTTGACCAGCGAATGCTGGCTCAACGTCGCGTTTAGACGCCGTGTGCGGTTGGTATAAATATTAAGTAAGTAATAAAGAGAGATCTCTCGCGATAAGGCCTTAATTTTAAGAGAACGTTAAATTCAATATTTTTTCAGTGTAGATTTGCTTGTAGAGTTCATTTTGTGTAATAGTTCAGCATATATTTTTTCCATTAATAAATATTCCGCTTGCTACGGCTTTTCCCTCAAAACCGTGAGGGTTTTTACGCCGAAGCAAGTGTTGGTTATTTCCCGCGAATACTGTGTATTTATTTAATTGTAAACCTTTCACTCACTCATCCCTTTTCCCCCTTTGAATTCACCTTAAGTGAATTTTTCTTCGGATATTAAACAAAGCCGTTGCAACCTTTATTATTTAGAACGTCGAAATGTCTCCCAAGTATCGAAATAATCGTAGCGCATTAGTGGAGCTCAAATAAGGTGCTTTGAAAAAAATAATTGAAAAAAATCGGTTTTGAAAACTACCCCAAAAAGGTTTGAAACAGATATTTCACTGTAAATATGTATTAGGAGAACGATATTGAAGCCTAAAATTCGATATCTCAAGACAATGAATGAAAATCGAATTTTTCCTTGGAAAGTCATGTAAGTGAAATGTTCACAGCAGAAGCGTGGTAAAATGACTGCTTGAAAAAGTACCAGTGTTTAAGTAATGGTAATCGACTTATACATAGGTTAACTAGGACGACGGAAAGGCAATGAATGCATGACCAAGCGTGTTATTCGGCTGTCAGCGACCTGTTTCGCAATAAGAAACCCTGATCAGGGTCCTCTTCAGTACGTGTACTATATATCTAAAAAGTTGAATTACAATTTGTATACAAATAGTTATTATAATGTCAATTGAGGGCTTATTATTCAAGTTCGTTATTCTTTCACATTCATAGTTAATTTATATTCCATTTTAGTTCTATTGTTTATTGTTTTTGAGATAGTTGATTTATATTCTTACGATATATTTATGTCACTTGCAAAAGCATGGGATCATATTTTATTCTCCGGACTCTCTCGTCTTGTGGTGTTCTATTTATCGGTCATGTAGGCCATTTGTATATTATTTTCAAGTTTGTTAAGTAATTCCATAGTGTTTTTTATTTTTTTCCTGTTATTTTTCTTTAAATAATGCGTTCGGTGTGCCAGCAGCATGTTCTTTACCTGAGATGTGATGTTTTTTTTGTCTCGCTTGCTTTCATAATTTATAAAACTACATTTTTAATCTGTGGCCCAAAGAACCCGGCAATTGTAATACTAATCGGTAATATATCAGTAGGTTAGATGGCAAACAACAGGTGTATAAGTGTATTTGTTTTTCAGGCGGGAAATTTCGAAATTATAAAGCATTATTTTAGTTTCAAAACGTCAATCGACATTATAATAATCATATGTGTAAAAATTGTACATTAACTTTTTAAATATATCATGAACGTCCTGAAGAGAACCCTGATCAGGGCCGAAACATCTCAAAAGTCAAACATTTATTTGTCGCCATCTGCCGAATAACACACTTGATCATGATAACGACAGATATTTCCGTTGACAAATTATTCAAATTGGTCTTTCATAAATCCCTTCACTTTCATCACTACACTCTGAACAATGTATAATCAATGCTACTGGACACATGTTTTCCTGAAAAGAAACCAATATTTCTATGGTTGCCCGACAATGAATAATACAATCAGTAACTGAAGTTTAACATGAATAATTCTTGTATGGTAGAACTCACGATATTCAGCGATAAAAGTAAATTCACATTTACTTTTCTCAGTGTAGGCTACAAATTTTAAAAAGAAATCTTTAAAATTTTCCGTATGAGTTTCTCAAGATCTGAACGTCGGAGTCTAAGTCGACGAACAAGAGTATGTGGTTCTCTAAGTATACATAAACTATTTCATTGGTACTCTCCCATTTCCGGGTTAGCACCACAATCCCCGAGATTTCTTCTTGCAGAAAATATCTGAAGCCCTTCTCCCATTTCGCTTCGCAGTGAAATTGCTTTATCGTTATTCTCGTTCTTCGAGGCGACGGGTATCCACCTCTGGGAGTAGCGAGAAAGCACAGTAAGCCACTGCGACTACCGGTAGAAGCGGAACCAGCAGTAGGAACCAGAGGCGAGTATCTTCTTCATCCTCCACTCAGCGCCCTCCTCGACCTCCAAAATCGCGTTATTCACCGTCGCCACTTTCCCCAAGGACTTCAGCGCATCGCACTCCAAAGAAGTGGATATAGGAATAAAAAAAGAGGCGAAAAAAAACTAGCACAAAGCTCCTCAAGGAAGGAAAAAGGTGTACTAAAGCACGTACACAAGGACAAACAACAAAATACTGAGTGGCGGAGAATAAAAATAACAATACGAAGGCAAAATATCCCTCGGACCGAGGGAGAAAAGGTCGGGAGAAAACTAAAAATGAAAGGAACTGAAGAATAAAACACAAGATATACAATGACTCGAGCCCTGGTGGTAACGGCGAAATAAACCATTTCGAAAACGAGGATGACACTAAGGCGAAGTAGAATGGAAGCAGGAAACACGAAGAAGAAGGCGAAGTAACAGACGAAAAAGAGATTACCCATCCATAGTCCCTCTGTATCTCCTTTCCCACTGGGGGAGTGGAAAAGTGCGGTAGATGAAGAACGAGGTTAGGTAGGTGCTGGCTGCTGGTGAAAATGGTGAGTGAGCTCTAAGGGTGGTCGTAGAAACCTCCCTTACCACTATATTTCTCCTCTTATTCCCTGCCTATCCTCGCCTTGCGCTTTGCTACCATCCCACACATATATAGCCGCATAGCTTCTGCGAAGGGCCAGCAGAGTGGGAAGAGTGCAAAGGTAAAAAGAAAAAGGGAACGTAAACCACTTGGGTGAAGAGATAATCTTCCGAGGGCGCTGGCTTCGCACTAGTGTAGTAACTATATACGTGCCACGGATATATAGTACCACATACATACAGCTTATATCCAGAGCGCCCTATACCTCCGAATAAGAAGTTCCACCGTAATTCCAGCCGACTGTCATTAACAGTGAGCCTCTTCTAACTTCCTACTTCGCGTCTTTCTATATTACTCTGATTCTTCATCCTCTTCTTCCTTCTTCTCGTTTGCAGTCCACTAACGTTCGTCGTCATATCCTGTCCTACACTGCCGAAAAACACCTCGCTTCAGGAAGAATTAATGATAACCGCTTTTCGGTCTTTTCTACTCTTCGCTTTCCATCTTCCCTTCTCGTGGTTCATCCCTTTTCAGGTTTTGCAAAAGCGTCGATGCTCTGCAGCTCAATCCATAGAGGGGAAGGGAAAGAGACGGGAAAGTGAAAGGATAGGGACGGGGAAGTGAAGAGAAAGGGAAGGGTCCAGAGGAAAGGGAATGGAAGAGAATAGAAGGTAATGGTGGGAGAGGAGGGGAAGGGCAAAGCAGAACAGAGAAGCAGAAGACAACCGCAGCAGAGCTAGGAAGTAGGAACGTGGAACCAGGAGACAGAGACAACCCGCGGTGGCATCCTGCCAGACCGTTAAAGAGATTCCCGCAACTTTAAGGGCGCCGTAAAGCCGCGAATTTATCTCGCTCTTCGCACAGTGGTGGCACGGGGAAAAAGGAGAGGGAGCCACTACGTACAGGCATGGAATTTCTACGGTAGATGACCGAAAGAGCCACTTCTCTTCTGCCTTTCCTCTCCTCTTGTGTTATTTTTCGCTTATCTCATTCCTCGCTGAGAGATAGATAACTATTCTGGGAATAATGCTGTAAGAATCCAACCGTAGACTGGATATTGTGCATCATGCGGGAGGCCGGCCGAAATGGTGAAGGAAAAATGGCTCAAACGACGGTTTCAATCTTCGGTGTAATGGCGACGCGACTCACGAACTAAAAATCAACCGGATACGAAATGACTGCGGCGTATGAAAAAATGGTCTTTCGGGGAACTGTTGTCACTTGTTAAACATCCTTATATCGGTATCAACTCCATGTTGTCACTTTTACGAGATATTAACAATTCTTTATTCCGATAAATTTAAGCGAGACGTTTGTGATTTTATCGATTGTACGGATCGTGAATAACAATGTTTTTAACTAATGATGAAAAATTCTGTTTTTGAAGTAAAAAAACCATTGGTGTTACGTTGAAGATATATATTTTTTTTAAATGCAAGAAACATGTATCCAAATTTTTTTGCTGCGCCAAAAAGTGTTGTGCTAAAAAAGCGACAACATTGCATTGATTACTCACCTAACAAATTTTTTTACCAGTCCACCAAATTGTTTCGCTAGTTCAACGAGTTATTTCGCTAGATCAACAAATTGTTTTGCTGGACCAACATCTTGTTTTGCTAGTTCAACAAAATCTTTTTTTGCGCTGGTACATAATACAATGCTATCACTATTTTTGCAAGAGATTTGTAGAACCGGCAAAACCTTTTCCTCCGTGCAAGATAATTTGTTCTATGTTCAGATTACAAACAATCAAGTTAGATAATTTTATGTACGCGGATGTTTAATTTTTTTCATTGAATTCAGTACGTGGAAATCACAATTCATTTATCTTACCTACATATAAAATTTTATCCGCATCGCCCTGTATGTTTCATTATACTTCAAGGAAATCTCCCTTTCTTTCAGAAATCAACAAAAGGCTCACTGCGCCGGAGGCGACATTGCTACGTCAAGAGGTCAGGGTTAACTACGCTAACAAACCGGGTCTGAGTGACTTACGACTAATTCAAGCTCACTATCCCCGTATTCGCGTGCGCAGGCTCGTTTGAACATGAGACCGTCAGCGAAATGCGAATCCGTCGTTATTCATCGGCTCATGCATTACCAAGAGAATTCCGAGCAGAGAAGTTCACTTTTATTGAGTGCCTCGCACGCGTGTAGCTTCCCTTCAAACGTACCCAAAGGACGTTACTCCTGATATGGTACGGTATGAATAGCAGTTTGTTGTATTATGTGTACAATTGTATTTTATTGTTCTGTGACGTTAGCTCGTTAAGCGAAAACTTCTCGTGCAAAGTCTAGGCTCGTTAGCGGACAATTTGTAAAGCGCCATGGCCTCGCCGTAACCATTCTGCCTCGGCTGCCATTTCTATAACTTCTGATGCTGGCGAAGCATGCTGTAAAAGATTGGCCATTACACGCACGCTTGGTCGTCATGTACGGCGAGTTCATCGAACGTCTTAACTACAGAAATTTCATTACGTATTCATAAGACGAAATATCATACCCTTCTGATTAATCTTGTTATACACGTTATTCCTCATGACACAAGCTGTACTTAGAGGTGATTTAAACTCAAAACGTGTTTACAGTCAGTCTGAGAAAATTAGAATCAGGAAAATTGGCCTCGGCAATTAAACCCTTGGAAAATTAAACCGCAGAAAAAATTTCTCCGGAAAATTAATTTTCTGGATTTCTTGTCACCACATTGTAATTTGTCTCATTTTTATATCTCGTTAGGTGCCAATGTTCTAAAACCAAATTTTCCGAAAACTTTTCCAGCAGCTAATATTTGTATTATCATTAGAGTAGTAGTAGTATTTCTACACTGTTTTATACCTGCTCTATTTTTTTATGTTAAGTGAAAAAAAAATGAATGAAGTAACTGACCTGACGAAGAATATCGCATGTTATAATATAAAATTCATTTGTTAAAATCGACAAACACAACAATAAATTTGTGTTCACCAATCCTTAAGTAACTTGAGCTTTTTTGAAAAAAAATACTTACGCACGCAGTTGAGTTTTTAATTCAAGAAAAGCTGTAGCATGTTTCGATATGAAGTGTTCTCGTGAAAAGTCTGGATGGGCGAAACTTTTTGCCTTGACGCTTTGCTTTTCACTTTGATTTCCGTTTTATTGCTTCTCTACGTTCATACGGTTTATTCGTTCCATCTCTGAAAGCGTTTTATCAAACGCGAGGCACGCAATCTTTTTTTTGGACACTGCGTTACACTGTATAGTATATTCGAGAACGCACTCACGCCACTGGTTTTACCACCGCAGTGAAAAACATGACGATATATTGCGCGGGAAAAAGAGTGACGGGTTGGCATAGCTTGTCGTTCCTCAGTCGAGAGTGTATGGTGACGTTGCGATTGACGCTGCCGATGCGTAGACACTCAAGCGAAATTTAAAAAAAAACTCATGTGTCGTGATGCGGGCTGTGCCTGCACCTGCAACTGTTGGACGCTCGGCATAGAGCTTACCAATAGAGACCACAAATTAATAATATTGAAAATAGTCGAAGCGTGTTTTAATATTATTTTTCCTCTGACTCGAAGCGATTTCTGTGAAAAACAAATCATCTATTGAACAATTTACCTCCACCACTTATTTCGTTTTATCCAGCCTCGAATAATTTGGTTAAAACTGAAAACGCATTTATTATGATTTTTCATTGATTCAACATAATATTTTTTCTTAAACTCTCAACATTTATCTCCACGTCAAAAATAGTGGAATTTAAAACAAAATCATTATAATTTTTCTTGAAATATAAACAGTTTACGAAAATGATTCTTCAGGAATTGTTCTTGAATTCCAAACATTCATCTCAAAGCTGTCAAGTCATTGAAATTTGACTATTTCAATCACTTGATCTGAAAAACAATCACTCCATCTAAAAATGCATTGTCAAATACGTTCTATGGTTACCAATCACTGCACTTACATTGTGTAATATATATTCGTAGTGTATCTATCTAAAATGCCAACGAGCCATCGACCGCCATCCTTCAGATTCGTAGTGTATTGTCGAGGGTAGTTGTAGATTGTTTCTATTCAATGATAAATGGTGCGGATGAAGCCGGGGGCTGGCAACGGGACTTTGCGCAGCGGTTGGAGGCGAAGTTAGGTGTCGATACTTCATACACTGCCGTAAGCGGCTCTTGCAACCATCACTTCCTCCCCTTTTCTATTATTTCAGTCAAAGACTTTCTACTTAACTAACCACTAGCTTCTTGATAAGCCCTGGCAATTTCCTCGAAGTAAAAATATCTACTTTCGCTTTCAATTTTTTATCATAACGATAATAAGGACTTTTTATAAAAAATGTAAATGATTTTGTTTTTTCCAATCATTATTTACCCCCAAAAATCTCCCTTCTGATAAACCTTGTACAGTGACAAACTTTGCCATATTTTTTTTCGGAGCAGACTCAAGTTGAATAAATCGGTGACATTCAAAAAAAGAAGTTACTGATAGGACAATGAATCCCTTGTATAAGTTTTTTTAGAAATAAATAAGAAACTAAATTAACAGCTTTATTGAAATAATGACAGTTTTCGATCACAAATTCTAATTCTACCATCCTCTTTCTTTTTATAGTAATTTTTTATAGTTAATTGCGACCGACAGTAGTCGACGTGCGGTCGGTGTATGACTTCGGCGATCCTTAGAGTTAAGCAGCATTGTTTGCGGTCATAACTTGGATGGGTGACCGCTCAGCTGCGCAAGGTGGGGATGAAAACAGCGAATCACCATGATAGCGAATGGTTAAAATAGCGAATGGCTAAAATAGCGAATGGCTAAAATAAGGAACGTCTAAATATAGAATGACCATCATTATAAAATTTGCTACTGTAGCCATTCACTATTTTTACTATTCGCTATTTTGACCTCCATCTCATAAAAATGAAATCAAAACAGCGAATGATAAAAATAGCGAATCGTTGAAATAGCGAATTTTATCATGATGGCCATTCCTAGATTCAGACGTTCCTTATTTTGAAATTTGCTATTTTAACCATTCGCTCTTTTGGTTATTCGCTATTTTGACCCACACCCGCAGCGCGCTGGGGTGCGCGTAAATTATTGAGTGGGAGGCAGTTTTTCTGAGTTTCTAATGTATTGTAATACGGTAGAAACTTAGTAGAAATAAATTCGCCTGTATCGGCCACGTTTTCCGCAGTTTTCGTGAGCCCTCTTGCAAATGCGATACAGTAGCATTAGAATGAGTGACTACGGACAAGACTCTAGGGGAAAACTCTATGTAGAAAATGGAGAAAGGGGAGACGGGTTACGTCAAGACCTGAATAAGGCATACGGATGGAATATTCCAAATGAAAAATAAAAATTAAAGCTGCAAAGTAGAACTTTGCAAGTTGCTTGCTCATTATTTTTGGTTTTATACAAAGCTACTTCTATGAGGAAGTATGGTAATCGATTTTGGCTTCTTCATAGAGGAAGCTTTGTAAAAAATCAAAAAGAATGATTAAGTAATTTGCAAAGTTCTACTTTGCAGCTTTATTCTTAACTTAAAGTAATGATAAATTTAAACCACATTGCAAATTATAACGAAATTATGTACTAATCATCATTATACAGTGCCGATTCCATGTACAAAATTTAAGAATGTAGGAGCACGATGGGGTGCTCAACTTCCTGAAAAGTGAGAATTCAGAGAGAAATTTGACACTTCTCGATGGAACAAAAATTTGGCAAAAATCAAGCATACTGAAGGTGCGGAAAAGATGAATTTTGAATATTAATAATTGCAAAATGTTATTAACAAATAGGTGTAAAACAAAATTGTTCAACAAATTGTCCGTCAACCTAACTTTTTTTTCGAATAAAAATGATTCGATAAATTTTCTGAATACATATGAATTTTTTCAGAATTTTGTCTGATGTTCGAAAATCGCAATTTTTTTGCTCGTGTTAGCTGTATTCGCGAATCTATTTGATCAATCGTTTTGAAACTTCTTGGGTGTAATGGGTGGTTTTGTGAAAAACACATATAAAAAATTCGCGACTTAATATGCATTTTTTAAGAAAAAATAAAAATTAAAAAAAAAAACGAAATTTTTATGATTAGAATAAATTCTGTAAAAATTCGTATGTGTTCAGAAAAATTGATGAATAATTTTCATTCGAAAAAAAAAGTTAGGTTGACGGATAATTTGTTGAACAATTTTTTTTCTTCCTGTATCTGTTAATAAAATTTTGCGATTATTAATATGTAAAATAAATCTCTTCCACACCTTTTGTATGCCTTATTATTCAAAGATTTTTTTTCCATCGGGAAGTGTTCGAATTTCTCTCTGAACTCTCACTTTTGAGCGCGTTGAGCATCCCATCGCGCTCCTACATCCTTAAGTTAGTTGTCTCGTGTTTTGCTTAAGTTAAAGCAACAATCTATATTTTTCTAAAAATTGACTAACTTTCAATATAGCTAAACTGGCGAACTTTTACGAAATTTAGAGCGATCACATTTTTTCTTTAAAAAAATTTAAAATTCCATCAAATCTATATACATTGATATATTTAATTAGAGATCACGTCAAATACAGAAGAGTCAATACTCTAGTTGCGTGCCAAATTTCAGCTTGATCCATCGTGCCGTTCGTGAGTTATGGACGATTGGAATTTCGGTGCCTAGAACACACATACACATTCACACACACACACACATACTCACATACAAACATATTTTCTAGATCACTTTTCTCGACGTTTTGGGTAGTTCTGAGTATGTTAACATGAAGATCTCGAAAAAAAAAAAATTTCCCCGAAAACAAAGCTTCCTCTACGAGGAAGCAAAAAATATAACAAATTGCAAAAAATGTGAATGCAGTTGGCATTTCTCATATTTTCCTGTTGAATCGGAAAATTGTCAATAAAATAATGAAAGAATGTGGGGTAGGGGGTTAGAGAGTGAGTAGTATATATTAATTTCGTAGCGACAATACATATTCAAGATGGAATTCATACGCTGTCAGAGGCAGTGCTCGCTCGAGTGAATAGATAGACATTATGGATGTCATACGGGCAAGGAGCATATAGACCGAGTGTGTGAATATGTGCGTGTTTCGTGATACAGACTGTGAGCGAGAAATCCGAGTGCGAGCCTTGGCTCGGTCGCTGAGGTTCAGCGACGGATGGGAACGTACGAACATACGTACAAGCTTCTACCACGCGATAGGTACCTACTATTATACTACCGTACGTATATATTCACTACCGTAGCTGCTGAGAACGCGGCTACGCGCGTTCACGTACGATTCACGCTTGTACGAACGGGAAGTGGGAGTTGTGTGACACGCTACGCTGATGCTGAGAGTGAGTGAGAAGCTTCAGTTGAAGAAGCAAAAGGGATAATACAGAGTATTATAGAAGCTGCTGGTATGGCACAGAGAACGGCGCACGTTCACGTGACGTGACATCCTATCGTCTGTACACTCATAGAATATAACTGAGGATCTTGGATTTTAGATTTTTGGAATGTTGAATGACAATTAAGTCTGAGCGTCAAGGGAAAAATAGATCAATATGTTTCGAAGGTTTTTTTAAATCATAATGCTGCGTGTTGCTTTAGAGAAAACCGAGGCTGAAAATAACACGATTCGGTTGTGACAAATAATTTTTTTAATACTTGCAAAAACGGAGGTTTGCTATATTCAGTACATCATCGTAGGCACGAAAAATAATTCTGATAAGAGTTCCACAGCTGGAATGGCTATTGCGAAAATTTTACAAGCTGTCAACCAATTACCGCGTTAAAAAAAATCTTAAGTTCGCTGTAAAAGTTGACTAGCGAATACAGGTCAAGACCATTCTAAGAACTCATAGCGATATTGGTAAATTTGATTTTTTTAACATTTTATGATGACATACTTAAGTATGCAATTAATATATTAAAAGCCCCGGGCCATTCAATGTTCGGATGTCGTAAGAGGCGAGTTGTAACACGCTCGCGAGGTTGGTTGTAACATTTTTGCACGGACAGGAATTTCTGTGTTGTGACAACGTAAAATGGTGACAACAAAAATCGTTACGTTAGTTTGATCAATCTTTTGTTCGGCTCACAGATCCAAGTTGCTATGTTGCTGAATTTTTTGTACTATCGACAAATGTTTTCGTTAATTCAACAAAACGATTTTTGTTGTTACCGTTTTATGTTATCACAACACAGAAATTTCCCTCAGTGTGTGTATAAGATTTCTGCAATGAGAATTTTTTTAAACTGAGCCTATAAATATTTACTCCAGACGCATAGTTTGGTTAGGTGAACACCATTTACTTTTATCGTAAGGAAAACAACCTTTATTATTATCACAAGAAAAATCTCAAAGCCGAGAACCCAGATAAAATCAAAAAATAATGCTGCTTTCTAATAGTTGGGTGTCGTTATGTACACGTACCAGCTTCATAACAGCATGAGTACGCATAAAAAAAAAAGTGTTACTCCTGACCCCGACACTTACTACTATGCTATTAAAGTTTGCATCGTTGCAATGCAGCGACATACACGAATATATTATAAAGACCGAGATTAGCGTTCAGTGAGAAGGGCCATGATGTAGGGTGACCTTTTTTCCAATGCTAATGATCGATATCAATCTTATTTGTACCTTTTATTATCATTTGAGGTCATCATAATGTCTGAACATTTATTTCGTTGCATCACAACAATGCAAACTTCAGCATCGATGACTATCGATGTTCAAATCGACCCCAATTTACTCAAAATCTTCCGAGATGAGTGACTGGACTTGTGAAGAGTTTATATATAAATTTAAAAATTTTTGTTGTTAAAAAAATTTGATTAAGTACATAAAAATAGGCACATTATGAGCGACTTGATAGCCAAGGCTAATTACTCTGAATTTCAGTGAGAAAAAACGGATCTGACTTTTGATACTTTCGTCTCCGATTTCCCCTATTTTATAAAAGTTAAAGATTTTATCTTGTTTTCATCGATTTTTTGGAAAAGAGATCATAATTAGAGTTGTGGTTGGTTTATGAATTCTCAGAAAGTCAATATCGAGTGTGCCAATATTTTATGTCCCACAAAAAAAAAAGTTGTTTGCTGCAGCAAAAATTTCGTTACTGATTTACCTTTATGATATAAGGAAGAGAAATCTCCTGCACTAACAGCCTATCTATAAAAGTGTAATTATTCGAGTATCAATTGTAAATTTATCGTTGGATGTATTTATGGATTTGGAACAACATTTTTTATCGGCAAACTCATTTCCTAAAGACCAACAAAACCATTTACAAACATGACATTTTTCCAGGAAAAATAAAAAAATTTTAAACAGCAAATACCGGCTATGTTACTCAATAACAACATTGAAAAAGTTTCTTCGGAAACTTCACGTATAACCCGAAGAGATTTTTAGCACCAAGATTTGTATACCATTCCACCACCACTCTAAAAAACCAACCGTGTTCCAAGTGTGTTATTTCCGGTTTATCTTAGATTGTGACACCTTTTCATACACTTACGAGCATGTTCTGTTTGCGAACTATTACCATTGATAAGTTATACGTTTACAAAGGTGTCAAAAGTCGTCACAATGTAAAAGATAGAAAATAACACACTTGCAACACGCTTGATTTTTACAGTGATATTAATTTGCTGTACATAATATAAGATCCAAGAAATTTTATCTACTATCAGCGAAAACATTTTCTCCAGGAAAACAAAACCATGTCAAATAAACGGAATTTTTTCTCCTACAATGAACAATTCAATGCATGAAGCCATAAAATATTTGAGCCCAGGCAATTTTGATTTAGCTTAGCATTTATGCGTTAAGACCTACCGATTTCTGGCACAGACCATGATAGATGAACCTCATGGACCCGATCGAGTTTCATGTTACACAGACATTAAGTTGGAGGATATATATCGATGATCGAGCCAGAAACGCCGGAGGAGAAACTGGAATAGGACTCGGAGCGTCATAGAAGCCCGGGCACCTTGTGCATGTGCATCGGCCACGAGCTTCACGATGCTTTGCAGGAAACGCATTGGCTTGAGCTAGCTCCTCCTGCGGCTGCTGTACCAAGCCAAGCTAGAGCTGGGCCGCAGAGTACAGTGCAAGAGGAGCAGCATCGCCATCCCTGTCGGACGGCGGGCCACATAAATCCCGATTCCGACTCGAGCGAAAACGGTTCCTCCGCGTAGTTCGAAGCTACGGCCATAATTCCAAAGTCGCTCGAGTTCCTGGACCGTCGTCGAAGCGACTGCACCACTGTAGTGTACTACACTCCAGTATACATCACTACGACATTGTACAGCATAGTATATCGCAATAGGGCCTACATATAGCATGCTTTGGTATATATGTATGACGTCGTTTACCGAAGTGCAGCAGATCCCATGGCACAACACGATGAACCCCTAATGTGGCCTTTGCTGCTGTTTGGCTAGTTCTTCCATGCAAAATTAACCGATGGCTAGTGAGCATGTTTCATCTTGGTAGCAAATACATGTCTCTTTGCCTCCTATCTGCTCTGTTCCAGCCTCGCTCCCCCGCAAACTAGCATAATCCGCAGTGGCTTTTGCGTGTCTAGGGTTCTTCTTATAGTCATCAGTCATCTGCTTAACTGCCGGGCAAATAGGACCCTGAAGGATCATAATCAAGAACCCCAAAGACTATTACGAGGATTTCTTGTTGCATCGAAGAGTTGGAATCAGTAAAATAATTTATACTTTTTATCGGTAAATGTAATGAGGGGAATGGTTTTGTTAAATTAACAAAGTGGGTATTTTTGAAAATTTGGATGGGCTGCAGAAAATCTGTAAGGATAGACTGAAAATTAATTTGCAGTTGCAACGAAAATTTACAGCAGATCTTAATGAGATAATCAGGTACGGAATTTTTTTCTCGCTGCATATCAGTACGATTTAATAAAAAATCGGCTTTATTAAATCTAAAGCGAATGTGTTTGTGAGGTATCGACGAAATTAATAAGATTTTCCATGACTCATGAAAAACAAAAGAATAATAATTGCGATTATTAATCACGATTGTGCTAATTCTGGCCATGAACCGAGAATAATAACAATCTTTTAAAAGAACATTGCAAACCATAAACCACGGCACAGTATTTGAAAAATCAATATGCACTTTACGGGACCAACTATATCAGAATCATTTATCTTGTCCATTGCCGCAGAGCCCCTAAATTACGAGATAGCTTACGGGCTTACCCGTTTGACCTCATCTCAGTCGTTTTTTCCAGTGCATATATGCATCGCGAACAATTCAGCCCCATCCAAAGTACACACAAGTAATTTGCGTTGAAATATTGTCGCAGCCAGTCAGGTATTTGACCTACAATTGCCGAATCATGGTGAAGGGTTAAATTGGTAGCTGAGGGTGAGGAACATGACCAAACGCGCCATTCCAAAAGCCAAACACAGCAGTTATAGTCCATAGACCGACACGGACGTACATATGTATAAAATCAAAATTTATAGAACACGAAAACAAGGAAAGCTGACGCGTAGCCTACTACCCCATTAACGGCATATACTCCGGGTATTTTTAGTCACCCTGATAATTTATTTGTGAAAACGAAAAAAAAAACAGTGGAGAATTCAACGATAAATTCAACTGCGAATGTTACATTGTCCCAGAGCTCTGTCCCACTCGCACTTGCGCTATTTCCACAGCTATATTTCTCTAGCGTTGTATCTTTTAAACCGTCTCTGTCTCTTTCATCCCCCTCGCACCCTTAGGGTCGTCTCGTTAACACTGCGAGGACAGAGAGCGAAAGGAAGAGAAAAAGAGAATAAAAGAAAAAAAACAAAGAAGTTGAGTTTGGTTACTCTCTCGACCTACCCTTCTTCGGAGACAGCATGCATTATTCAACTTCCCAGTTCACAGTCCACGGTGCGTCACAACGTGAAACACGAGTGATCCACCGGCTCATTTTATATATAGCACAGTTATTCTAGCCTTCCCTCAACTCTCGTGGATTATGGATCGAAATCAGCTAAAAATAGAGAAGCTGATCTGGTGTCCCAGATAATAAAGTGATTAAACAAGGTTTACAAGGGTTTCATGTATTCAGGTATTCCAGAAAAAATTCAGCGTAAATAATAACGGGGAAAGCAGCGATATTCACGAAAATGTCGCAGACATTTTGTTTCTCCAACTGCGAAAGCGACATATGTGCTTGAAATAAATGAAATTTAGAAAAATACGGTCTCTAATGTTTAAGGAAAAAATGAATTAAGTATATATCGATTTAGAGTAATTTCCTTTTTATTAATTTATTACCGATATGAAAGTATTAATACCAATGCACATTCGATGAAGAACTGCAATTCTTCTATTCTAGCGCCCAATGATTTATCCATTCCCGGAATTAAGTGAATGAATATGTGTATACTTTCACTGAGATATATTGCCATTTACTTATTCTTGCGTGCTTCCATTTCCCCTTTCTGATTCCATCTTCCTCCGGTATTCCGAAGTCCTTCTAAAAGAATCCTATTTCGCATAGGAGCATTTCCCGAAACGTTAAGATCCTGCGAAAAGAGAGGAAGTCTCAACGAGCACTCGTACCTTTTTTTTTCCTCTATCGCTTTCTATTTATCTTTTTTCCCTATTGTTGTCTCACTTTCGCGTTTCCTATTTCGTTTTCCATCCAAAGCACACTCTCAGTCGCGGGGCCTCGGCGTTCACGCGATTCCCATGGGGCCACGGCAGACAAAAATTCAATCTCTTTTACGTCGAGCTAAACAGACTTTCCTGACGTTTTTATAATGCATATTTTTCGGTGTTTCCCCCAAACAACCAGGGAGATTTTGTCGCTGTACTGAAAAAAAAACTAACGCTTATGTGGGAGGCAAAAAAAAAGGAAATAAGAAATATAAAATATAAATAAGCAGGTGTATGCACGAGCACAAAGTCTCGAGCTGTGAGAAAAATGCCGTGAAGCTCGGACGCTTTTCCTTCACTAGCACGCTGTTGCCTTTCCAGCAGTTTTCTCTTTGCTACTGCCAGACACCTAGCATGACGTCTTCGAGCCTTTTGCCACGTCGGCGTCAACTCAACGAGAAAGGAAAACAAGAAACTAAGCGAGAAGAAAAAAGAAATACCAAAGGCGAGATGATGGGGAAGGCGAAAGGAAATGGACAGAAAGTGCAAGTGCAAGTGCAGAATAAGGTAGAGTAGACCGACTAGAGTGTCTGGGTGTGTGTTTTAGCTTAGGAAAATATGGAGCTTTAGAGACGTAGGCCATACAGTCGAAACTCTCACGAGTTACGAACATAGCGTTGTCTGCTAAACATTTAATTCATTCATATTTCTGATGTCTATGATGTATGTGCGATATGTACGTCTAATCCAAATGAGGCAGACCATCCGTGACTCATAGATATAATCTATATTTATATCTATAACTGTAGTGGATTGCCATGTTTGAGCATAAAACATGGCATTCACCATTTCATCATGTCCATCACCAGTTTCAATAATTCCCTCAGAAGATGGAGCAAAATAAGTACTTTTATTATTGACAGCAGTTTCTTATAAAAAGAGGACAATTGACCAGCACACTTCCTTACAGAAGTGACGAATTAATGATAACGAGAGAACAATGATCGAGAATCCATTTGCCCTGGGTTTTCTCTCCCTACGGTCATCATTACTCGTTGAAATTTTCAGTCCGAAAAGTTATTAACATTATGGAAAACTATACTGTAGAGTAAACGTACATACGTATAGCTGGATGGTTATACTATACAGAAGTAGCTACATAAGTTGAGACAGGGCAAGGAAGGACGAAGCTGAAGCTTGAGGAGCCCAACAGAGAAAGACAGAGACAGTGACGGAGACAGCATCAGGCGGACTGAGTGACAGAGTAGAGGAATCTGACTTTGTAGCTGGAAGGTTTACACGGCCAATCTCGCTTTGATGTTTCCAGGCTCAGCACCTGTCCCCTGCGCCCCCTTCCGCCTCAACGGCAAACTCGCACGGAGCATCAACGACGACGAAGACGACGGAGACGACGACGACGACGCCAACGACAACGATGCGGAGTAGGACTGGCAACAGGAACTCCCTTACGACGTCCAACACGTTCCTGGTATTATGCGCTTAGGTACACACAACGCATCTATGTACCACACCCGTACACACACACGCATCCCCCCGCCCCTTCGAAGGAGAGTGCATCGTTCTATATACGGACACTCTGGCTTCGAAGCTCTGCTTGAATAGCCATATAGCCTGATGGCGAAACGCGTGTTCACTTCGACGTCGATATACGTTGATGCCGTATTCGACCGACTTGGGTAATGGAACATGCAGACCATTTTGTGTGGATAAAGTAACTTTATATAGAAATACTAAGTCTTGGTTTTGTTTTCTTCATGAAGTCTCCAAATAGTTGAAAATCTGTAAGGCGAGTCAAATCAGGTAACAATAACAATTTTGGAAAAAAGAAATTACAGGAGCTTCAAGGTTGTACAGACTTACGTTTTTGTACGAAATTCTATCGACTTGGGTAATGGGACATCTAGGACATTCTGTTTTTACCATTTTGTGTGGTAGTTGCTAAACGGAAAAAAAAGAATTGGTTAGATTGGCAAATTGGTTGGACCAATAAGCAAGTTTGTTACCGGGACAAATCAGTTGGCTGTGGCGACAAAATCTTTTTTTTTGCCTGAAGGATTAATTAGTTAGAAATTTATGAATTGCGTGGCATTACTGATTAGTTGGTAATACAGGAATTAAGCGATATAACTAATTAGTTGGCAACCACAAGATTGAGTAACGGGACTAGATAGTTTGTTAGCTGAACCAACAAATTGGTTAGACGAGTGAACTTAATCACTTGTAGCGTATTTAACTGTGCGAGGACGTTGAAGCAATCAATTATTCATCTCCGTGCAGCAACTATCACAATTATTTAGATGTGCAATCGAATTCTATACGTATAGAAATTCCGGTAACGAAATTCTGTATTGATGCTGTAAGCTTGCGTGACTTCTGATAGTTGACGTCATAGATCAGTACTGGAAATGTATTCGCCACATTGATACGAAATAACCCAGATCCTTCTGTTCATATGCATAAGTTACACCCAGATATTACCATGGATCACATCCCTTCAACGTCCTAATTAGATCTTCCAATTATACTATACGGCTGTTGCAATAGTAACTCATCAGATGGAATTAATGACTCTAAGGATTTACTTGATATTTGATCTAAACAAAAATCCATACTTACGATCAAAGTTCAACCTCACACGAAGAATAAATGTTAACTTGCAGGTGCATCCATTTCTATTCAAAGATAAAATACTCTAAAGCTATATCGTTCGATCTTAACATGAGATCGTATTAATTTATCTACATCCCCAGCAGCATTAATCTCTTATCAAAGATTTTACTCCGGCAATCGAGTATCAGTCGAGTGGTGCGCTCGACAGGGAAAGCGAGCGAGGATTTAGGAAAGCAGGGGATGAAGACGATAGTGTCCCGAAGAGAAAGACACATCTCTGGGATCGTAAAGCCCGGAAATGCGGTAAGACGTTAAACCGGGTGAGTGCGGTGAAGGTGAAGAAGGATCCTGAAGGAAGCGGAGGCTCGGAGAAGTCTCAAGAGAAGGAAATGAAGGAAGATGGAGAGACAAACGTGTTACCCGATACGCCCGAAGACATCAACGTCGAATTATTTAATTTAATTATCCAACGACGTTAAACACCTGGTATTAAATGTCGACGCAACTGTTGGCTCGCTCTTACAACGCGGCGTTCAAGAGTCGTTTCGGGTGAGATTAGCGGTCGGTCTGACGGGTTTTAACCATGATCAATTCGCGAAGCTGGTTTCAGGCTATTTCCCATTAAAGACGACATTCCCGAGGACATCTTCCAGCTATTTGGATCTCATTCTCTATATATTTAATGGTATATATATAAACCCTACTCTATGTATAGCTTGATCGAAACCTCCCCCAATCGGGAAAATTTCTCTCTACTCGATATTGGAACCAAGTAGACCAATATAGGCTTCTACTTGGCGAAACGAAATGAATCGATATTCTAAAAGCCTCAAGCTTAGTTCCTTTCGTCGATCAATTTGCTCGTTTCGCCCCATCGGGCTCGATGCTGCTACTGCCGAACGTGCTGGCTACGAATATGCAAAGTCGGCGACGATTCTCGTGCCAACCGGAGCACCTAGCACACAGTCCTGCGGGAATTGCTCGTACTTTGCGGAGGGGGGTGGAAGTGGCGACGAACGGAGATGCACCAGAACTGGGTGCTCGCTGCATGAGAGCCAAAGCTTTCGCATTAAAATCGGCATAAAACGTTATTATCCCCTGATGTAATCCAGCTCCTGGCTCTCCGATAGTTCCGTCCATAGCACGAGCTCTCGAATAGTTGGGTACTATCTTTCCGAACCTCTGGCACAGAGCACAGTCGAGAGGGTGAGGCGAAACGATGAAGAGGAAGCCACCAGCAACGAGGAACAGGCGCCACCGTGGGTTTTTGGTAATGGGGGATGATAATGCGATCCGCACCATCCTGTATTCCATCCCGCAGATTCTACGTTGAATTCGTAAGTACCCCGAGAATTTCAATATCAATTCTTTCGCGAATTGTTTGAGGAGAGAGCAGAAACTCGTGCTTCGCTTCCTTACCTAACGAACGATTGCGATTCACTGCGAATGCGGCTAAAACGAGTGCAACAGATTCTGAATTGCAAAAAAAAACATTGAGGCTTGTCGCTGAGCAGTTCAAACTGATCGATATGATAATGCAAATGCACCATCGAGCTCTTTTTTCTGGAACAGAGTTCACTGTAAATCTGGGTTTGTTATCAAGTATGTTTTAGTCATGACAATTTATCTTTCCTCCACGGTCATGATAAGAAACGTGAGGCGTTTATCAGGGACTGATTTGTAATGATTCAAGTTCAAATCCATCACAATTTATTGATTAAGAACTTCCTATGCTAGCTCAACTGCAATACAAATTGTATTGAAAAATGTGGCAAAAAAAACGCTGCGAAGATTTTTCCAGAACATTCTTGAGAAATCAAATTGTACCTATTCGAACGAGCGAAGGATTTTCCAGTCTCCGGAGACAAGCAAATAAACAAATCATCCCTAATTTAAGTGGCATCACCAGGAACATTTTCCCACCAATTTACACCAAATTCATCCCAATATCCTGTAACAAATCTGATCAACAAATTGGTAGTGACCCGTTTTTCAGGAGATACTTCATGAAAATAACTTAATTCGAATGAAAAGGGTGTTTTCATCATCTTATCTACGGCGTCCAGAGATAAAAAATACAGAATCCATTCGGAATTTTAGTGCAGTCTTCGAAGAGTGCGTTGCTCCCTTCCAGGACACGTAACGTCTCGTCCAGAGGGTGAAGCGTCACGTCTCAGGGTGAAACGTCTATTCCATACTGTCGTCCCTTCGAAACGAGATTTTTCCATCGGGCAACCTTGAACCCATGGTCCGTCCGGACGCGCCGAAATTAATCGAAGTCCCAGAAGTTGGCCGTAAATCATCCCTTCGCCCTGAGCACTAGCGGCAACCCGACCTCCGTCTCTGCCTCGCTACTTTGCCCTCTTTCAGCACCGTCCGTTTCGCCACGTTCATGATGCTAGTGGTGCTGCTGCTGGTACATGGACGCAAGCTCGGGTTGCGCGTGATCTGAGGCCCGCACGACCGTAAAGAGTTAACTCTCGTACAGCTGGCGAGCTCGTAAACTCTCTTCCGGAACACAAAATGCTACCGCGCAACCGGGATTGGCACTATCCTGTGCGCTACGCGTTGCCCCTTCTTCTGAACTACCGTCTCCTTCTCGTTGTCTTCGTCTAGTGCTTTTCTACTGCTAGGCCATCCTTGCCCCAATGGCACACAGTTCAGCGTGCGATCCTTGGTAAAATGTCGTAAACCTTCAACGTATCCAGCCTCGTTGCAGGTTCAAAATCCTCCTCACACTGACTCGTTCACTCACCCACGAAACTTGATCCTAAAAAGGCTCTCATGATCCCTCCATGTTCGTAAACTTTGTATACCGATTGCGATGCTCGAGGAAACGATGTAGCCACAGGTGGGCTAAATTGGAAAAGATTGTCTTGAGAGCCGCTTCATAGGGGCGAAAAGAATACTTGGAGTTATGAAGGTAACGGAAAGTGGCTTGTGTTTCAGGAGGTCGAGCCAGGTCAACTTCGAGTTCTTGGAAATTTTTTTTTTCGGGAATGGGTGGCCCCCGATATCGCTGTTGGTGTAACTATATTTTTGGTCAATTTGGATATAGACTCCCTCAACTTTTCCATCCTCCTTGTTGTTGTACACGGGTGAAAAAGTCTGGTTGTGACAACTACGTCTTCAATTTGCTGTATCGCCGTTCTAAAAAATTAGTTGCTCCAATCATATCGAATAGGACTCTCAACTATTCACGCTCGGTACTTGCAAAATTAGCCAGTCTAAGCAGTCAAAAAGTTGAATCTTCCACTTGAATGGTTGGGACTACCATTCGAATTGTTAGCTCTATTATTCGAATCATTGGCACCACCATTCGTATCGTTGGTGCTACCATTTGAGTTGCAAGAAAAATAGAATGATCGATTGGTTGGATCAAGTTTTTTTCCTTTCAGTGTAACCTAGTTGTTATGTATTTGCTCTGAATTATTGAAAGTTTTTGTCGGTGTCCAAATCGGTTCAAGTTCATTGCGTTTTGGTTCACTGGTAAGTAATAGTTGTAGTATGGCTTATTGTAAAAAAAGTTAACTGAGTCAGCTTACAAGTGGACTTGCCACATTATAGTTACATAATTACACATTTCAGTTACGATTTCACATTTTTTGTACAGTTCTTAATATTATTAGCGAGGTAAAAACGCTGATAATTCACGTGCGTTGACTGAAGAATAATTTTAAAAAATCATTTAAATTTTACAGTCACATCGAAAAAAAAACCAGCAACGACGAATTCCCCTAGGCTTAACCAAGGATGCAAACCCCGTTTCTTTCTACTTACGAAATCTTCATCAGTTTCGATTCCGACTCAGAGAACAGCAATAACGGTAGAAACTAAACTGAATATCTCACCTGGAACAGAAAATATGAGCAAGGATTACATATAAATTCTACATCACGTTCTTAATAGATATATCAATTAAAAATGTAATTAACGTTGCTACGTAAATACTCACAGCTGTTTGCTGCGCTGGAATCTCAATAAGGCTTAGCTTTTCGAAAACCAATTAATGGGCCCCAGCCAACCTATCAAATTTTCGTGTTCGCTAAGGAGTTACCCCGTCTTTCTCTTTCTCTCATTCCCTCGCTTCGTTCCTGTTTAACGAAGGTATGTATATACACCTACCCTGAGCTTGCCTATTCCGTCGGTGCCTCGACGCATTCGCAAATATCTACAGGTTGTCGACATTACCGTGTGCGACAGACAGCCCAGGTTTTCCTCTGGCGTTCGTGTGCTTGAGAAAGCTCCATGGGAGCGAGTTAGCTGCCAGCTCAGCTCCGAGTTCACCCTCTCTTCCAACCCTCTATATTCCCCGGTTTCGCCTGCGTCACCCCTATAGACTTCACCTGGTAATTCGTTTCACGTCTGCAGATTCTATGAGAACCACCCGAGCAGTCTGAGAGTGAGGAGCGAAGCAAAAACTTCACAGAGATGTAGGAAACCTCTTATCAGTACGTTACTGCGGAGCAAGTGAGATGTCCAGAGAAAATTAAGCAACCCAATGTACTACAAGAGTTGAATTGAAACTTTTCACTCTGAATTGCATTTTCATCGACTTAAACCACGGCGATGCATTTAATGTCGTGAAAGTTATATGCAATTCGAATTACAATCTACCAAATGGAAATCTTCAAGTCTGTGATTGTTGAAAGCTGTTCCATGTAGCTGAGAAAGGAAAGATTGGGTGGGGGTCAAAATAGCGAATAACCAAAATAGTGAATGGTTAAAATAGCGAATTTCGAAATTGGAAATGTCTGAATCTAGAATGGTCATCATTATGAAATTCGCTATTTGAGCGATTGGCCATCTTATTGAAATGCATTCAAAATAGCCAATGATAAAGATGGCGAATGACTGAAAAAGTGAACTCCACAATTATGGACATTCTATATTTAGACGTTCCGTATTACGAAATTCGGTGTTTTGGTCATTCGCACTTTTGACCCCCAACCGAAAGATTCAAGGCTAACCTTGTTTCTAGATTTGTGTCCTTATTAGTTTGAGTGACTTTCCCTGGAAACCTTTGTTCTCCTCGACCTCTTGATGTCATATTGCTCGTAGCTTTTCTACGTCGAATTAAATTTATCTGCGAATTTCCAATCCCTACCACGTTTCACAGGCAAACTTCATCGACGCGGCCAACTCAAGTCTCACGTTTATCTTATTGCTTCCTCTCACACGAGTTCGGTTCAAAACAGCGTGTTAGGTTTGAATCCCGAAAACGTCTCCCCACTGACATCAACAAACATCTTGATTATACCGTGAAAGCTAACCCAGCAAAATTGGGAAAGATAGAAGTCTGCAGCGACAGCTTCAAGCCTCCTGTTTCACTCCGCTCAATGTGCCGAATCATTTGAATTTATGACTCAACCACTTTCATTCGTAAAACAAACCGACGATATTTTCCAGACGGACATTTATTGAAAACCAATTTTTTGAAAATGTTTCACGGTATAAAAAATGTGTTAAGGTACATAGAGCAAAAAGATGCACTGTTTCATTTGCTACAATTTATTAAATTTATCATATCGTCTTCAGTTTTTTAATCATTTCCACTAAGGCTTACGATTTTTGAATGCGCTCATTGGTTCAATGAATAATGAAAGAGGGAAAAATGTGAATAAGATTGCAATATAGTGAGAAGATGGAAAGAAACTTGTAGCCCGAATAGCTAAATAATTTTTTTTATTCATTCTGCCTGGATTCGAGTGACTGTGGTTTCCATTTCTCAATCTATTTGCCATCTTTGTTTTTATGTCTATCCCTCATTGGCGGACGTTCACTGCTTCAAGCTCAGCAGTCAAAGTGCCTGAGAATATAAAGTATAGACGAAAGAGGAAAAGCGTCTCGCCCAACGCTGTTAGTTCTTCGTTTTCAAACCCTCGCACCACAGCGAAAACCAAACGAACTCAAACTCGTCGAGGCTTCGCCAGCCGAATATTTGCATCCGAAATTAATGCCTTTCTATTTCCCCCGAATTAAATGCAAGTTTGCATAAAGAAACGACGATTTATTCGTTTATTCTCTCCCCTGGGTTTTGAGTGTACGTCTACGTCTCGTCGAGAAACCCAATCTCTCTTTCCACCGCTTTTCTTCCTTTTAGTACTCGTCACGCTTCGCAACTACCACCATCACCGCCACCACTACGCTTCGTAATCACGATGAGGACGACGAGACACGAACCTTTATTTTATTTTCTCTATCTCATCCCTTTCTCATTTTCGTCGCTTTACTCATTTTGGCCTTCTGCTTTATACCAGCATACTTTTTTCTCCGACAAACTTGACTAATGACGTAAGACCGCCCCACACAAGTTTCATCCCCTTTGAGATATGAGGGTATTCACACCATGTTTTTGCAAACAAAATATTAATTTCCGATACTGTATTTACAAGTGTTATTTCAATTCTTTCATTTTGTGCAGAGAAAAAAGTAATAAGACTAAAAAAGAAAATTGCAGTTCTCGAAAACATTCAACTTTTGGCAGACCATTTGACAATTGCAATATTAAATTTTAGAAACTTTTATAAATAGAAACATAAGATATGTAGCTCGTTGAAAAACCAAGCTTTGCAATTTTTTACACGTGAATGTAACTTTCATTTGTGATAAAATAAAATTGGCTCGCATTTTTATTGATGCAATGTGCACTATTTTTATTTCTACAATACATTTAAAGTAATATTTTTAAAATTCAAAATTTGTTGTTGAATTGTCAAATATTGGTTCATGTAAATATTTTTGTGTTATCTCAAATACTTTTGCACCAATCAAAAGAAGCTGCAATATTCATGGAAGAAAGTCAATAAGAAATATAAAAATATCAAGGAAGAATTTTTATTTGATTGCGAAAACTAACCCAATTTGTTCACATGATTCATTTTTTTTTCTGGTGATTATATTTTTCGCCTGCCACAAGAATCAATATGTAGTTTTACAAAGTAAAGCGCGCTGTAAAGAAATCTTAGAACAGAGCCGCAATCCACAATAAATAATACGTTGTATCGGTTTATTTAATCGCCAATGTTTTCCAATCAAATGTAAGCTTTGGATTATTGGTTTTTATCTGGCGATGACATATTCAACTTCGTAGAATAATCCATTCGCTCAAATACAGAATGTTACACAGGCACAGCGAAAATACAGAGTTGCTTTGTAACGGTCTTAATTTGACGTTCAACACACGGCGACTATTCTTGATAGTATATCGAACGATTGGTAAAAGGGTATACGGGTTGTTACAGCTCTGCTGGCTGAGGCTATCGGCTGCATGAAGAGTAGCCCTGTAAGTGACGGGCCGAATGGTTGAGCTCAGCTGCAGTAAAAGCAGGAGCCAGCACAAAATGTAGCCACGGCATAGAGAGAGCAAGAGAGAGAGCTAGGAGCGACAGTAGTAGTAGCAGCAGTCGCTGGCGCAGATGAATGAGTTCGTTAAAAAGCAACGTCGACCGATCTGAATGACCAATCAGGCATTCCCGGCAGCATGAAATCAACGATGGCTCAAGAGCAGTCGTACATATAGTATACATGTCGGAAGAGACAAAAAAAAAGACAGGAAAAGAAGAGGCAGCGATAAAAAGTTCGTTGATTCCCCTTTTTTCAAATGTAATCGCTGCATTCTAGTAATTATCAGAATCCGACGTTAATTAATTTTAAATTGAATATAAAAATTTACTCTATAGTGATAACACTATATAATATGTTTTTATATTATATTATAAATAAATAAAATAAAATATCAGCCCGTAAGAAAATATCTGCAGATAAAGATAATAGATGATCTCTTCTAATGAACATATGAGGTGACTTTTCAAAAGTCAACATTTTTTTTATTGTTCTTATTTTATTTACTTTGAAAATCGATTTTCAACCAAATGCTCATCGCCCGTAGTGTCTACTAAAATAAAATCGTAAAACTTAAACAATGCATCGTCATCATAAAACTGCAAAGATTGAAGTTTATCGAGTTTTATGAAACTCTAAAAGAGTAACTTCATATGTCCAAGAGAAAGATTACGCCTCTTCACCTCATCTCTTCCTTGTTCGCTCAAATGACAGACTACGTCCCAGTGACGAGACGCATATTTTGCAATTTGTCGTTAAAGCTTTAGCCAAGTCAAGAGGTTTTACGAGTTTAATAAATATTATAGGGTAAGGTTTGCTAGGGGTTGTGTCGATGGTAGTAGTAGTAGTAGCAGCTAGTGGAAACTGCAGGGGGCGATGGGGTCGCAGCTCGATGGCCGAGTAAACGCGTATCCCACCTCTCCCCCCCCTCCCACTTTTTTTCACTCTTATCCTGAGCTCGTTCACGTTTTTCTACCTGGAAATGAGAAACGAACTCTACGACATAGGACCAACCTCGCAGCAACACACGAAAGTACGAGACTTACTCACACAACAACTTTTCCCGCCAGCAGCCTGTGCAATCTCCTACTGCCACCACCCCCACCCCTCTCCTCTCCCTCTGCCGTTCTGTAATTTATTATACGAGCTCTCATTACTTTTTATTTCATTTTTCCTCGTTAGCGAATGTACGAAAAGTATCCCTTACTTCTGCCTCTATTGCCACCCTCTTACCTCCTTCTCTACCGTCTTTCAGCATCCCTGCTCATTCCGTCACGGCCCTGATGCTTTTACTAGTTTTCTTTACGCGTTTTTACCTTCTTGAAACACGTTCCAAATATGTATTTCTTGTTTAATAAGAAACATTACTTGGGAATGAAAGTCGAGAAACCTTTGTATTTATATATCTAATATTATTGCAATTGCAGCGGAATGTATTTGACGCAAGTTGCTGGGTTGTCTAAGAAATAATGGAAATGAAATTGAGTTGCGATTGGACATATAAAGAAAGAAGCAAAGCACAACTCCGTTACTGGTGTATTTGCAACACGTGACATTCTTATCACATTTGTTACTGACGTGAAGTTGTTATCGTGACTTTACTGGACTATAATGACTACACGGATAGAATTTAAAAAATTCTGTACATTATTTGTGATTCACGTTTTTTACTGTAATTTGGTGAGTTTGCATTCTTAAATTTCGAATTGAAGTTACAAAACGCCCTCGCGAGGAGGCGCGCGCAATGGTCGCGCCTTCCGTGTACATCTGTCATTAGTTATGGTGGTCTGTTTGTAGGCCCTGCGATAGCTTGACAAGTCGGATTATGAATTCAGTTATCCATACACTAAATGTTTCGAATTTTGTGGTGTATACAAGGCTTCCGCAGGACTTTCAGAATTCATATAAATGGCTATGCGGGTGATAAGATCTATAAAACGACGCGTGTATAGGTTTTTTTAAATCTAATATTTGGTGTGAATAATTACGGTATATTTCTTACTGAAAACTGGTCAAGATCATTTATAGTGGTTCTTTTTTAATAGCCATGTAATACTATCCATATTTTACACAATACAGATTTTTTTTAACCAATGCGTCCAAAAATGACATGCGACTGTCTGCACAGTAAACAGAATCTTCCCTGCACTGGTTGTACACTACTTATTGACTGGTAACAGAATTTGTATCTATCAGACCGAAGCAGAATAATTCCTGTATCCGCTTGTGATCGAAAAACAAATTAATAATTTTTCTCATATTTTAGGTAAAGTATCAGAAGAAGTGGAGATTTTCAATATGATTCTAATACCAAAGCTACACTGTAAAAAAAATTTGTTAAAAAATGAATAGACCAGTATAAAAACTTCGATGCATAGACCGTATATTAATGTTCAGATACATCCATCATTCACAAATACAATACTGGTATATTGAAAATATGCAGTCGGTTTTGAATGTGACAAGCCATTTAGCTTTTGATTTTCCAAACTTTCCTGTAAAATTGCAACCGGTGTGCATAGAAAATAATTTACTATTGTGTTTGGAATTGACTCTGCTCGCGCACGTACACAGCAAATTAGATTGGAGTCCATAAATTGTTTCAAAAGTTATTGTGGTTTCAAACATATAGACCCGAGACAAACAGACAGACAGACAGAAATGAGTTTACGTGTTTTTTAGAATCTAGGACTCTCAAAACATTTCCATTGAAATCCAGGAGTCAATTAATTTTTTTTTTTTTTTATTGCAATACTTTCTTTTTGTACATAATGCAATTTTTACATTCGTATGTAATAAGAGAGTAGAAAAGCATCGTTTTACATATAATAATTATTTTCTGTGAATTTACCTCAGAACTTGTTCACCTAAAATTCTATCGAAATCTAAGGTCCTTAAAGTCTTTAGATTGATTAATTATGCAATCAAGTTATGTCAGAAATTTGAAGCATCACACTTGGCATACACGAATCGAATGAAGTAATTGGTATTGCGGTAAAGCGTCCAAAGAATGCTTATATCGGGTTTCCAATAACGCGGTTCCCCATTTTCCTATTCCTTTTAGATGTCGGGACGATCTTGATCGGGCAGTTGAATCGATCATCGAAGGTATAGAGGAACGCGCAAATGCTGACCGCTTCAGGAACCAACAGCGTGAGACGGATAGACGACAAGGGCCAACTGGAATCGTCGTCTACGCGGAATGCGACCACCATCGGGCTATCGGCTTCTCAATTCCAGAATTCCGATCGAACCCCCGCGTCTCCCCTCAACCCCTATTCGACCTCTTGTCGTGGCTTCGCTCCAGCAATAATCCGTTCTATTCGTAGAAACCTTCGGAACCCGAGAAACGTTCGGCGCAATTCTTCGCCCACTCTGTCCGGGTCACAAATATTCCAGATGCACGAGCTTGGAGAACAGAGTATTGGCATTGATCGAAGCAAAATTAAATTTTGGCAAAAATTAGCTCTCCAATATGTCACCATCTTAACGATTGGTGCCAAAATTTCGCTTCTGTGCACAGAGAAAAATGACAAAGTAGGTAAGTAGGTGGATGGAAGCCTTTACCAAGAAATAGGAACATACAAATGCAATTTTAAAACATTTTCAAAAATGAACAAGAATTATGACTTCAAGAAAAAATTACAATATTTTTTCACGATGCATAAAAATGTTGAGGTTATTCATAATTATTTATTAAAATGTAATTAAAAAGTATTGATTCCTTCGAAGAATTTCGGAGTTCGGCTACAGACAGATTCGCCTTTACAGAAATTTTAAATTTTGTGTTCCATCAATGTTCGAAAAAAGTGAAAACAAAGAAATACAATATTGCTTATCGAAGCTGTTCATGAAAAATTTGGTATTTACAAAAAAAGGAAAAAATACTTGTTATGATTTTGAATTTAATAGTCTTAACTAAATGATGCGCGTGGAAAAAAACCATGCATGCATAGACAAAAGTAAAGAGTGAGAGCGGCAAAGCTCTAAAAGTGTCGAAAAAGAGAAGCACAGAGAAATAGAGAAAACCTGGACAAGCCCCACTGGTTTAAGCTGGCGTGAGTAAAGCGCCGAAGCGCATCACGAATTGAAGTCGTACCGAACGAGTGGCTAGGTAGCTGCACATAGCAAAAGTTTTCCTGGTGCTCGGACGTACAGAGAGTATCGTAGTAATATCACGGGCATGGGCCATAACTCGACTTTGCTCGCGATACTGAAGCTAGCCAAAGTTGGATTATAAAATATAGCCCTGCTACAGAGGACTGAGAGACGATGTTACGAAACTTCTGTCAGATGAAACTGTACTGCCCCTGTTGTGGCACATGCTATCTTTTGTGCATCTAGATATGGACGTTGCATGTAACTCATAATGTATACGCATACGATCGTTATAACACGGTATGCTCATGATAGAGTCTGATAAACAAACAAAACTGCATGAAACATCAAAACATAGCGAGTAGAAATGCTACGAAGAAACAAAAAGAAATATATCTTTGAGTCGGAATGTAAACAATAATGCATCCTGTCAGATCAGACCCTACATTTCTGCACAATTTTCCTTTTGAGATTTTCATGTCAAAGGAGAAAACAAAAAAAACTGCTTGTAAGCGTAGAGAAAAATGGTTCAGTTAAATAGTCTGGATGTATGTCATGAAGGGTCAAGAATTCAATGTAACATGAGTCGCGAAATACTTGACCGAATGAGCTTTAATTTTAATGCCATATAACGTACTGCTTATTTCTTACTTTATATTAATCGTGTGGTTCACATAACAATGCGTTTATATAAAATTTTCAAGATTTAAAAAAAATGTCCTTTAGCGGTGTAACTCGAACAAATTATTATTCTATCTCGTTAATACAAAAATATATTTACTAGAATTGGTGATTAAAGACGAGGAGAACCATAACAAAATTGGGATCGAGTTATGAAAAAAAATCACAAATATTCTGACACTGGTCGAAGTAAAAGGAATCATAGCATAAATCCAAGCTTTGATCTCCTGGCTTCGATGGACCATTGCAATTTCCCCACAGACCCAACTTTATTTACCTGTACTACGGAAATTCGATTCGTATAATTATAAACCCAAAATGATGTATGAAGGAATATAAACTGCACGAGCAAAAACAAATCTGGGAATCCTAATTTCCATCATGGATTTAATTAAATTCCTCTTCTGACAACTCCAGGAACCACGTGATAGTTCCGGTTGCATTAACCATGCCCGATTAAAGTAAACGATTGATCAAGCAATATACGTACATTTCTGCGTATGGTTGTTGTTCGCTATGTACATGTAGAATCCTATTTACCGAATGTGAAATTTCACTCGCTACACAAGCCGCACTGACGGAAGCAGCGACTCGTGCATTAATTACCATTGCTCTAGCCGCACGTAGAAATTACCGAGCTATACTAATACTCGAGGAACGCAAGCATCGTTAATTACCGGCGGTGTTGCGACTCGGCGAAAGGTATTTATGACGCTAACGACGCTCATACGCAAGCACTCGTGTCATCGACAAATGCGTTGGTCGTTGCTGTTTCTTTGAAGCGATCCGCGCATTCTTTTGCTTCGTTGCTCCTTCTCAGTTTCCGTTTCGTTCACTCAATACCTCATTGGCCGAGCGATGATTGAGATATGTTCATGAACACGTGTTCTGGAAACTCCGAAACTCTTGAGAGCTTCTTCCATCATTGCAACAGATAAAAACGTGGACACCCAAAGAAGAAGACAAAAACAAATGCAAACCAATCATTTGAGCTTTATGACTGGCAATTTTCCGCGTCAAATGTACCATCCACATGGCAATAAGTTTTCGCCCGTGTAAAATACGATTCTCACTGCAGCAATGCTATTAATTATTGACTCTTCGGCAGGGATTACAGACCTGCCTCGAAGGATTTATGAAACGACTGTATGGGCACTGTGTCCTTGGCGTGTCGTTTATATACAACAATTCTTTTTATCTTTGATATGAGTTATTTCGACTTGCATCAAGACTTGCATCGTGACTTATGACACATTAGTAATTTATACGTGGGTGACGATATGCTGTATGAGACTTCAGAACGCAAGTTGTTTTTTGTAATCGCATGTCGCAGAAATTTGTTCTCAAAAGCGTTAAAGTAGCCGCCTCGATACGTGCTAGTAAAATCAGTACGAAACTTTGAGAAGCGTTTCTACAAGTTTTTGTGGTTCACTTGACGGTTCTATGAACTCAATTAGGCATCGGCATATGTTCTTAACATATAAATAAATTACGAACCACGATTTGAATAGAAAATGCACTATGATATATGCAAATGTTCAATAAGTTGTTTCTGTCATCCAGTTATATATTAGAAAACATCATAATATTAGTACGATCATGACGAACAATAGCTCAGTTTGTTCATTAACAGTTGCTTTGATGATTTAACGAAGAAATTTTTCAGTTATGTTATTTATACAAAAATTACAACTATCTGTTTATCCAATGTAACCTAACATTTGACATACAAATGATTGTAACTTTTGAAAAGATAATAACACTAAAAAATATTTTCGTTAAAACGTTGGAGTATCTTTTAATAAATAAAATGAGCTGTTGTGCTTCATTATTGGACGAATATTATGGTTTTTTCTAATATATATTTAGGTGACAGACACATCTCATCGAAAATTTGCATATATCAGTGTATTTTTTATTTAAACAGTGGCTGCGGATGTACTCACATGTTAAGGTAGCTATGTCAGTACACCTGAGTCATAGACACTAGCAAGTATCGGCATCGAAGAATAAAATCATTCATTATTTCTGCATATTCCACAATTAAATTCATAAATAAAAAAGTTTCATTCAACCATATTACGTGATTGTTTTCACGTGCGTAATTAATTTAATTATGTTATTAAAACTAATTTCACTTATGTTTTGACTCTTCTGCCATTGGCTCTTTAAGCACACGACACATCGTGGCAACACCGCTATATCGAGCGACTCCTCGACCGGCATCGACGTTACCGATATGAAACGAAGTTAAGTTTGCGAAGTTTCTTTGGCGAATCTGATCTGTCATGTCGAATTCTCTGAAAGAAAGACACGACGTTAGAGCGGATCGCAGAAAACGGAACGACCAATTCGTTACGCGTAAAAGAAAAGCGTGGTCCGACAACATTCAAGCAACAAAAAAAGCCAGATACCGTGAAGGATCGACGCAAGTAAAACTCCCATAAAAGTGAAAAATTCAAGAGAATCGATACACCGAAAGAAATAGATGCTTAGGTTTTTGATATCCCATATACGAAATAATATATACTATCGGGTAGTATTTGGATAGTACCGTGTATTATGTGTATTGTAAGGGTTATTATACGGAATGTACTTGGTACAATCAGATATTCACCATTACTATGATTATACTAAATGTTGCAGTCCGGAGAGTGATCCCTATACGAAGCATCCAATATACTATGCGATAGTATATTTTTACTATCGGGTAGTATCTATTTCTTTCGGTGTAGGTGAATAAATCCGATTTCGGTTGCGTCAATAATTCTGGTTACGTTTGAGTCGAATCGGCTTATTGAAGTACAATTAATTGCTTCAAATTTAGGATGCGAGCGATCATTTTCATTGCAACACTACCAGTATATACCGACCGATGGTAATTTTCGCGAATGTAGCCGATGTGCAACGTTGCCAAACTTTGGCACCATCTTAAACAGCTGGTAGTGATTGTTTTTGCATGACGCAATTTCTTTCAATTAACTTGCAATAACTCGCTGAAATGTCCGGTGACTACCACTTTTTATGGTCGTATCGGTTACTTTAAGATCTAACGAAAACGTAGAGCCGTTTAGATGTTTTGAATTTCATTTCTGAGATACTTTTTTCTCTGTTTAAAAGTCATTCTTTTATATTCCTCTACATAACGCTACAGATAAAACTCTATTTAAAAAAATTATTCACTCAATTAGATGTCCGACAACATATCACGTAATTCCTCGCAAATAAAAGATGAATACTCATAAAAAATGTAGACACATCTAACGTGTTTGCTTTCGCGTTATAACTACCTTAAGAACACACGCTGGTGCTCGAAGTGATTTTTAAAACCGAAAATTGAACCATAAGAAATTGTGGAAGTGCTTTTTAATATTTAGCCCTGATTTGACTAGCACGTAGCGAGACGACTCCCTTAAGGGACTGCCCTTCGGCTGTTAATTTCAGTTATGTTATTTATGTAATTTCTTTATTGTGTTAAATCATCCATCATAAGTTATTTCAGGCTGAGTTGCACCGAGACTTAAATCATGATTTTTATGACTCGTAGAGTGTATACGCGATTAGTAATATGCCATATGAAGCTCACGAAAGCAATCAATGTTTTAGTGATTGTTTATCGCAGTGAAAATTATAGAAATTTCATCTCGAAAACTGTAGAGGCAACTGCCCTCCGAGGTAGGTTGTCGTTCTCATGGACAAGCAGTTTCCACTCTTCATCCGCTTTGAATGATCCAATCGGGCGATCGGTCGATCGATCGATTAATCTGCTCACGTGCGATTTCCGGTCGAGCTTCTTCGCGTTCCATGCACTCACCCACCTGGCTCGTCGCACCCGCTCGCCTGAATCTGCAGGCACTCGGCTGCCTACCTGCCGCGTTCCAATCAAAGCCAGCAAACGTTAATTTAACGCCAACGATTTCAGGAAATCCGTTTTTGCGATCCGGTACTTGGGTTAATTACTGGAATAGCGGGGATGGAGAAACGTAAGCGGGTTCCAGAAAGATTTGGAAATCGGCCTATCGAATAATCGCAATATACGACCGAAAAGAGATAGGAAAATGAGAATGCTTGAAGAAACCATTTTGATGCCAATATGACTTGCGATGATCATGATGAAGTCTTCTTGAAACGCCATAAGATTTCGTGATGGGATTTACACAGAGTGCTGAACGTTTTAAATATTTGTGAAAATGATTTATTTTGTTTCAAATTTCAGGTAAATTAATCAAATATTGCGTACCATGATATATCAGTAATCAAATGGATAATTCCTGCCCGAACGTTATCGAAAAAGAGGACTTAACCAATGATATTTAATTGAACGAAAATTTTCTAACTGTTATTAAAAGTTGTATGATTTAGATCCAAGCATAAATTCGCATGGACCCATCGACGAGAGATGCTAATTCCGAATAATTCGCATCCTTCATGAACCAATCATACTATAACTATATTGAAACTTTATCCGAACTCTCCATTGCTATGAATGAAGTGCATATTCCCGATCTGTGTTTCTCCAATTACACTCGACATCAATGACCATTGAAACAATCTAATCAGCGATGAATTGATTGAATTAATGGAAAATCTGGTGCAGATTTATATATCGAACACGTGTGTCGTGCCTGTCGATTTTTCCGTCTTTTTTTTTTTGTTTTCATTCGACTTTTTCAATCCGCGTATTCCACGCAGCACTTAATTGCGGATGATTCCAATCAATTCGCAATGGAAAAGCGAAATACGGAATTCCACTTTGGTTATGATTTTCCATGTTTATCGATTTAATTCGCGTAAATTGATAGACGGATAAATACGTGAACTGGGTGAGTATAAGCGCTTGTTTACGCTTACAATATATACGACTATGCAGACAATACTTTTATATGGAGCGACAAACGTGATACAAATATATCTGACCATGGCATGTCGTTATCTCAATGAACCGATTAGTTCATCTCGAGTAATTCCAATCGTTCAATGGTTTATTCCACGAATCCATCCGATGCATTAAGCGAACGAGCTAGAACCCTTTAAAACGTAGTGGGCTGTGAAAATTTCATACATTCGCTTCGATGGGCACACGCAAAAAGTACGAATACCAGTGTGATCGGTTTCCGACTTAGTTTTCATGACCGCGTAATGAAGTATTTTCCTCATTTCTCATTTATTATATTTTCCTAACTTTGACTATAGAGGATCTTTTTCAAATGATGGATTTTCGTGAGTCTTGTATAGAAAAAAATTATTAGACAGATTTAAAATAATCGGGATCCTACAGGAGGTCCTAAGTTGGGCGAATGATCAGTAGGGTGATCTGGGCCTTTGAAACGGTTCTAACTGTGATTTACGATAATGGAGGCTGTTGAGGAGGTTCTAGATGGGACTTAGAATAATCAGGGCTTTGGAGAAGGTTCTAAATGGGACTTGGAATAATCAAGGCTTTTCAGATAGTCCGTAGTTGGACTTAGAATAATGAGAGCCTAGCAGGAGACCTTTAGTGGCGTCTTAAATAATGGGCGCCACACCACCGATTTATATTAATTAGTTATTGAGGTAGATGATCGGCTGTTGACCGTCAATAGCCATCTATATATATATATATCATCCACCTCAATATCTACAAAGTTCGGCCTCAGCATTAATAACAAATAGTTCATATTTGGCTATAAACTGAAAATATCCATCGCCACTAACATCATCACATCACAAAGTGGAACAACAACGATATAACTCAACATTCAATAACAACATTACCTATATCTACCATGGAATCGTTCTTCAGCTTCATCCGGCGTCCATATGGTCACAGAACGTTTATATATTTTTGACATTGGAAAACAGATAATTTGACGAAGACCAAAAGTTTACAAAAGCTAAACTTCTCTTACGATGTAGACAAGAAGGTCTTATAGCCGCCAATAGCCGATCATCTACCCGAATATCTACAAAATTCGGCCACAGTATCAATGGCAAATAAATATAATAATTAGTGTCTCGAAGGCGCCACCAGTAAAGTTTTGAATAATCTACTCAGCGAATCGCAATGACACTTAGAATACTCAGAACCTGGGAAAACTGAAATTCGCAATACTCAGTTTTTATTGTTAATTAACTTTTTTGTTTACAGCAAATATTTGTGATTTCACAAAACTACTAAAGATGTTTTGACATGTAAATTAACTTTGTTTCTTTCACTTCATTTTGCCAGATGCTGGATCACCACTCAGTATATCTTATCGCGATGAAATCTTATAAATCAGTTCGCGAGACAGAATTCATGGGCTCTAGTTTGAAAACGACTCGCATAGACTCTCCGAAGCCAATTTGAAATAACGTCAAGTTCGTTTCGGTGGGTCCAGTCAAAACTTCAATTTAAAACTTGGACCCTCCTAAGAGTTCCAACTCTGCCTCGTTCGCCATTCCTATCTTTGCACGACTCTCCAATGCCCGCGACTAGCTCGCCCGGAATTGGAAAAATGTTTGAACCGATCGGAATTAATTATCTCTGAGAAAAATTTGCCGAAGCGCATTTTTACTCGTTTTGTTCTGCCTTTGCATCCCTTTTTCTCATTCTGTCGGCCCGCTTTGTCGTTCAGGATTCGCGAGAATGAATGGACCGCCAACACTTGATCTTCCACGCCCATTGCTGAAAAGAATATGATTCTAAAAGTTATCGATAATTAAATTCTCTCCATGACTATGGTTATCTATCAGTCAATAAAAACATTAGCTTTGACTGAATTCAACGACAAAAGTGGACAAATATCAAAACAGAAGATAGCGAATAGGTTTCTTACAGTTCTCGGGAACAATCGTTCAGTTCTAGCAGAACTTGGCAGACTTCGTGATCGTCACTCATAACCTACGCTATTACGTCTCCACTGTTTATTGTTCGATCGACTTTGACACTCGGAATTATCGGAGTTGCTTTCCTGACAGTTTTGCGGAAAGTTGCCAAGAGCCGAGATGAGTAAACGTGTGCCTTGGAAAACTTTGTCTGACGTTAGCTTCAGAGTTACTTGCCGAATGCCTTATACCTAGCTATTTTTCGTTCGTTCCACTTTCCTCTTTCCGCACTATCGGTTCGACGTTCCGAGTTCTTATTCCACCTCTTTCTTTGACAAATTAATGAGATTGCTTGGCGTCCCACTCTTTCCAATCTGCGTCCTCGTCATCTTCGTTTCATCCCTAATTTCGATCTGCGTCGCCGTCCAACCCTAGTCTTTCCCACCCCTTGACGCAACATTCCCCTCCTAGGAAAAGACGACGCTCTTCATTTCACTCGACGAAATCGAAGAAAAACATCCGTATTCCATCATTATCGTTGGTGTGGGGATATCGCCAAGGAGCTTAGTTCAGCATCGACTCAATATGATGAATCTACTCCCCATGTTATTGCCAATTTCATTCCAAAGCTTAGTCAAGTTACTTCCGTGTTTTTTAATGGAATATTAAGAATTGCGTGAAAGTTTCAGCCTTAGAGTCTAGATTTTGAAGGATAATCAATTGAGAAGCCTACAAGGATCATCCGGGTTATGACTAAGGAAATGTATCTTAGTCTCTTTTAATGAAATGTATCTTAGCCGAAAAGAGGAATGAGCAAGAATTTCTATAATGTTATGAAGAATTTTTACCCATCGCTATTAGCGAGGAACATTTTCCCCAGCCACAAAGAATGATACAATTGTTTTGTAAAGTTCAGTTGGCTCGCTGTTCAGATTGTTCAAAGCGTTGAAAATTTTTCAGAAGGTCTATCCCTTTAACGCCCAAACACATTCATTCCTCTTTCTTGCCAGAAAAGGTAACGCCTTCCACACTGTTTTCAAATCTAGAGCAGCACATATATTTAACGGAGTAATCCGATAGCAACGTAAATATCCGAATGGTACGAAAAAGAATGTAAGGAAGTCCAATGCAATCCGTTATTTTTTGGACTGGCAGAATGGAGACTGAGGGTAAGTCAACGGAAAGAACGGAATGCACGGATAAGGAAATGGGTGGAAGAGTAGGTGAGGCATATAAATTCCACATCGAAACGAGTTTAAAATCACCGAGTAATCCGCTAGAGTGTCTCCAACGTGCTTCCCTCTGTAGGCACGTCAAAGTTTCCAGGGACAGTCGGGCAGAGGACCGCGGGTTGGTTAGGGACGAAGTAAGAAGTGGAAGGCGGTGAAAGTTGGGCGACGACATTTTCGCAAATCCAGTAAAACCATGGATATGGACTTCAGATCTGTGGCAAAGGCATAAGACTCAGGGAGAAGGTATTGAAGGACAGAAGGTACGGGACACTAAGATGAAATGTAGGGATGAGGAATTCTGCACTGCTTCCTGGTCCTGCCCAGCCTCTCGTCTCACATCCTATTCCAATTTCCATAACTGCAAAACCTTCATAGTCCTGCAGACTGGTCCACAAATCCACCACTCAACTCCGTTACACGCCATTCAGAATATTTTCCTGATAGGAAGAAAGGAATCTCATTAATTTGGCACGAGACCTACTCGATGATCCTACCGACCCGTCAGAACTTTTAGTTAACGCAAGGAATGCGGAGGTCTCCCAGCCTGTCCGTTTCTATATCCTAACTCTCCTACAACGGGGCAAACGACGTAGGATACCAAGATACCAGGCACTTCCTGTCCAGCAAGCGAAGGGAGGTCGTGAAAATCTAGACCCGTCGGAATTCCCGGGTCCGGACACTCATTTTCATTTTCTACAAATCAGATTAATGGCAAGACTTCGGTTACTTGGGGACTCGGATTTAATTACAAAATTTTTGATTGAAGTTCGGTGTTCTTATCGATTTATTTCAACAAAAAATTCCCAAAGGTATCATATAATTAGTTGTCAAACTATGTTCATATCTCGCCTGTAAATTCTGATTCAAATTCCTTCGATAATCTTACTGACAAGCATCAAGGAGGCAAAGTAGTCTTTGATTCGATGTTGATGTCATTAATTATTGGAATAAGCTACTACATAATTATCCGAATCCTATTTGTAACAGATTTTCCGGTTTCACATTGCAATGCTAAAAAGACGTTTGGATGTACTACACACGTTCCTTCCAGAAAATAGTATGAATGAAAACGATCTATAGTTGAAGTGAAGAAATCGACCACCGAGAACGGATAGCGGGTTCGCTGATGGGGGTCGAAAAGGTCGAGGATGGCATCCCTAGTCGTTGAGGCTCGATGCCCCCGTCTTGTTTCTCCAGTCTCGACAGCCAGCAGCCAGTGGTATCGACTCCTGCTTTCGCCGACGGTATTACCTCACCTTTTTCCTTCTTGCGAATTCAGGCTACATTGAGCACGGATCGGCAGAGAATGCAGCGCGATCTCCGTTCGGTTCGCTCGACCGGAAACTCGATTCGCTGTCGGAACAAGGTCTTACGGTTTCGCCCTGTACCAACCCCGAGTGAGGAGGACGAGCAAGACGAACGTCGAGACCGACACGCAACCGGCTCCTACGGGCATCGTAACCCCATGTTTCTCGACAAAGACTTAAAAGCTCGGATGCGGGCACTCGGAACTTATAAAAGCATCGGAGAACAGATGGAAAAACGAGAAAAAAAACGGATAAGACATAGACGAAGCATTCTGAGATGAATATTCACTGAAGCATGGCCGAAAATTCGTAGTCACTGAACCATCTATACCACCATAGTGTCTGAAATCGTGTACAATAATGGTATGAGAAATGTGCCAATAAAATTGTCAAAGTGTCGTAGAATGTATCAATGTGGTCGCACTCAACGAACAAGATCTCCGGACGATTAGAGCGAGGACCATGAGTTCGTTTTATTGTACATTTGGGATTCAATTACACTCGAAAGAAGAGAAGGGTACAAACTATATCGGCAGGAATTGGCTATTCACAGCATCAAGTATCGGATTGAAATGTGGATGTCATTGAAAACAAGTGGCCGGGTAAGAGCGTAAAAAACGTTCAACTGAAGAAGCTAACTAAATAATTCGACAAGAAGAAGCGAAGACGATGTTTTCTGCGGTACTACGGCGATGTACTGCAACAAAATTAAGGAACAGAAGCAGATGCGGTCGTAGACGTTGACGAGGGTCTCGCTGCGAAAGAGCTAGCTGGTATCTCAAAGCTGGATCGAACGTACAACTACCCTGGAATCTTAATGGATCCAAGGGCTTGCCGGAGGGGAATCGCTGTTCTCATCCGGATGGCAAACAAACGTAATTGCACTGCGCACATCTACGATCCGTTCACGAGCTTAGCTCGAACTTCGTGGCAAATAAAACACGACAGAAAAACAAAATTCTTATTTCAATAAAAAATAATACATCATCATAGTGGCCGCCGTCAGGGAAAACCGGGAAAACAGGGAAAATTCAAGGGAAAAAAAATTGGTCAGGAAATCAGGGAAAAGTCAGGGGATTTCGACAATTGGTCAGGCAAAAAGTAAATTGGGCCCGAATCTCTCAATAAGTATAATACCGAGCTGGGCAGTATTTAAAATACATCGTGTACTTTAAGTATTTCAAATACGTATTTTAAATACTACAATACTTCTCAGGTATTTTAAGTACTTTATAAATTACACAATACAAAATACTCTTCTGTTCTTTGATCGTATATATTCGCAACATTTTTTAAATATTTACCAAGTTCACGTTAAATTTGAAATTTGGAATGTAACGTGTACTTTTAACAAGCGAAATGAATTATGAAACGCTTTTAATAATACGATTCACTCTCTCTCTCTCTCTCTCTCTTTCTTCGACAATAAGTAACTCCAATCACTAAATTAACAGGGTTGAGTCACCTAAAAAAATTCAACATATTAGTTTTTTCAGTGAGATTAGTCTTCTGAATTCAAACATTTTTTCACGGTCATAAAATTCATATACTGGACTACCTCTTTAAATTTTTTCGGAGTGATGTAGGAAATTTAAACATTGGAAACTGAATTAAAAAATTTTCACTTGTAGCTTTCAGGCCAGACAACACAATTTTCAACATGAAATTTTTTTTTCTTTTTAATACTTGGCCTCGCGACGCTATCGCGTCTCTTGATGTATTGTGACTATCGACGTCTTAACAATTTGCAAGAGAACAATGTTAACATAATATAACATGGATTATTATAATAATGTTTCATATTATGTAAAGCTTTATGTTACCAAGGATTGTTTATTATGTCATATAAGGTTGCAAAATACGTGAAAAAAAAAAAAATGTTCATCGTTGATCGGCAAAATAAATAATTTAACAAAAACTGTTTTGTACCTGTTTTGGATACATTTTCATTGACATAAATGATTTTTTTGATAGAAATCGTCAGAACTTTGGTGAATGAAAGTCAGGGAATGGTCAGGGAATTTTTTTTCCTTACTGCATTATTATTGCATCCCGTTATTCAATTTTGAAACACAATTTGCTAGCAATTATAGTTATATAGAAGAACGAAGAGAAAATTGAAAAAATCGCCGATTGATTAACAAAATTAAAAAATAATAAGTGGAAGTGGGCAAAAGCGAATTACCGCGACACAGCTATGATTTAATCGATGGAGTATGAAATTATTATCGGTAGTGCGCACCAGGTGGTTAATGGAGCCGGGAAACAAGCGGTGTACGAAGAGTGAGAGCAGGGTGAGAAAGGAAGATAATAGATAGATGGAGGAAAAGAGCGAGAAGGTCGACAATGTGTCGACGTTTCGATCCGTGAGAGCGAGTAGCACCTGTCGGAACGCGCGCAGGAATGCGTCGTTCAGCTTGGCGTCGTGTCCTCTTCCCCCCTCCCCCCCACTGATATTCCCATTCAACCGCTGCTCACCCTTCTTCGGCTAGTGCACTGGGGGCTATCGAGCTGGACCGTTACATCGCACACTACATCGTATTTATACTGTGTACAGTATTATAGCGCCGTATACGGGTACAGGTCGTTGTATCGGCTTCGCTTCCGCCATTGACCGACCTTCTGGATCGGGGATAAAGAAGAAAATGAGAAGCTATGAAATTTTCTTCACTATGTACTTCGTGCTTAATCATCGTCTTTATTATTTCCCCATCATATTTTTAAGTACGGGTCGTAATAACGGTTATTCGTAGATGGGTTATTGTAACAGTAATTCATTATTTTTGTAATGTTTCTAAATATCGACTATTTATAGAAATCGAAATTCAGCATTGAATCATATTTGATTCAAAGATTTTTTTTTCGACCTCGCAAACCATAAAACCGTTGTTTATATCAATTTTTTCGCCTTCGCACACCATAAAACCGTTGTTTGTATTCAATTGAAGTAACCAAAAACGTATTCTATGGCGAAAAAAAAACATTTCGCCACGAGTTATACTTTGAAGTTGAACTTTGATAAATTATAATTCCATCAAGTTTAATCGTATGAGAATGATTTTAATGTCGTTTCGGAGGTGAACGTATTCTCTTCAAGTTTGATAGTAATAATTATGGTCGTAAGATCCACTGCGCCCGAGTTATTCGGAAGAAAATGCAAATTATACACATTTATTGTAGTTAAATTTGAATATCTTTGAGAGTATGTGGCAGTAAATGCTCTATGATACACCGAATTAAAAAAAAATTGAAGAAGCTATTTGATGTCACTATTTTTTTACCCGTCTATTTCGTACGAAAATTGGGAATCCCGTGGAAACTCGAAACAACGACTGCTTACGTATTAATCAAATGGGAAATACTAAAACCAATTGTGCGACATCTAAAAAAATTGCACGATGTTTTCCTTCTACCGTTGTCAACAGAACGATATAAACAACGGTTTTATGGTGTGTGGAGACGAATTTTTTTTTTTTTTTTCTTTCGGGCTACTCTATTGAATAGTTTCAATGTGCTATTGACCCAAAATAGTGCAAAAAAATTAAAAATGAATTCTTATAAGCAGTGGTTGGAGAAATTCGAAGCCTCGTCAGCCCATCTAAGACTTTCCATACATCATTTTTTTCTTTTTTCTTTTGCTCTCTTTCGTCCCCCCTAAACCTAACCCTTTCATCGTCCTTTCCATGCGGAATAACGAAGCACAGCAGCAACGGCCCGTAAAAAAAAGAGGCAGGTTCGGAAAAGCCCCGGTCTGTGAGAGGATCGAAGGTGTACGTATATACGTATGGTACTGTGCATAGGCGTTACTGTGTGAATGACTTACGGCAGTGCGCTCGGGTGAGCAGCAGGCTCAGGAGTCTTCTCGTGGCCTTTGGATGTGAACGTGTGTGGGCCCGCTGCCCGGGCATCAACAGCGTCAGTGCACACCAAGAGAGCAAGCACCAGAAGGCAACGAGCACAAAATATGCTGGCAGTCTAAAGGTAGTGGTATATAACCACGATCAAAGGCTTCAAAGAGGCCGTGTGTTTTCTCGAATTAGGCCGTGAATGCGCTCGCGCTCTCATCCCGTCCCAGCCTACTTTGATTAAGACGCCTAAGAAAGAGCTGCTTGTTGCGTATCTCTCTTACTACGGCCCTGTAGATACACACAGTTAGTATGCCACTACTGGTTACAGTAATAGCATCTTCAGGTCTTGGCACTGGGAAAAGCTTGAGGACGGAGTAACAGAAAATAAAAACGCTGACGTTGAGATAAGGGACGGAGGAAAAAACTAATTACCGGACAAAGGCAATGTAATTTCACCTGCTCTTTCTACCCGAAGCTCTTTCAGGCTTTATTTTAGCATTTTCGACCTTATTGGTTTTCTGTTTTAATCAAGGAACCATAATTTTTCTAATTTAGAATAAAATTCAAGTGTTGATACTGACACTGAAAGAAAGAAATTCTAAAATGCGAGCATTTTTCTCGATAAAAAAAGGAAGAACAGTTTTTGTGTTAACCTATGAAGGCTGGTTTTTCCCAATATAAGAAATTAGGACAGATTCATTATGGAATTATACTTTTTCGTATAATTTGTTCAATATTTTATTTAGAACAACGTATTCGAAAATAGTTCACAGATAGTCAATATGCTTGATATTATCGACATTCAAAATTATCTTTGTGCTCATCAAGGGATGTCTTTATGCAATTCCACAATAATTCGAGGGCAATAATTTTCGGACTCGCTCAACCCTCCTGAAAATTCTATGCATTTTTGCGGAGCAAAAGATTCATTTTCAACCGAACGTCATTTGCAAGCAGGTCAGATTCAAAGATTTGGATTTTTCTGATAATGAATAAATGCATTATCGTGAGAATTTAAGAGATAGGAAATGCGAGTACAGGTATGCAATCTCAACTTCATTCCAACGAAAACCCGGATTTTCCAGGGTGAAGTAAATGCATTTATGCTCTAAGAAATACGTACTACGTGAATTTGTAGAAAGGAAAGACGCTGTACTGCACAGCAGTGGGTACGAGGATTTCTGAGTTTCGTACACGTGTTCCGCGTTTCTCCCTTATTTCTTGCCGCTCTCGTTCGCGTGCTAGAGCCCTTCATAATCTGTCGCCATGACGACCCGCACAGAGCTCAGCACAGAAGAGGGTAGAGGCGTCTTTCCTTCTGAATTATTTACGCGAGCATCTACGCTCCAGAACGTACGTACACCAGCATAGATACGACTCGTGAGACTACGACGATACTCCCCTTGGTGTTGATGCTCGTTCTTCTGAAGGATAAACCTGGGCCGAGAGGGGATGAAGGGGGGGGGGGGGGGGAATAAAGCTATTCTGACCCGAATCGCTGGACTGTCCAGCGTACAACGTCAACCCGGAAATTACCAGGAACATGCCCGTAGTTTCTACCTCACGACTCTCTGCCAGGACAACTTTGTTAATTAGTTGTTTGAGAGTTATTTCTGTATTACAGTGATGTGAATTACGACAACGGTAAGTGTCGAAAAAAAACATTTTGCCACAACACAAAATGTTAATGGTTTTCTTTATAAATTTGTACAAACGTAGATTGTGTACTGTGATTTCTGATAATTGAAGACGTTCAATCGGTTACAAAAAGAATTGTAAAAAAATCTTTTACCATGAATTGCTCATATCAACGACAGTATAAGCAATTATTTGTATAAAAAGTATAATTTCTGAATATTAGGTATTGTGATAGACTTGAGAAATATCAAACATTTGAAAAAATTAATTTAAGCGGCCGCATTTTTTCGGGAAAAACTGTAGCAATATTTTGAAAAAATTTACTTTGATATAAAATTAAGACCTGCACGGAGAGAAGAATATCGCAATAATCCCTCGACTCAACATAGCAATCGAGTTATACGCAGCTATTTTTTTACGATGATCATGGTAACAATTACCATGACTCGGTACCACCGTCTCGGCACCGAGATTGGACCGACCATATTGTCCAAGTCCGGTCACCCTTCATGGGATATGCGATTGCCCAAAAATCGTCGGAATATTTCGTACAATTCTTGTCCAATTAAATATGAGCACTTCCATTTTTGCCTCAAAGTTTTTATCCTCAACGTTAAGTGAAAATATCTGTAAGAAAATATTCGTCAAAAATAATTTGAAAAAAAGCTTGATATGGCTATTCCGACCGAAAGCTCAAACGCTGAATTAGACCAAACATTTCAAGTTTTGCAGTGCAATATCCATATTCTTCTTGATCAATTAAAATGACACGTTTTCTGTCCCTTTTCTTTTGCCCCATGGAAACCACGAACCTTGAAAACTGGCGATTCTATGTGGCTATTCAAGGGAAAACGCACACCAGAAAAGCGTGTACATAGCCAAGTTAGTACTTCCTCCCTTCCTTTTCGTTCCCTGCTTTGCAGTCCCTGCTTTCTATGAACTCCTATTCTTCCTGAGAGATACATATACAATCGCGGAAAAACCATCGAAATATTTCGTACCATTTTTATCCAATAAAACGTAAGCACTTTAATTTTTGCCTTGAATTTTTTATCCCTCAACGTTGAGTGGAACTATCTATAAGAAAATTTCCTTCACAAATTATTTGAAAAAAGCTTGATGTGGCCATTTGGGTCGAAAGACTCGCAAACACTCGACTAGACTAAACATTTCTCGTTTTGTAGTATGATATTCACATTTTTTTTAAATCGATTTGAGAAAACGCATGCAAAAAAAGCGTATACATAGCCAAGGTAGTATTTTCTTTTTTCCTCTTCTTCCCCTGCTTTTCAGTCCGGACATTGTATGTACTCTCATTCTCCCTGAGAGAGACATTCGAGTCCGTGGCGAGCCGATGGGATGTAGACGAGGACAAGCTTGGGCTAAGACGCTCTGGAAGGAAGAAAAGATTCGTTTCCTTCTCTCTTTATCGTTCGGGCTCTTCTTTTTCCTTCTCTTCAAGAACTATACATAGGCCTCGACCGTTAGCTCTTGGCGAGGTGGAGAGCAGCGTGGCCGACCGGTCGATAAGACGACGCGGAGAGGAGAGAGTCTTTCTGCCTGGCGCCCCGCGGCAGATTTACGTCGGCCTCGATAAACCTCCGAGATTAAGAGTGAAAAAGATAGAAAGAGAAAGGGAAGATGGTAGCAGGCAGCGAGAGAGCTGATATAGAGCACATGAGGGCCAGCACTCTTAATCCACTAGGTAGAAGCTTTATTTCGGCGAGGGAATATAAGCGAGCCTGTGGAGTCTTCTTCGTGGTCTCGACGTCCGAGAATATATCCGAACGTGATGAAACTCGGCACAGCCAACGAACACCATGTTATAATATGACCGTACATATACGACGTAACAGACCATGAGCAACGAACAGCCCCGTGGGTCCAGAAACTTCAAGTAGTTTTTTTGTTGTTGTTGGATTAAGGATGCCTAGATTGAAAGAAGCTGGATTTCCGGTCTAGACTCAGTATTGAAAAATGTGTGTGGGGATAAGCATGTATTAGACTCTGGATTCGCTGCTTGTGAAGTAATGAAAAAATTTTACATTCTCGACGATATGTATCTCCCACGATATTATTTCTCGTCCTGCCTACGTTCACTTTCATCATATATGGTATTGTACACGTCCGACGAAAATAAAAAAATGTACAATTACGGATTGCGTTGATTTCAGTGGACAACAGGAATGAATTTTCCGACATCATTGTGAGCAGCTTCTGTCTGCAGATGAAAATCATCATCAATTAAAAAATGCAATTGATAATTGCAAATTCTGTTCGTAAAATTGATACTTTTTGTTGGTAATAATTTTTGCGCAATGCGTATTACTAATTATTTAAAGATAATTAGTGATTGCTGAATTAATTTTATCGCTAACGATTGGCGCTCGAATCTTAATATACATTTTAGAAATATTTTTAGAAATATTTCTGGCGTATTTGACTTGTGTTTTTATATATATTTTTACTTTAAAAGTAACTGACGCGTCTTTTTCGTATTCGCAGCTCTTGGAGGCTTGGTTAAAGAAAAAAGCAGCACGTGAGGCATCAGAAGACGAGAAAGGATAGAAGCTGCTAGATGACTGGCTGGATGGCGCGTATACTTAACCCGCGCCGCCAGCGTAACGTAGTGTACGTCGTATAACGACGTCGTTACCCAAGATATACAGACGTCTTGGCCCCGACGTTCACCTACCTCCCTTCGTCCCTTCATCCCTTGCTCTACCACTCGTGTGCACGACGCGCCTGGTCTGCGATTATAGCATACCGCCGTGGGGCATAACCTAGAGGTTGCGGCTTCATAAGCCAACCCTTGCATACTTTAGACTCACTGCTCACACCTTCACGCTCTATCACGCTTTCTTACGATTTGATTCTTCAATATATTCATTCCGATAATTTACAATGCCACAAAAGACTGAAATATTTTTTGCATAAGCTCGTTAATTAAATTTAATGTACAATTATAATATAAAACCTAGGTAGTCTTGCAATGAACCATATAAAAATTAAAGTACTTATACAGTACAATTAAATCGAATTATTGAAAGTGCTGTACCACAAATGAATTTTACATCGCACTTGTATAGTCAATTTGTTATACCAGTTTATGCATACCTTCCATTACATTACATTGAATTTCATGTCAGAAGACGAAGAAGATTTTTTTTACAGTGTAGCTATAGAACGCAATTTTTGTAAGCATGAATTAATCATTTAATAAATTCCTTTCTAAAAAAAATCTTGTATGTAGTTTTTGATTCTATAATTATTTTTCGTTAGTGTCAAAAAAAAAAATTACCTTGCAGCTTTGGCCCAGAGTGGGACGCATCCAACTTTTATCTAATGGGGGAGGGGGTCATGGAGGCATCACCATGAAAGGCATGAATTCAACTAAAACCGTAATGTCAACAATTTACGGATAGACCGTAAATTTCTACAACGGGGACTTCATTTTTATGTTCCCATCACAGCTGCAATAAGCAGGTGGTTTTCTTGATATTGACATTTGAGTTTTCATTGTCAAATAGAAGTTCGCACATTTGGAAAATTTTTAGCGCCGTTCGTAAAGTATCCTTTAAAAGAAAGGTTACAAATTTTTAAATACATGTTCGATTATATTTGTTTTGCATGTTCTTTTTCAAAACCCTTAAATGAGTTTGGCCCATCCACATCCCCCTCTTTTTTCGTGTCTCTGGTATTAGCAGAATAGTCTCATCACCATAATCACATGGGCCACCAGTCCACCAGCGATTTCGTGCGCGTGAACTCGGCCTAAAGAATCGCCCCATTAACGTGATTTATGACCTGCTTGCTTGCCTACTGAAAATAAAGTAGGTTGCATGTATCGTGCAGGGCCGCCATAGAAAAGAGAAGGACAAAATACGCAATATATACCTGGAAGGTGAGAGGCACAGTTGCGATCCCATACAATTTTCTATCGCGTTACCAGAAATCTGGCATATACCTATCCAGAAGTAATTTTTCGAAGTGAAAGGGTTTTATGGTGAAATTTCATTTTTAGGCGTTTGTACCGACGTCCTATATCGTATACGACCATGGGGCGGTTGCTATGGTTGCTATTGTGTTGTACCACACGTACAATACACACGGTATATAGAGTCTGCTAAAGGTAGGAATAAATGTATATACATACATGTATATATAGCAAAACCACACACTCGTGAATGCGCCCCTCGAGTTAGGATGCACCACGGATAATGGACACGTTCCATAGAGTGGGGTACTAGAGGCGTCCAGTTGAGTACGTGGTACTGCTACGCTGGACCTGCACATTACGCTGTCCCCGGCGAGGACGTTTCGGCAAAAGTGCTCAACCCGTGAAATTGAAAGCTGTCAGGGGTTGGTGGAGGCTACTGATCGAGCTGGTCAGCAACGACGCCATACTAGTCGAAGGGAAGTTGCCTCCAATTTTACCTTTGTGATGTACGAACGCTAGGCCTTTCACCCCAGCGCCACAAGCGCAACTAGTACGTGCAATATTGAATCAGATACAGCACTGTTGAAATATTTGATATTTTCATAGTATGTTGCAGATAATGTGTTCTATGGAACAAAATTATATAAGGTGAAATGGTTCACACTACATTTTACTTTCGTTGATAAATATCAAAACCGTAGGCAGTTCGGAAAGTTCAGAGTGAACCAGGTTGGAAATTTGCAACCTACAAATGCCTTGCGCAAATTTCAGATGGCGACAACTGTTATTTTAGGCGCTTTTCGACGGATCATGAATACGTTGCAATATTCTGAAAACCCTGGTCAAGGGTTTTTGAAAAGCAAATGTCAAATTATTTTCACTCCATTGAACTTCATCGTACACCATCACCCGAATTAAGTTAGGATCTAGGCCCACGGTCGGAGTAGAATCAACGAAGGTTTCCTGAAGTACGTTATCACCTTTCGTTAACCTACGTTTTAGTTCAAATGGATTAAACCTGCGATATCAGGCTCTACCGGAAAGACCATGAAGCCCTTCGATTTAGCGTGGACAACCTATCCGAGGGTTGAATTTTCCGACCCTTCTTCGCTATATTTCTCCCATTCACCCGCAACGCGTCATGAACACGGTCAGACTTTAACTCCACAATCGATACGGGATCAACGAAGGTTCCGATCACTTTCCTTGATGTACATTCGAGGCCAATTGCAACACCTGCTATTCTGTATAGGTCACAATAAAAATGAACGATTGTCAACAATATTAAAAAATTAGATTCCGTCACCTTTCCGATCGAATCGATTCCGTAACTCGTTATCATGGCATCGCGACTGAAACATTCTTCCGACAATTATTGAAGTCTCAAAAACATTCGACAAAAATGTTCTAGTGTCTAGGTTGCTGCACGACAATATTGTTGAATACTGAACATACACAAACGTCCGCTTTATGTACGTACGTCCTTTCCCCTCTTTCCTTTATCCCGATCTCATCCCCATTTCGGTCTCCCTTGCGAATTGTGCTCTGGTCGGAACCACTAAATACAATTTCAACGACTGCATCATTCTGAGCGAGAGAGAAACGGCAATAGTTTACTAGAGCTATGTATAGAGTGAGATAAAGAGGGAAACAAGCAAGCTGTAGCAAGCGATAGAGTTCTGATACCAGAGTGCAGCAGCAGCAGCCTTTCGGGATGGCAGAAACGCGCACGACAATGCCTTTAATCAACAATAATTCTGGCCAAGCGTACGCGAGCTGCTCGCCACCATCGCCGCCGCCGCCGCCGCCGCCACCACCACGCGCGCTTCTCTGTGTATCGTCCATTATATTGCATTTTGCCACCCTTCCAGCGAACAGCTTCAACAGCACAGCCAGTCCAACCCCTGCTACGCTTTCGTCTCTTTTGCCTTTGCCACCATAGCCCCAGCTTCGCGGCCAGACTCGGCGGCCTAGCAGAAGGACGAGGATGAAGAGGAAGTAGAGGACGGTGGGAGTGAGACCCAGTCAGTTTCCGGCGCGGGATCGTCCACTGGAAAATTAACACCGTCCGGATTTTCGTCCGATAGGACGTTCAGAGCTTCCCTGGACCGGTTATAGCCTCCTCCTTCTCTTCTTCCCCTATTTCCTCCGTCCTTTCTATTGCTCTGTCGCTTCCTATTTTAGCTCCACGCAGCTGGACCAACAGTGGACACTCTGAGCCTCTTCGTTACGCTTCGTAACTTTTTTATTTACGTCCCACTTTCACAAATCGACTTTGGAATATGGTTATTCGATGAAAGTTACGCTTGAGGGTGTTTCTGGAAAACGAAGGGAAGTGTCAACATTTGTTCAACTGAAAATTGTATCAAATAGTGATGCGTATCAAAAAAAGTCTGAAGACAGAGAGCATCCGTGCGTCTCTGATACTCTAGAAATGGTAGCGGGATCGATCATCCGAATTACTATATGTATGATCGATCCTGAATGGCATTAACGAGAACCAAATGTAGGAACCCGGTTCAATAAAATATTGAAATATCCAATGTCTCTCGGAGAAAAGTTAAACAATCACCCGTGACTGGCAAATATAAAGTCATATCTGAGAAATATAGGAAACATATGATAATCTGTATCACAAGTAAGATATGACTTGTGATCTGAATATTTACACTCGTTCCAGTATACTCAGTCACAGTTCACGAGGGATTACCATATTGTTTTTGTAGACGATTAAAGAATCAGTGACGCCTCTATACATCAATCTGATAATGAAATCTCTCTTAAATACTGCTTCCAATAATAATATTTTATCATAGAACATTTCCTCGCAGCGTAGCGTACGTTATCGAGCGATACCCCTTTAAACTGTATCAGTTTGTTGGATCAGACTGTTATTTTCAAGCGCATTAAGATTGACTACCGCTTGTTGACCACGATTCACTCTCGATGCGTCTCTCAATCGGAACGGTATCATACCGGAATCAATGGCTAACTGGACTGTCACGTAAGTGTTGAATGAAATTTTTTATTATTGATTATTGATTCATCGAAAGTATGATTCTCATTATCACTATGAAGTGTGCCTAGCAGCTCTGGTGGCAGGTACTGCGGAAGGTTGGTCCTCGCCGTACATCGCTGAGCTCACTGCTATAAATTCTACTCATTTACTGAAATTGACATCATCGCAAGCTTCCTGGGTCGTTTCGGTTCTTCCTATTGGCCGCCTGTTCGGTGCCGCTTTCGGTGCTGCTGTACAAGGTAAGAAATATCAACTACTTCTATATCCTTCATTCTATTTAGGAAACTAAATGAAGGAACTGAGCCTTTCCGTGTATACCATTATATGTGACAGCCGCGAAACTTGCCATGTTTGCCTAACAGATTTCATTGGACGAAAGTGTACACTGCTGACAGGAAGTGTTCCGTTCGTCGTGGGATCGTTTCTAATAGTAATAGCTCTGGACGTATCATGGCTTTACGCTAGTCGAGTCGTTACTGGATTCGCACAAGGAATGATGCTTTCTGCATTTCCGTTATTCGTAGCAGAAATAGCAAACCCGATGATCCGCGGCAGTCTGGTGAAGTTTCGCAAAATTTAATATTAGGGTTATTCCACGTAGACTAAATGAGTTCAGAATGAAGTCCGAAATGAAATCTAGAATGCAATCCAGAATCTCAAATTAAATCTTAAATAAAAATCAGAATGAAATGTAGATAGTCCAGGGCAGTGCCCGCCATTTGAACTGGTCACAGTTTTCATCCTGTACTCATCTTATATGCGCACGTTCTCCTTCTTCTCAAAATATTCTGCAACGATGCACCAAACCATTAACCATCATAGAACATGAAATAACTCGTCTATTATACTTTTAGGTCATCTTGGTAATAAACGCGTCATCAGTCGGATCACTATTGGGCACTGTAATGGGAGGTTTCCTCTCGATGGAGATTTTTTCTTACGTATCCATCGTGCTGAGTGGATTGTTCTTCACGTCATTCGTCTTGGTGCCTGAATCTCCATATTATTACATCGCCGAGGGTAATGTGAAGATGGCGGAAGAATCCCTGAAATGGTATGATAAGGATGTTGACATAGCGCAGAATCTAAGAGAACTCCAAGACTTTTTAGAAAGCACAAAACCGAGTTTTGCAGAACGATACAACGAGTTCAAGAAACCAGAGCACTTGAAAAACATGTTTGTCATACTTTGTATCAGTGCATTTACGTACGGCGCCGGTCATCTTACGACACCTGCTTACGCCGAAACAATACTAAGGAATGGGAAGATCGATCTTACACCGAGTGTCATTGTCATGTCATTATCATTTTCCGCTATCATCGGAGGTAGCGTAGCGTTGGTATTAGTCGACAAATTCGGCAGAAAAATAATGCTCATAGGATCGGGTTTCGGTGTAGGTATCGGGCATATCCTCCTCGGTTGTTACTTTCACATGCTTTCACTAGGCATCGACCCTGAATCAATGGGTTGGTTGCTTGTGTTTTCTCTATTTCTTGTATACTTCAGTATTCCTTGCGGACTAAGCACAGGACTAGATACTCTTGTTAGTGAATTATTTCCAACGACGCTCAAGACATTAATATCATTCACCTTTTGGGCGTTCAACGCACTGATGTCCTTCGGCGTCGCGAAATCTTTTCAGCCCTTTCTGGAACTCGTTGGCTATGAATATGTTTTCTGGACTTTTGCCACTAGCGCGTTTTGTTCTGTAATAGTGTCGTTTTTCTTTGTTCCCGAAACTGTACAGATGTCGCTAGTAGATATTCAGGAAAATTTGAAGAATGACAGTAACGCAACAGAGCTTTCATTCGAAGATGTCGAGAAGAATCCCTGAAACCCTTTTGAAATCTTGAAAGTAATTTGAAAAATATCTGCAGAACGTTCGAACAATGCGCCAGTTGTTATTCGGAATTATGGCTACATTCTGTTGAGCCATTCTCAGCCGCTTTGAAGGAAGTTGACTACGAAGCGAATAAACAAACTTGCGCCATGCTAGTGAAACAAATCAATTCTATCCTGACTTACAGACAAGCCATTAGAAACATCGTTATACCTTTCCTCGGAATGTGTTTGCTCATCATCGTAATATTCGTAATCAGAAACATCAAACCTTTTAAAAAGTCGTGATTACTATGTTAATAAGATCATTACAGTGATCAGCCCTGATATGTCAATAATTTAGACTATAATTTCTATTCTATATCAACGAGTAGGTATACCATATTGAAAGGAATCTTTTTCCTTTAATCCTGGGCTGAAAATAAACGACAAAGGTGGACGCGAATCAGGTTCGTTGTACGTTCGTTGGTTCCTGGGAGCCTTGAAGCGAACCTAAAACCACGGGGGACATCATATGTTAGTCGGTACCCTGATGCCTTATGCTGGGTGCGAGGGGATTGGTGTACGTGTCAGAGGTGGTTGGTCGGGAGTCTGTCAGGGGATGTGAATGGGGTGGTCCGGCGAAGAGAAGGAGGAACTGGGGAAAAGGAGGAGGGTGTGGGAAACCAGACGCCGTACACAAGGGAAATACCATGCTTCGTCAACACTGCGCCGCTGTAACTAATGGATATTCCGGAGGAATCGAGTGGAGAAACGGCATCCAACAGAGAAACTGAGTAAACTACATAGAGCGAGATTGAGAGGAAATTAAAGGAACAGAGGAGAAGGCGAAGGAATGAAAAATAAATGTACTAACAGAGGTTTACTTTTGGTTTGAGAGTTCGTTGTTCCCGGAATAGCTTAATAAGAGGGTAGGAATTAACGTTGAACTATGGACCACGGTTCTGTGGTTCTGATGCAAACAAAACTGATGTGGAATCTAATACACAAGTACCTTTGAGGTTAGTTTGTGAAATACACTAACATAGCAGTGAAATACAAGTTGAATGGAATTGTTATAATGAATGAAATGTGATGAAGAAAGCGAGGACCTGTGAAAGTACTTATTTAAACGTTGAAATTCCAACTTCCTAACTCCGTGATTTCCAAAATCAAGAAAGACAAAGAAACGCCTCGTTTCTTATCATATCTGAGGCGTGGAAGAATGTCAAATCATACAGCTTCCTGTCTTGTTCAGTCAGGTTAAAGTATAAACGGCTTCATCGCAGAGTTTCTTGGTGATGACGAAGAAAACTCCCGTGAGAAAGTTAAACAAATGAGGAAAACGCGGTGATCGAACCTGTGTATTTAGTTGAGCTAACGATCTACGAATCCTGTTAGCTTTAGCAAAAGGAGACGAGGAACGGAAAAGCAAAAAAAAACCGAAAAGGGTTAGAAGTGGAATACGAAACGGAATTCTTTGACAATGAATAGTAAAGCGCCAGTAGTTTTGACCTGCACACGTCAGACCTCGTGATCTTCTATGTGTTTTCAGGTCTGTTACTAACAGCCTACCTGTAGTTTTAGCTTTTCTTTTCCAGCTTACTTTATATCTTCTTTTTTTTAATTCTTTAAGGTTTTAAATCCTGTTTCTGGCCCAGCCTCCTCCGTTTCTTTAGTCTTCATCAGTAACGAGCTCACCACCGCCACCAACGTTTGACTTCCGCAAGAAAAACACGCATTCTACCAACCTCTCGCCAGCCGACCCCTAGTTTTCTCTTCTTCTGCAGTTCCCTCCTCCTCCTTCTTCTCCTCAAGCTAACGTCTAACTCATAGGGCCCTGGTAAAAGGGATGGAGTTTGGTAGGGGAAGGTGAATTAAAGTCCTGCCGTGCAACTCGTTCTCGCGCTAATAACGCGAACAAACTTTTCCATAGTTATAACTTATTGCCGAGGTAGAGGAGTAAAAGATATGCGGATTGCTGCGTTGGCTGGGCGGTAGTTAGATGTAGTAGTAGCGGTCGTGGACCAGCAAGGGGTTGGAAGGTAAATTAAACGGCTCTTGAATCACCAGAATACAATTTTGTCTACCATTTTCGACGAAAAAACATTTCAATACACTGTAACAAAATGTTGTTCCACAATCAATATACTGGTATATAAACAAGTTCGGATGCATAAACCGTATATTCAATTCCAGATGTCTTCGTCATTAAGGGGAGGTTCTCATCAAGATCGACTAAAAAATCGATTTTTTAAATATTCTTGGATCACTTATTATTCGTAGAATATGTTCACAAACAGGGTGTGACCGAAAAAAATTCTATAAAAAAGTTTCTGGGAAAATCATATTTTTCAAATCGGTCTCCACAATATCTGAAAAACTACTCGATATCGTAGTTTTTCAATTTTTACTTCGAAGTAGATTAAATTTATCGGAGCCTAAACCTAAATGCATGTGATATTTGTTGTTTTTTTTCAATTTTAATTACAAATATACGCCATTGTCTTCATTTTTCATTTTTTATTGATGACCGGTTTAAGCTCAAGAGAATATTCTATAATTAATTAAATAAATTGGTATATTGATTCCCGATCATTTATTTTATCTACCTTGTTTCACATGGTTATATTACAGCACATATAAACAATTTATATGGCTCTGTTTTTTACTAAGGCTATTCCTTTTTCTTTATCTCAAAACTTGATAAATAAGTATCAAAAAAATAAGTTGCTTATTTTCTTTGGCCTATGAATAAAAAATTCATGAAATTCACCATTTTTTTCGGTCGTTTGATGAGAACCACCCTTTACAAACACAAAATTGGTATATTCTACTCTATATTTCTCTAAAATTTACAATATAAGTATATTAATATAGAGTATGTATAACATATATTGAATGTATCAGTTAATCAACCTCGAAATTTCAAAAGAATAGTAAGTTAACAAATTTTGCCATGTTAACTTACTGACAATCCGGTAAATTTACTCAAGACAAGGTGAAAAATGGAAGTTATTGAAATAAACCTGAATCGTAACGGGTACAAATGACACGATGCATACGTATAAAAATCCCAAGAAAAATGTTGTACATCGTCGTCCTATCAATCCCATGTGCAGTCTTTTGGATACACGGAACGAGGGAATGATAAAACAGAAAAAAAGAGAGTCAAGGAGAGTGAGAGACGAAGTGGTGTTGAAATGTTTTGGTAGAACTCAAGCGAGTTCCCGAGCGTGGAGTAGAGATGCGTGTGCATCGGTGTATTCCCAGGGGATCGAACACGATCGTGGCGCGCGTCGTATCGATGACCGCGGTGGTGGTGACTGTGGCAGCACCGTCGGAACTATGAGCGAATGTGCAGCGCTACTGGGATATCGTATGCACTTGGCGTACACACGTAAGATGGATAACGCGAATATATCGGATACGGCATATCGAATAACGGGCGAAGCGAGAGTTGCGTTCGAGATGATGTTCTCGAAGCCAGCATGCACTTCTACCATCACCAACATCACCAACGCTGCCGCCTCAAAGCCCTCTGAATGAGATAGTGGCTACTGAATTCTTGTGACGTATTCCTCTCACTTTCTCAACCATTCGTATACTCCTTCGAGGGGCACGAAGAACGAGAAATGCATTCTTCATCATGCAAGTGCTCACATTATCGACGACCAATATTCTCGAAGTATTATAATATCCCCCAGTATTCTGTATCTTAATTTTTGTCTTGATCCTTAACTATTGAGAAAGGCTTTCGTTTGACAATAATTTTTATAATATTTTCCCGAAACTTTCGGAAGCCACACTTGGCGCGGCCTGGGTCAACGGCTGCCAGGGCTCTGAATTTGTCGATTGATTTATCTATGGGCACCAATTAGTTTTATAGACAACCTAATAAACTATTAATAATAAATTGAATCGATTTTACTCGGCTAACTTGATAACAATTAGTTAATTAAGAGATTTCACAAGGGGTTTAATTGGGGATCCCAATAGGAATAAATTTGCAAGTTTATAGCGGACAGAGAAGTAGACAGACAGTTTATAAGTATTTTGAATTTTACTCACATGAATAGAATATATAATTTATTTCTTTGACAATTTTAACTCACAAGTTCCGTCGTAATTCGACCATCTCAAACCATAGATTCCTTCGTAGTTTGACGATATGGATATTTGTTTTCACACAGCTTCTTCACGGTTTGACAATGTATGGACAATAGATAAAACGCAGCACAATATTTCTTAGATCGACTAATAATTCAAGACTACCTCGAGGACCGACCGTCTCCGAACACTCTCGGCAGACAATTAATTCGGCAACGCGATCTCGCCAGTCGATATAGTGCGGCACGTGTGACGCCGCGTACCATTGTCTTCGTTCTATATGGAGGTGGTATAGGGCTACGCTCGCAGTTTTCCTTGTCGAGCGCTTGGCGTATTATACAAAGATACGCGTCGTCGACAATGCGAGTGCGTCGAGGATTGACTCTTAGTTTAAATTTCGACGTATTGAATATTATCGAGGTGCTCGAGGGATCGACTCGAGTTTTCGACGTCGAATGTATATATTACGGTAACACTATCAGGGTTGAGACTTTTCAATTTTAGAACATGAGGAGTCCAACTTAGAATATATATTGGGGTGGTTCTATATTCAATTCGTTTTTCTACTGATAATTTTCGATTAAACTTCAATAACAATCGTTCTATGATCGTGTGTCTATTACTCGACAGTATTTTGGAGACATTTTTCGTACATTTTTTCTGTCAACAAGATCCGATGCTTAAATTCATAATCTATAACCTTATATGTTGATATTAGTAAACAGGGACTTTTGTTTCTTTGAGGATAACCTAATGACATGTTGAATCACATAAAAAGCCCTACCAAATTTTCAGAAATATCGAAAGCGACATGATAATTGAGGATTTAGTAATGATAATAATAATAACAAAAATAATAATAAATTCCTAAAGGAGACTCTGTTAAGCGCAGCTCGATATTTGACGAAAGTGTGCAAGGTCGATAATCGCGACATGATCACCGAACTCTTTTATCTCTCCGATATTAACTTATTATCATCATTATGAGTTATTAATTGTCAACTGAAATTAATATCGTTGACAATGGAAGCTCTGACGGTGAAGCAAAGTCCCATCATATTTAATAAAAAGCAATCAATCAATCACGCGTCACATTCTGCTTCACAGACGAAAATGAATGGGAATGGTATTCTCGATCAACTACCATGTATTTCCCAACAATGCAGTTACCGTTATTTCTGCTTTATGGAATTCATGATCTCGTTTATATTTTATTTTTATTATTTAGCTATCTTTTCCTACCGTACTATTCACCAGGTATCGAAGGGGTTTGGAGGTGACACGCGATAATTGACAATTTTACGAACGACTAGTCGACCCTGCGAGGTCGGAGTTGGTATATAAGAGGTACAGTGACTCTCATCACTGCTGACGAAGTACGCAATGCTATATATATTTATAGCAGATAGCAAATGCGTGCAAACGCTAGTTCTCGGTTATTCGCTCGACCGAGGAGGAGGACGACACGTCGGCGCCGCGACTTCCGCAACGAGCAGGTGGATAACGCGAGTCCCACACGCGACTTTATCGATTTTACGTTGCGAGCATCAGATAGAAGGGTGGAATGAGGCGGAGGGGTTGGGAACGACGCCGACGTTCCATTCACGTTCGTACCCGACGCTACCGAGATAGTGTACATTATGGTACACAATGAACGTGTAGAAAGTAAGAGTCTATCGTCACTTTCAAAACCTTTGACTGACCTTTTTGCACCTACCCTTCAACGCGCCGAGCAAACAAATGTGATGGAAAAATCTGCACGGAAAAGCCGGAATTAAATGGGTAATAATAATATGAAATCTATTCAACACATTTAATTTACGGCTCTCACTGTTAGAAGTGATTGGAAATTTTTCTTCATAAGCTCGTCATCGAAATTTAATTAACAACTGTGGTATTAAATTCATGTACTTTTCCAGTAAAGTTAAAGCAAATTATTAAAATTCGAGTATTTTCACCGGAAAATTAATGTTGATTATTGAATATGCTGTACCGGACATTAAATTGATATTACACTTGTATACTAAATGTTTATATACTAGTTTATCAATACAAACTTCCAGTAAAAGGACACTAAATTTCAAGTCGATTTTTTTTACAGTGCACACAATTTTGAAGTAGCGAAAACAAAATTCTGCTGTAGTAGTTTTGAAAAGCAATGGAGGGATTCAATGAATTTATTCAAGTCGCAAAAAGAATAGACAGGAACATGTTTTTGTAAAAAAAACGGAAATAGTGATTAAATTAATTCTTTTTTAAATGAATAAAAGTTTCTATGGATATTTAGAGATAAACATTTTCATTAAAATTACAAAAAAATTCAATGTAATTTCTTCAGTGTAACTTCGATCAATTTCTATTTAGTTTGTCGCATGAAGCAATAGAATATTGTCAATTTTCGTTAAACGACTCCAAAATTTTTTTTAAAACAATCAAACGTAAAACAACCCTTAATTGCGATGCTCTTAAGAAAACATTGCGAAAAAAAGGAGGCATAAGTTAGCGAACATGGAAAAAAGTAATGAAGCCGTGGGAAGAAAACCGAAAGAATGCTAGTAGATATGAGGAGAAGCATTTAACAAAAAATAGAAAGACTTGAAGGATCCGGCGGACTAGACGAGCCACAGGGAATTACTCGAATAAGAGGAGGTTCCCGACGCTCTCAAGTGGAAACCGACAGAGAGGAAACGCAAATAATTGCCTCGTAACGTCACTTAGGGGACACTTAAAAAGTTTTAAGTAGCTTTTTCCACAGCGGGGGCGCCGCGAGACGTTTCCCCCCTTCCAGCCCCCTTTTTTGCGGGTGGAGCAGCAGGCAAACGACGGCATGCACAGCGGCCAAGACTTGAACTAAAGCGCACCACGCGAGCGACTCAGTGAGCCCTCTAACTTATAAATGATGTAGGGTCTTGCCATGAGTCAAGTTTCAGGGTTGGTTTTTTCGGGGGTGAGGAAAAGCAAGATCTTGGCAAAGGTGAATTCTTCAGGCCATTCTCCTCTTCCACCCGCGAAACTCCTCCAACGAAAGACGCTAAGAATGAACAACGAGTGATAACTAATGTGAATAGAAATTCTTCAGCCATCGCGAAATTGTTAACGGTCCAAGGATTCAAGATCGTTCCATTTCGATAAGGGCTTAAGTATATGTCGAGTGGGGACTAACATTAATTCAGAGACTTTTATGACCTCCAAATGCAATAAAAATGACACTGTCAAATATTGTGATGCATTGTTCCAAAGATTATCAATTTATTCTGCACTTTTGAACAGGTCTGACCATTTACGACTATGACTACTTTGCTCGACATTAAATACCCTCTGCGTCAAATGTCCAATGCTGTATCTATACCAATACTTATTCAGTATTCACTCATGAATGTTGCGGAGATTATTTCAATTTTTGTTAAACACAGATTACGTGATTATTTATGTAATAAACAATTTCATATTGTTTATATTCTTTCGACATGTATGAATGTTGACAAGGAAATGTATGAAATTTTATTTAATGTGAAAAAGTGAGTGCGCCAACAATTTCCTTGCGCTGCATTGTTTTCTAGATATACTTGAAGTCATGCAATAGAATTGTGAAAGCATGTCTACATTCTGTTTTCATAAACTGAAGCTGTATAACACCAAACATTCTCGTAGGGGTTTGTCTGGCGTATAAGCCCGCAACATAGTTTGCTCTCACAGTGGCCTATCGATATTGATCGGTTTTAAGCCAGGCGAACATTTTGGTGGAAAAAGAGAGAGCGAGTCAACGGAAGGAGACAGAATATGAGAAAGGAAACATATACATGAACAAGCTAGCAGCCAACAGCAACAGCAGCACCACATTCTGGGTACTCACGCCGCGAAATTGCCCGACCTACCGCAACGAGCAATTCCACAGATACGAAACATCGATAACAAGCAGAGGTAGTAGCCAGGACCCTTCATTCCCTGCGACCCTTCGAACGTGGAGCCTCCCTTTCACCCGCAGCGTACGGCGTGGTAAAAGGAAAGGGGAAACGGAAGAAGACACGCTGAGTACTCGGACAGACGGTTAATGAAAGCTCGCACATGATCCTACAGCGTGTGTGTATCCATTGGACATAAATTTCCGCTCCAAGCTTTCACCGTTTCAGGTAGGAAGTTATCGGTTTCACTACCGCGTACCCTTAATTTCCGTTTGAAGAGTCGATCACAAACCCTTTTGCGGAGCTGATCATGAGAGGGATGGTCAGGAGAGGACGGGACTGACGCCAGAGAAACCAATACACATTCATTCCATTTTGTGGCGTGATTGACGTCATAAGTTGATGAGCATATTAGAAGAACGTGGAATTTAACTAACTGGTATATAAAATACAATACTCTAATAGAGTAGTAATTAGAGATTGCGCAAACGAGATTGGCAGGTGACAACAAAAATTATAGCTGATTATATACTAAGATGCGAATATTATGCTACTTTATAAGTCACATTATTCGGGCCTCTATCAAAGTATGATAAGCTGGAATGATGAACAACCATGTAGTGACTGACCATCCTGCATAGAGTGGAAATTGGATTGACTGTAACCAATTATTAAGTGAGTTTCTAAGAAACAACGATTTATTTACACATTTAAATATCACAGCTTTGTTATAGAGGCCTGAAATAAAAATGTCTACCCTCCTACTAGATTACACTCTCCGCCAGATACAATAAGATATCGAACTCTAACATTTGTTCATTGGTTTATTCTAAAAGGTAGGACAACCTTTTTACTTTTCATCTTAAGCCATTTTGGTGCCCAGTATGTCTTTATAAAATTGCATAATCATAATGCTCGGTATGTATTAGGGCTCTTACATGGAGCCGGATAAGAAGGGTATCCGAACATGTTCCGGATAGTAGATTTTGAGACTTCAAATTCGGATAAACGAACTACTCGAACTACTCGGATATTCGGATAAACGAGTACCCGAACGGTTCGAACTATCCGAGTACCCGAAAGGTTCGAACTATCCGAGTACCCAAACAGTTCGAATTATCCGAGTAGCCGAACGCCTCAAACTATCCGAATATCCGAACTACACGAACTATCCGGATACTTGAAAATTCTAGTTCATTGACTGATTTTCAAGACAGTGATAGGCTTATTTTCGTTAACGTGTAGTTAAAAATAGACCCAACTGCGATTCGAAAAATATATATTTATTTTATGTTTATATCGATTATCATAATCTATCAATATGGACACATACATCAGCACATCAAGATCGTGTCGTCCCTCTCTCTCTCTTTCTCTTTATCATACATATATCGTACACACTCGGGTTTTTCCTCTCGACAACAAATATAAATCAGTCATTCCGCTCGCATCTACAAAAATTTATCATAGAAATCTCGGTTTTTTGTTTTAATTATGATAGAACACCGAGAAAACATTTGTTTCATTAAATACAATTTCAGTTTTGAGTATCCGAGTAGTTCGAATAGTTCGTGTATCCGAAATATCCGGATAGTCCGAATAATTTGAGTACTCGGATAATCCGGATAGTCGGGTATCCAGGTAGCTCGGGTATCCGGATAGGTTTTCAATGGTGTGCTATTCGGATATAAAATGTCGGATCCGTCAAGTCCGGATAGTTCGAGTTATCCGACCGTTCGATAAAATTCAACCACTAGTATGTATGTACTTAATGATGTTCAAGTGTACGAGTTTTTGAAAGAAGAAAATCATCTTCAGAATTTATTTATCTTAACACTTTATTTATTTACTTTTTTCGGTCCCCTCAATGACATCCAGGTCCAAACGCTGCCACTCATTAATTTCTTCTTAAGTAATTACCATGTCCTGGAGATAATCATCATTTCCCATAATAAAATAATCCAAGCTATTCCAACGAAGGAATTCCCATACTCTCTGAAGCATCTCCGTTCCAGCAATCTTCTCCCTTCCATAGTTAACGTTCCGCTAGTGTGGATATGCGTGGAAGGCGCATTATTAACCGAAGCGGTTGCACCAGCAACTTCTTGATGGGATTCTGCGCTGGTTGAAGATGGCATAGGTACAGCGTCAGCCTGTTTCGCGTTGACGTCGTTGGTGGCAATGTTCCTGACTTGAAACCCGGCTTCAAAACAGGTCTCCAAGCTGGGAGAGGATCGTCTCGCTAGCGCGACTCGATTCTGGAATGCTTCGAGGCTGTTGGAGGCTCATACGCCCCCGGGGATGATGTCGACGTGGTATTAAAGGGGGTTTGTTGCTCAACTGCGCTATATAAGCCCTTCACAGCATCTACGAAGTATAGATGAAGGATCTCGCACAACAACCACCAAGTATCCAGCAGCTACAACGTCTCTTCTGTGTACCTTGGATCTTCATTGAAGGACTTGATGACGTCATATCCGGTTTCTCTGATGAGCGTCACCGGAACATGGATTCAGTAGACGTTACCTTAGCCACGGGCGTTACGAGGTCGCATCTTCGGTTGCTCAATCTCCCTGTTCCAGCTCCTGGAGATTCACCTTCGACACGAACCTTCCTCCGTCTCTTGTCTTGTCTCCCGATCTTGTTCTTCCCCCGTCGCTCGGAAAGCTTCGTCCCGCAACATTGTGCGACAATGGCGCGTTGAGAAACTGACAGGCAACGCGTCAGTTCCGACCAAATGAAGCTAGCCTGGTATTTGCTATCTGCAGGCATTCCCGCAGCGCAGACAGCCTTATTTGCAACCTTCGACGTTCATCTTCGTCCTGCGTGGCCGTGTTCTACTCTGTCACGAACGATTTAACCCGCGGCCACGAAAAGCCTCGGCGGGAAACTTTGGCCACACTCGAATTAGCCTTTGTCTCTAATCCCTCGGCCCTCACTTGGAGCTTCCTTGTCTGAGACACTCACACCCAGCGGATGGGCTAAGGGTCTTCGGGAATATATAGATTCATCACTTGGGTCGCGGCGCCGTGGAGATAGGAGACAGCCGACAGCCCGAGAAGAGAACGAGAATCACGTGACCCGGAATTTCAATCACAGTTGAAGCAGAGCGCGCTGCAGAGACAATTAAGAGCAGAGTTTGATTAGAATTTACTGTTGGCTTTGGGGGGAAACATATTGAGAATCGAACGATTATTTCTGGTTCATGGCGTCCCACTCTACGCCGCAGACCTCTCCGAGCTTCCGGACCTTTTTATTTCAAGCACAACGGGAGAAAGGTCGACGTTTAATCTGCTCTCTAATTTCGTTTCAAATTGAACTCTTTCAATTCTCTCGAACTATTAGTTTTTCTACAGTCGCTAGATATATCAACACTCGATAACACAGTTGGCTATCGTTTGGTTATATTTTCATTTGTACCTTTTCACGAACGGAAATCTTCACTTTGCAATGAATCCATTGCATTTTTTGTCATCATCGTATGCTACATCTGATGTAATTATTTCCTTCCGAGCAATTCCGATTTCTACCACACGAGTGTCGAGATCTAACGTTTAGTAGATTCTTTAATTTCATTCGAGTTAATATTTTCCATGGCTGCGCCCAAAAGCACTTTATGCGCTGAAAAAGTGAGTCAATGGATATATATACATATATATATCCATCCAATATGAAAAGCGCGTAAGCCGAATGTAGAGCGGTGTTAGCAGGGGCTGGCCAATGAAATCCCGGTAGCCAGAGTCAAGCCGCTTGGTCGCAACGCACCTGGAAAATAAATCCCGTAAAATTCAGCGCGCGTTAATTACTCTCAACGAGCTTTGGAAAATATTTTTGTTTTTTTTTCGTTTCACGAGCAGTTGGAAGAGTTTGGGACCACGGAAAAGCGAACGCCAGAGCGAAAAAAAATTAGATACACTTCACTCTTCAGACACCATGAGGATCCGATAATCCGGCGGAAGAGAAAAAAATCAAAGGGGCGAAAGAGGGTAGTGCTCGAAAAATGCAACGAACGCCAGGAACGGCCACGAACGAGACTCTTCCCCACGTCTATACATCGTGATTGCAACGCAAGTGAGCGACGATGCGCGACAGCCTTCGCTCGACCGGAAGTTGAATTTTGCAGACACGCCAACGCCAACAGCTGATCGTAATTGCTGTTCTACCGGGGTGAATGTAGTTCGGTTACTCCCTTCAGCATTGGGGTCTTGTTCCTCGCATATATAGCAAAAGTAAATGAAATAACGGATGCTATGCACGCCTAGCAAACTAATAATCTATCTCAACCCTTGTGCAGCTGCAAACAACCCCATTCCGTGAATTTGCCGATGCTTTTGCTTCCTAGAATTTGCGGAGTTGCTAAGGGGCGCTAACTCCATAAAGCAAGCCCCATTCGCCATACACTTTTGCAATCATTAGTTTCGTTTTTGCAGCTTTCTCAGAAAAAGACTTCACTAGCGTGTTGTTCGTGACGAATTATAGAAATATTCATACTTTTTTTTTTGGGTACGTATCGATATTCGTTTTAGAAAATCTGTAGGCTTGCATCTGGTACAAACGGAAACAGCTGACACTCTGGTATAGAGCTAAATGGTTCTTAAGAGACGGAGTCATCGAAATTGGGTATAAAGTGTAAAATATCATGCTACCAGAGAAGAAAGGGCTACAATGTTCCCGAAGAAATCACCTAAAGCGATAATCATAAGCCAATTTTTTTTCCAATATAATTTTGGTATCAAATACAGACTCAAATCAAAGTCCGGATCCTGAAATCCGATGAAGTAGCGAAATACCGAACATGAGTGAAAAACAAGATTTTTTAAAAATCAGTTGGGACTCACTGGCATAACATTTTTCAGTAGGTTCAACTATATAATTTAATCATATGTTTTGTTCCAAAAGCAAAAGTCAAATATCAGCTACAAGCCAAGCACGTAAATGCGAAAAACTACAGAAATAACGAACATGAGTGCAAAATAAATAAACAAATAAAATTTGATTAGACGAAACGAGCACGAGGGTGAGTAACATAACCAGTGACGTTAGAGCGACTCGCTGACAGAGAATTTACAAGTCATAACTATTTTCCTAGTGTGCATATACATACACCGGAGATTACAGTTTCAGTTGCGCTCAGGAAAGGTTGCGACAGAGAAATTAACTTCTACCACGGCAGGAAGTGAGAGAAAGGTAAAAACCGGGAGCTGGATGCAGGTAACTGCAAATGCCAGAGGTTTAAAGGGGTGTAAGAGTGAAGAAGTCGAATAAACCGAGAGAGAGAGAGAGACTACACAACCAGCGAGCCAGCTTGCAGGCCACATGGTAATTTATGGTACAACTTGCAAAGTGAGAAAAATTACGTTAGGTCGGCTACGTTTCGCTGCCGAGACAACGTTGTTTTATGTCTGCATGAGAAAGAGAGAGAGAAAGTGGGGCTGCAACGCGTGCGGTCTCACTGGCAAGGGGTTGACGATGTTTACGACTTTGTACCCCCATTTGGTCACGTGGTCCCGACTTCGGTAGTACGACGCGACCAACATATAGATGAGGGTGTGGGTCGAGTCGCGCGGTGCAACCAAAAGCTTCACACTCACCAACTAAAATGCGCATGGAAATAAATGAGTATAGCAGAAAAATTGTAGTGCGGATGCATAGATAAACACTCTTTTACACACACAAGCACGCAAATTTCGCTCATACCCGTATTGAATTTTATTACGTTTTACTTTATCTTCCTAATAAAGTCTCGTTCCATGACAAAACTCACGGCATTATTCCGGGTGACAATCATAAGTCGGAAACCCTTTTCGTTGGAGTTTGACCGATGTTTGGGGTCGTGTTTGGTGAAATTTCTGCATAGGTTGTGAACTTTCTTTAATGACGTGAGCGATTTTTTTCCTGACGTATAGTTTTTAAGGGCGAGTGAACTTAAAATTAAGGTTGTATTTGGAAATACGCTTTAATTATGGAATCATTGAAATGGTAAACAACGGGATGCAAAATTCCTGTTGTAGTATTTGTTTGAAGGTAATTTAACAGTGATAATACACTTCAAAGTTGCTAATAGTTGTTCGCTAATAATTATCTTTTTACTTTATTATTTTGTAAGATTGACTATCTAAGAAACCATGTTTCCTTCTCTGCTTACGGTGAAAGCAGGCCGACAAAACTCCTGACGTCTGCACACTCTTAATTTCCGGCGTTCTCTGTTGCAAACTGAGAATGGCTGCTAAAAGTAACAATTTTAAAAATAGATGTCTTCATTGAAACACCTTCGAATCGATACTTCTACAGTTATCTTGTTTCCTATTAAAATAATACGTTTTGATACGTTAAAAATATTTTAAAAAGATATTGATTTGAATTTTATTCTTTTTTTAAAACCATAGGGTAGAAAAAAAAATCATTTATGATAATGAATGGAGCTTATAAATCCATACATCAACTGAGATGATCGGCCAAATACCCACAAAAAGAGATGTATATCTTATAATTTTTACCCAGTATAGCACAAAAATTATAGTATGGATGTAAACAAATGCGTAGACAAACACTCTTTCACACACACAGACACAAATTTGATTTATAACGGTGTTAAATTTTATTACGTTTTTTTCCTTGTCTTTCTAATCGAGTCTCGTTGCATGACATTCGCCTCGCGAATTGTTATATACCTACAACTCGAGGGCTGAAATTCTCTGGGTTCCCATTTTTTGTCAGAGCTGCAGTTGCGGCAGATACTTCCTAGGAATGGGTATATACCATGGAATATACACATCGAGAATATACCAGACAGGTAAGAGAATGCAAGAATAACGTATTCCAGAGAAATATGTATATATCCGGCCTCTCCGGTTTCCTTCCTGGCTCGCTCGTCGTTTTTGCTATCATTTTCCTTTAAAAACAACCCACGTTACATGTTGTACCAGACCACGCTTGATGGCAGATCCTTGGGAGCTAAAAGCCGTGTTGTTGCATACGCGTCAGTGAAATTTCGGTATTGCCGTACGATTCAACGGTCGAAATAACAACAAATAAACGATATGCGGAAAAACAAACAAAACCAAATATGGGTTTCATTAAACGTTGGCATGGATACACCAAACTATGTTTTGACCTTCTGCTGCATCTAAATAACATTTTTAAGTACTCCATTTTTCTAACCTATTTTCAGCAAGAGCCGTAAACATTCCGTTATTTTGAAATTTACTCTATATGCTTGTTCGTTCTAAAAACAATTTGACAGTCGTCTCTTTTCAGAATACGCAGTGTTTAAAGAAGATTTTTCTTTTTGCAAGAATGTATACCATTATTATAAAAGGCCTGAGAGATAAAAAAAATTAAAACATTAATTAGTGTTGCATTTAAGCAAGTCGATCCGAGGAATAAATGAATAGCAGAACTCATCTTGAAAGTCAACCGATCGAGTCCTCTCGTATCGTGCTGTCAAACCGAGATTCTCGTAACCCGATCGAGACGCGAGATTGAGTTATATATAACAAAATAGTTAAACTCATCGCAAGGAAATACCAACAAATAATAATCTCAATTTTTTTAAGGGGGAACCCATGTTAGAAGGCTCGTTTTCACTGATTTCTTAAGATTTATTTCAAACTCGCTCGGCCGAGATCGTAACATCGAGATGAGACGATTAAAACAAACGAAAAACCGAGAATCTCACTTGGGTGAAGTTATCAATCGTCATAGCCAAACCGAGAGAGACGCTCATCTCATAATGCAACATTAACATTCATTATTTTTGGAATGGCCCATAGACATGTAAGAAAGTTTATTTTATAATAAAATAGAGAATATCGTTGTTACGACTCAGGCAGTCGACACTGAAGACGGTAACTATTGTGGGGTTTGTTGTCCGATTAATGGTTAAAACTAAAATTTTGTATTTACTCGCGTAAAATATGTGAATTTATTAATTTTAATTCAACAGTTTGAAACACAATTTTTACAAACTTCTTATATTGTCACTGTTCATGGCAATCAGTAGTTGATTAATAATAAACTTATACCTAAATCCGGCGCTCAAACGCTTAAAATATTGTATTTGTGACATGTTTGTTGGATATTGATTGAAGACTGAAGATTGGAATAAAGGAAGAAAGCAAAGAGGCACACCTGGTGGAGAAGTGGGGACTTTTTGATTGTGGAAAGAACGTCAAGTGCTGACAGCAAGGTCAGCTAATGTCCGGTGTCGGTTCAGAAAGAGACCATTGGAATTTTATCAGCGGAAGATTGCGGTTTTTAGGAGGGTATTAATAATTAGGAATATTAAAACTGCAGTTCGAAAAAGAATAATCGAAGAAAAGGCAAAAAAGACCAGGACGTAACAATCGTAATAGACAAAAAGGAAAATATTCTTGATTTTACCATGTTTGGGTATGCAGATTTGGAAAAGAGTATAAATCTTTGCTGCACGTAGTCAAGTTAGGATATCGACGTACCCTTCTATCGCCAAAGCGCTTTCTTACTAAAGTGCAGCCTCCACTTTCTATATTACTCCGATGGAGCTAAACTACGTTCTACAGCATGGTGATTTAAGCCCCTCGGATTCGTGCCAAATTTCCTTGGTAGAAGAAACGACTTTGGAAGAGGTCGATGGACAAGCGATGGTGGGTTTGAAGGTTAGCGAGTGGACGAGAAGGGAATACCATCGAAGAGTCGTTAGCATCGATTAGTAAAACTGGCAACGTGGTGCACATCCTTGCTACCGATTTTACAATGTGTACAGAACTACCCCACTCTATGTGTTTTGTCTACCCTACCCAAAACTGTATATATTGACGAATGATGAGATTTTCCTCGATAGTGTCGCAGCTTGTACTCCAGCAAAACCTAAGAATTTTTAGCAACCCTCTATAACTCCTCTGTCATAGTTTGATATCAGCTTGTACCTGATGTACCGGATATTCCATATGAAAAATGTAACACATTTCTTCGATTGATTGTTGTAAGAAATGTTTTTTTTGCAGGAACCATTACAAAAACCTTGACGAGAAAATTAATGACTTGTCTATTATGAAACTTCCAATATGTACGAATGCCTTAAATTTGCGCCTGACATGTCATTTGCTAGACCCGATTTTGCGTTTCGATGTCTTGCGTACCATTTGGTACATTTTCTCCGAAATAATAAATAAAGATTTGGTATAGATACCCAATATTCTCAATGTTTATAATGAGCAGTTACACTTGTTTCCTCAAACTCAATAATCGCAAACTTCCACGTGGCAATTTTTATTTTTTATCCACTTTCATACGATCATCTAGTTCCAAGTTCATGAGACTACCAACCGGAGAAAAGCCTATATGCTTTTAAAGACCGCTCTACAGATTATTAAGCTCTTCAAAATTATGGTTACCATCGAAGAGCTTAATAGTCTCTGACATGCACATGGTTTAACGGACAGTTTCGGAACAACGGAAGGCTCACTTTCTGGAATACGCAGTACAATAACGGACAGGACACGTACTCCACAGAGAGAAGCATGAGATTGAAGAACCTGGGGGAGGAGTTCTCGGCGTTGGAATGAAGTGCGGTTAAAACCATCGTGCGAATCCTCGGGAGAAGTGAGAGCAGTCCGCCGCAGTAAATTCCAGTGGGACGTCTCTCATAAGCGAATTGCATAATGGCAGCGCCCACCGCCAAGGAGCTTATCCGATTCTGTTAGTCCGACTGGACAAGCAAGAGGCACAATGTGTGTGCTGAAGCGTGCTACATGTATCAATCCGTACACAGAAGACATAACATATAATACCGTCGCACATATATACTATACGTAGATATACGAAGTCCGTACGTGCAAAACCGCACTAATTCCGTTGGGTTGAGGTGGGCAAGGAAGCGTTAGAATCCTCGGGCGAAGGAAACGCAGCAATGGCTCTTTCCTTTCTCCAGTCCTTTCCCGGAGCGGTATTTAATGCGATTAAGTATGAATTCGTGTGGCAATGCGTGCTTTTAGTCAAATAGACCGACGATGTCCAGGACGATAACAACGAGCAAGGGGCTGTTGGCACACGATGTGTGCCTTCCATATTGTGTACATATTGGAACAGAGACTGCAAAAGTGAGAGAATGAGTTATTGTCCGAAGGAAATCTGATTGAAAACGGCGAGGGAGCTAAAGGAACCTTTGGATATAGGAAAAAACCAGTAAAAGTGCTTATCCTAGACGTCAACTGCTTGTGTTGCTAGTTGTAGGGCTGTTTTAAAAGGGAAGATTATCAGTGCCACAACAGGACATACGAGGAGTGGGTGGGGGTCAAAATAGCGAATGACCAAAATATCGCGTGGCTAAAATAGCGAATTTAAAAATTAGGACCCTATGAATGTAGAATGTCCATAATTATGGAATTCGGTTTTTCAGCCATTCGCCAATTTTATCATTCACCATTTTTAATGCATTTTAATAAAATGGAGGTAAAAATAGCGAATGGTCAAAATAGCGAATAGCTGAAATAGCGAATTTCACAATAATGACTATTCACGATTCAGACGTTCCTAATTTCGAAATTCGCTATTTTAACCATTTACTACTTTGGTAATTTGCTGATTTGACCCCCACCCCGAGAAGTGGCTCTGGATAGAATACTACCACAATTATTTTTATATACCACAGTGTGCGTCTCGTGCCACTCGTCCAAGTTAATTTTAAGTTACCTTATCCCTAAACACACAAAAATTGCAAGTACATTTTGGCCGGTTGAAAAAGTAATTTTTACTCTGCACAAGAGTTTTATATCTAATGTAACTTTTGTTAATCGGCAATTCCGCTCGATTTAAATGATTCTTTACATCTTTCTGTATCGCTGTGTGCCCATTTTACATTAGTTTTACTTAGTGATGCATGATTTTTTTAAATAATCAATGTTTACGATTGTTAGTGGGGAACAATGAGCCAACCTTGTAGATTTAGTCTAAATGTAATTCCAACATCGAATTTTAAGTATGATGGATTTTATAATTTATTTTTGCAAGATAAGATTGAGTAAGAATAAATATGAAACAAAGCGGTAAGAGGACAACTGAAAGAGAGATGGTAGAAAAATCAGTGATGAAAGGAGGGGTGTAGTCTAAATAGTGGACAGTTCGAAGTTGACAGTTTCATCATATGAATAGTATATATGAATAATATACAAGTAAAAGAAAAATTGAGAATTTTGCCCATTCGCTTTATCTCCTCTATGTTTTTCGGGTATTTGCTCATTGTTCCCTCTTGTAAGACCCACAGTACCCTACTGGTGGGGCACAATGAGCCATTTTCCGATATAGTTTCAAACTAACTTTTCATACATTCTTGATAGTATGAAACGTGTTATCGCAACCCCAGCGTATGTCCAAAGGTTGAATAAAACTGACTGAACACCTTTCCAGTCATGTTGCGATTTTATTGAAAACTACAGACGAATTTAAGAAAAAAGTGGTTTACTCTTGCCGACTCTCCCGTACTTCTTTGCTTATGAACCAATTAGGAGTTTTAAAATTCATGGAACGGTATTATGAGATTAAGAATAAATTTGTGATTTGGTGCGCAATGTGTGCTTTGCCTAAAGTATCCAACTTTAATATAAAACGAAGATAGTTTGAGATTTTTAGAGCTAGATAGCGAAATATCGGTAAATTCAGTTATAAAACGACCCCAACCAATTTGTCCTACATTTTTTGTTCACATTTAATGTGAAAACTTAATATATAGGACCACAATTGAAGTTACCGAGATATCAGTGAGACGCTTTATAATTACTAGCCTCGTTGATAAATTTGGAAGGGAAAGTAACCGTATGAGGCAGTCGATGGAGGAAAGAACATATCCGATGTTTGTTGAAAAAAGGATGACAGCTAAATGTAGTGCTGGCTGATGGCAGATACGTACGAAAGTTGGTACAACGATCGTGGGAGTTTCTCGATGACATATGGAAATAGAAAGCACTGCGTTAAGAAATATATCACCACGAGATTTCTACGATGAAAAGTTGCATGTACTTATGAAGTTCTGCAAGATATGAGAAAGATTTCTTTGTCGTGGATAGAGGTTATACTTTTTCCCATAATTCAATCCATTTTTCCACTTTTCTAAATTTACCAGTTATTGGCAATGAAGTGTATTAAGATGCTTAATATTAGTATTAAATTTGTAAGCTTACTATGTTGAACCTTGTACATCAATCAGTCATTATGTCGTGAAGTACTTTGACTCTTACCTGAAACAGACAAAAAAATATTCGGTTAAAGATGCGTACACTGATTTTTATGCAGCTGCAGATTATCATTTACGACTATTAAATATCTATTACAATTACACCTTAATTTTACTTTTGTTTACGAGTTGAAACAAGTCTAGTTACATGCTTTTTTTACAAAATCATTTGTTTTATCGTTGAGGTTTTTTGTTTCATTCAAATTCTTTCCATTTATAAATTCCACCAACAGATTTCTTTGATTTTGCTGACCACTGATAGTCTCGACAGTGTTGCCACATGTACCAATTGTACATACATTTAAATAGGCTCGAACCAGTTTGAAATAAAATAAAATAAAATGGAGGCAGATATATCACATTTATCAGTGATTTCCATTTACCTTTTTTTACTACTATGTATTGGCTAAAATGGAGGCAGATATCACATTTTTCAGTGATTTCTATTTACCTTATTTTTAACGATCGACGATATTAAACCATCGCGTACAGTTTTCATTTAAATCCATTTTTTTATCGTGTACCAAAAAAAGTGTTTTATTCAAATCTCGTCGAGTGAAATGTAATCGTACAACTTGCAACAAGCTCGCCTTCTTTGTAAAACGGGATAATACGTTTGCGTTAGTGAGAAACATTGGAAGTTTGTCGCTTGGCAACATAATAAGGTTCCTCGTTGCTTATCGTTACGCGGAACATGCATCGATACAGACGCACCAAAATTTGTTTGTATTGTATTATTATGCGCAGTGGAAGAACGTACGTGGCGCGTGAGTATACAATGTGAGAGGGTAAAACGCAAGCGAAGCGGTGAACGATGGGAACGCACGCGTTCGCGGAACGATGCGTCGCGCCAGAAGCGGCAGGAAATTGCAAATTGCCGACAGGCACACGGCGCACTCTACCCCTGGCTTATCCAACCTGTTCCCTGGGACCATCATCCGGATAACATTCGATCTAGGCACAAAAGAGGTGAGAAAAAGATAGAACGATGAAAAGGCTGAATTGCGAAGTGAAAATTGAACAGAGGCGGAAGTACGAAGTGTATGGTCACCGGTTGATAGCTAGCCGTTGGAGAGTATCGATTTAATCGAGAAACTCCGATTTTCTCTTGCAATTCATAGTCTAGGACGCTTTACATTTTTTTTTGTATTTTGCATAAATTGTAGTCTTTAAAAAAGGCTTAAATATTCCATGGCAATTGATATAGTATCAAAAAGTTGATCCCGCTATCAAAGTGTCATATGTATTAACAATAGTTTTCGATTACTTCATCGAGACGACCACGATTTGTCGACGAGCCGTGGAGTGTTTTTTATTTATTTCCGTCTTTAAAAAATAGAATGACAATATTTATATTTCATATTTCGAAAAGATATTTATGATGTAATATTTGTTACTCCGAAAAATAATATTATATTTTTGCAATCCGAAATAATTATTGTGTTAGGAAGACACATTTAAAAACACGTAAACTAAGAGAAACGAAAACCTAATTTAATTTTCATGCTTATTCCCGGTTACCAGCTTATAACTCGGATTTTCCGAGCTGTAGCTCTTTGTACACAACTCTCTCACCGGTTGGTGATTTTGCAAGCTCCACCGGCGGCCAAATAGAATCGTAGAGATTCGCGAAAAAGAGATAAGCCAACAGACCAGGTACACCCTGAAAGCAAGAGTTCGGAAAGGATAGGGAGTAAACAAGCGGAGAGGAAACAGGTGAATTATGCCAGAGGCGCGCTTTTATTTAATTAAACAAAACTACCTTTGGGTGCACCTGATACGTTCACGCTATACAGACAAATTCTAGTAGTACCGTCAAATATGAAATGGCGACTATTCATTTTCCTTCTATGTCACTATTTTAACAGTTACGATAACTAAAAAAAAAGTTAAGCTAACTATTTGGCAACTGTAAAAATGTTTTTTGCCCCAAATTAAAAAAATAGTTGCCACAATAAAAATTAAAACTGAATTTAACTAACATAAGAATGACACTTATAACTAAAAAGTTATCAGCCCCACAATTTTTCCTCGGTATACGCGATTAAAATATTTCCGACGTGTGACGTCTTTGCGTGTTCGCTCCTCGAAATTTGAGAAAATGGAGGTCAAAATAGCGAATGACAAAAATAGCGAATGGCTATAATAGCGAGTTTGAAAATAAGGAACGTGTAAATGTAGAATGCCCATAATTGTCGAATTTGCTTTTTCAGCCATTCGCTATTTTTATCATTCGCTTTTTTGGATACATTTTATAAAACTTGGACATGAAAATAGCAAATGGTCAAAATAACGATTGGCTGAAATAACGAAATTCATAATAGAGACCATTCTAGATTGAGACGTTCGTAATTTCGAATTTCACTATTTTAACCATTCACTATTTTAATCATTCGCTATTTTGAACCACACACGTTTGAGGATGCGATTTACAAACTCCGTAAAAAGATATTTAAAAAATTAAATGACTAACAATTTCCACTAGAATAATAATTAATTTTACGAAAATATAATGAATTCTGTAACGACTGTTGAAAAAATTTCTTATTCCAAGTGTGCCCACAAAAGAAGTAGAATAAAAATAAAAAAAAGTATAAAAGCAAGGGAAAAAAATGTGTTAATTACAACTGGAATAGTAACCGAATATTATTTTATATATGTAGCAACGACTGCAAAAGAGTGATATTAATTTTTTTTTGCTGTAAAAAAAATGGAGGTAAAATAGGTCTTTCGCATCGTTTTAACGAGGAGATCTGTCGTGGAATAACGCGAGGCTTGGCGGATTAACAGGCGTTCACCCGTACACTCGTGATGCAAAGCTTTGCACACTCGTACCGTACGCAAAGTGTGCACTGCAGCAGCAGCAGCCAGTGTGTCGAGGGACGTAGTTATATAGTGCGTCAACTAACGCGTCCCCGTTTCCCCCATTCGTTCACTACGGACCAGCACAACTGCGTCGCCCGAAATGCCGCACGCCGCGCGACCCATTAAGGAGTTTTAATTAACGCAGCTGCACACTGCATCGCTGCATGCGACCGCCCCCACCTTACAAAGCGTCTACCTATTAACCGTTACCGTAACAGTTCATCTCAGCGCACCGCTACTAGGACTTGGTTACGCTTAAGGAAAGCAGGAAGGCAAGCAACGAGACAAGGGAATTAATCCCTTTCTGCATGCTGAATCATATGTTGCGCAATGTTGAGCTAAGCAGAGCAAACTGCACCGACTTTCGTTATTAACAACCACCTGGAAATTTGATTGTATCCAATACCCGAAGGTTTAATTAAATTACTAGTTTGCGAGTATTGTAGTGTTATTTAAACTTTTTGTACTCTCAATTTTTCCACAAAACGATTAGTTGACTTTTCGTAAGATCCTTTCTCAAGTTAAAAATAGTATTCCTATGTTTTAAAAGGGAAACTAGTGTAATCGGGAATTAATTTTATTTAGGAAATCCTACTTATTGTTTTTGAAATCTTGGTTCTCGATGAACTTGGCGGTACCGGCCATGATTTCTTAAAGCCACTGAAAATTTTAAGGCGTTTTGTGCTAAGATGCAACCCTTAACTGTAAATTATGTTATCAATTTCTTAATATTCTCGCGACCAATCTTTTTTTTTCATTGTTGGAATAATTTCTGTGAGGACAAAGTATTTTTGGAACGAAAACAAAAATCCAGTTGCCAAGGTATTTGTGAAAATAAGGAGAAAAAGAAATTCGAAAAAAATGTATAATCAATTTAACAGGAGCACGAAAACTGAACTAAAGAAATTCAATTAATAAATATTTTGTAAAGCTAAATATTTTTTTTGCCGTAGGCTACATATTGCTTATTTGTTCGTTAAATGAGAGACATTACGTGAAGTAATTAAGTTTCCCCTAAATAAAACATTTAGAACAATGCAATTTTCGTTGTGTTCGACAAGAGCAAGCAAGAGGATCCAATTTTCAACATAAAATATAGTTAAGCCTCTTTGAAGTGTCTGAATTTGTTTGAACACTTGGTGCATTCGATAAATTAACGATAGCGATATAACATCTGTCCTCGTAGTTTAAATCAGTTCTCTATTGTACATTGGGATGTACCTGACGGATTACAAATGCATGACCAAATCGTCGCTCATTTGCCTTTCGTTGGTGCACACATTGCTGACCCCTCTCTATTTGTGATACCCAAATTAATGCATGATTGAACACAGTTGGCGGACAGTTGTTCCAAACTCGTGTCGATTTATCAAAGCTTTATTTCCAAAGCACGGTTTAGGTGTTTTCTCTCTGATTTGGGCATAATTAAATTCTCGATGTCGCTCTGCTGTTAATTTCTAGCTATGTCGTAACGGCCAGTCTCGCGAGCATTATGAAAACGGGCGGAGGTGTAATTATCAAGATACGTAAAAGCGACGATATCAAAGGATAAGTCGAAGGGTAAATCAATAAGCTGCAAACAACACAACTAAAATAATCGATGCAATACAATTAACAAGACAATTATTTATATGAACTATTATAAATGAAAACTAATTATTTTCTCAAAATTAATATATAATACCAATTTATAGCTCTTCAGTTTAAAAAAAATCATTGTCAAATGTTTACAGAAAATAATTTAGAGAAATACAAAAATATGGTAAGTACAAAATTTTTCGAATAATTCATGAGATGAATTTCTAATTTGAACACAGCACATATATGTAACACATGCTGATATGATAATGTACAAGACATATTATATAAATAAACCTGATAGATCCATTAGTGACGAAATTTTTTTGCATCTCTTATTTTGCACGGAATTTTTTAAATTAATAGTTTGTTGTGAAATCATATGTAAAACATTTGCATGTGTCAGTCGATCTGCGGTGAGCCAAAATCAGACGGCACTTTCGTCGTGGGAAATAGAACAAACAATCCGACAGTGCCACAACTGAGAAACATTCCTATCGTGGGAGTTTTAATAAATACGTTGTAAACTCTAAATGAACTTTCACTTAAACTATGTACGGGAAATGTCGTAAATAGCTACATGAGTCTTGATGCTGTATCTATATTAATCACGATCGTAGATAAGCAATGTTCTACATTCCTCTCATTCTATGGACGTCATTAGTGCGAAATATGTTTTGGTTCATCAAATTAATTGAAGACTTCACTTTTTTAAATGAAATTAAGTAACCAAAATTAGAGTGGACTAAACAATTGAAAAAAATCTTTTTGAAAAGGATGCAAAGTAGAACTTTGCACTTCGCTTTTTCATTATTTTTCGCTTTTTCCAAAGTTACCTCTATGAGAAACTATGTCGATCAATTTTGACTTCCTCATAGAGAAAGCTTTGTAAAAAGCGAAAAATAATGAAGAAGCAATGTGCAAGGTTCTATTTTGCATTTTTGTTTTAATTAGTAATAAACATGTTGTGAATTCGCATTTTTCATGTCGTTATTCTGTTATTTTGTTATTAATTATACATATAATGGCTAAATATTGTTTCATTCATATAAAAAATTTGGGCTTGCTATCTCAAGTTTTGCAAAGTAAAACAAGAGAGATAATGTCTATATTTTTTTAATTCTATAGAATCCTAATCGTTTTACCGATTTCGTCGCTATTTAATACCAACAACATTAAATGTGTCTTCAGTTATGAAGAGCTATTCAGCTAAATCGTCGAGCTTTTACGAAAGTGAGAGCAGGCACGCACTTTTTTCGATAATAAGAAATACACAAAATCAAAATGGATGCATACATTTAGTAAGAAATCGCAACATTCGAAAAGAGACAGCTGCTTCCCTCACCTGCTAAATTTGAGCCCGATCCCTTAAACGATCATTGAATAAACAGCGATTGAATTCTCGAAGCCCTGCACACATACATAAAGACACTTTTTTCTAAAGCGTTTTTCTCGACGTTTTGGACCATTCTGAGTATCCTGACATGAAAATATAAATTTTTTAAATTTACATAAATACAAAGCTTCTTTTATGAAGAAACACAATTAGCACTGATTTTAGTGTGAAGTGGATAACTTCCCTGAATTACACTTTTCGTTGCATGCCCTTCAATGCCAACAAAAATTTCATGTAAATTTTGTATATTTTAGGGATTATCTGATAAATACATCTGACTTAAATCTTCAATTCGCCAACTTTAAGTACCTAACATTAGTTAAAGTTCACAAAGCGCGGACGGAAATCTACACACGCAATAAAGCACAGCTTATGCCGTGTCCGCAATATTTACAGGGCTATTTCCTTAGTCGCTAAGTACAAAAAATGGGCTATACCGGTGGGTGTACGTAGCAGAGTTATATTACTGGTGCATGTAGCTTCGTTTTCTCTAATGGCTCGGGCACAGCATGGTGTCCTGACAGGTGCTGGTTCCGGTTTATCGCGACAAAGAGGAAAGAGTCTAGAACGTCGTGCGCAGTGCACACAAACTCCCTTTTCGTTCCTTGTATCCCCCTTTCCCCCACCCTCGCCCCCTCCGGCCCAGGAACAGAAGAAAACACAAAGAAAAACAGCGAAAGAAAACACGAAAATAAATACTAGGAGACGAAAAAGTAAATTACGAGCCTCAGAGTGCTCGAATACACGTCGTGTTCGAAGAAAGGACAGAAAAGAAAACGGAAAAGACGTAGTGGAATACAGTCAAGGAAGGGAAATGGTAGAACCACGCGTGGGCGTCTGCACGACGATAAAGGACCCATGGGGGTCCTTCCATTTGGTACCCGCCCCATGAGCAATAGCCGGATTGTTCGAACGATCATTAAATACCCTGGAATGTACTACAGACGTATACACTACAGTATGGTAATATGACCGTAGTGCGTTGTACTACATCTGTATTTACAATTACAGGTAACACATAACCTATAAATGACATAATAGCGTCGATCCACACAAATCCTAATTTAGGGCTGTGTCCATAACTTAACAGCCAGTTTCTAAGCTATCGTTACATAAGCAATAGGAAATGGACACCGCGTGCTGATCCTAAACACAATAAAAAAAAAGTTGTCCACGTGAAAAATTCATATATAAGTCTGTATAAGAAAATGGACATATATGTTATAACTATACACTGTTTTTCAATTATATGAAATTCATATATAGTCTGCAGATTTTATAAAAGGATTTTCGTAGAACCGTTATAATAAATTTACATAAATTACATTGCAATTTATACAATTATTAAAAAATCTTCATATGTATTGTATACAATATATAGAAAATGTATATGTCCACTTTTGTATACAGCTTCTATGTGGATCTTTATACATAATTTTTATACAATCTTCATATAATTTTTTTACTTGGGTGTGCTTTTATTGAATAAAGCAAAAAATCGTAAATAGAAAAAGAATTCAGTTTTAAATCCTAAGGATAAATATAACTCTATTTCAAGATATAGTTAGTATTTTTGCACTTTTTTATAGAACGAATAAATCGCCATAGTATAGTACTATAAAGTGACAACTATTGATTTTTAATCCTTTTATAGTTACGGTGACTATAAAAATAGTTGTGACAACTCATTAAGTGCTAACAACTATGTTTGTACCAACTACACATGAATAGTTGTCACTTTATGGTTACTAATACCATAATTTCCTCTCAGTGTATGGATATTCGTGACTTATTGTGGAGGGTAGAAAATAAATGTTACTATTTCTACTCTATGCTTGAAGTTTTAATGGGCTTCTGTGAAAGCAGATGGAAAAATTGTTTAAATGCAGTTTTTATGATTGGTAAATGGTTCTTTACAATTCTTGATGGAATTTCGTCTTTAAGGTTGTAAATGCCACGAGCTCGAGGTAAGCTACAAGCGCCCACTCAGTTAACTACAAAGGTTACGAACCCACGAAGGCACAGCTGATGAAATCAAATTATGTGGTCACTATAGACAAGTGCCAACGAACTTCATCGAAAATGGAACTAAAATCAAAGCAAGAATGTTAGTAAGAAGAACTTTTGGGACGCAGAGAATTGCGTTAGATTGCGCGGCGTGTTCGGGAATCTAATAAACGTCAAGCTATAAATTAAATCAAAAGAAGAATAAAATTTCGCAGATAATGTGTACGTTGTCATTTAGAATTAGGAAAACAAAGGAAATTTTCGCATGACATAAACATTTCAATCATGGGACTGTTATGATTAACGTACTTTACCAAATAAATATAAATTAATAAAAATTGTCAAATTATTTATTTAATGAAGTTAATAAATTTCGGATAAATTGTTCGATTTACTGCATCGACAATGTCGGCAAATTTGTAAGCAAACACATGGAAATTGTTTTGTTGTCCAGAATGTAACTTACCACGTATAATTCCAACTCTCGCATTATTGATTTTCAGAATGAGTCGTAGCAATAAAAATAGAGAGTATGAAAGCGAAATATATGGAATCCGCATACACTACGTGTTGAATTGTTCCTTTCCTTTGTCCCGAGAAAGCCAGATCCCCCTGACGAACGCAGACGGCGGCGGGAGATCCGGTGAAAATCGTATTCAGAGGAAAGATTTCAATGCTCGACGCCGAGGCGTCAGAAGAAAAGATGAAGAGCAGAAAAAAAAGCATGACTTCCCTGCCTCCTGCCTTATCTGTTACATTTTTCTCGCTTCTGCATTTCTATATCTTTTTGTCCATTCTTGCGAAGAATTCCCAAGCCATAAAAAATATCGAACATATAGAAACTGATAAAGGACGTAAAATCGATATAGAAAAAAAATATTACAATTACAATTGTATTACAATAACTACAACCTTTCATCTAAAAAATATTGGAAACGTGAATTCGTATTAACTTTTGAAAAATCTCGCTTTCTGTAATCAACAACAATTGAATTTCGAAATTCCATATACATTTCATACAGAACATTTCATATAACACCTATGGATTCAATTTATCATGCTAATTGAAATACAAATACAGCCCAAAAGCTCTCAACTTGCCACTATTCTTAATTAAATTTGTTCGATCAGTCATTTTGAGTTTGAGCTATTATAATTATTAGCATTGGGCCCTATATAGGCTGTAGCCATCCGAAAAAAAACGACAACTATAAATAACGAAAAACGAATACCAACGATAGAAATATAACTTTAGAATGGATTTTACGTACACTGAAATCCAATTTGAATTTTTATTTATAGTATTATTAAAAACAATTCTCCGAATCTTAAAAACTTTTTCCTCGTTATTACACAGTTTTTTAAAAAACTATTTGTAAAAAAATTACAAAAATAGTTTATAACGCCGAATATATTACCAGAAATAGAATATCCATTGGAGCGTTCTCCAAACTTCAGTAGAAATGGACTCGGAATAACGTAAAGCACAGACGTAGTATAGGAGTAAGTTTTCGTACGGAGGATCGTGTGTGTACGAGAAATTTCAAGCGATCCTGGATGTACGGAAAGACAAAGACGAAGACAAAATGGAATTGAGAGGCGTGCACACACGGCGTGTATAAATAGGTGGGCTTGAACGAGACCGTGAAAGCTTGCGGTCTCGTTTCGAATAATTGGATTTGCTCGCAAGCGAGAGAGTGGATAGAAGGACAAAGTAGCGAAGGGAAAGCCAGGAGGAGAGAAGAAAAAACGTAAAAGCAAAGCCCAGTGGTCGTTGTCGTACGCCACACGACTCTTTACACTTTTCTTTTTCACGGCGGATTTCTGATGAGCTCATATTCCAAGCTTGCACATACACGAGGACAAAAAACTGCCTCGTTCTGCCTACCCATTTCTCTCGCTTCCTTTCTTCCCTCTTCCGCCGCCTTTCTCGCTTTCCCGTTCACCCCCGAGTTTTCAATGTGTGTGCAAGGAAACATAACACCTGGCTACCCAGACTCGCTACATATTTCCGGGTCAGTATGAATTATTTTTATTTACTCGAGCCCAACACTCGGGCTTCGCAGCTAACGGGATATTTGTTATACACCGCTCATTTTTTTTTCTCTTTTTAATGAAGAAGTTGTGTACCCGCCACACCTCTGCATATGCTTGCATTTAATATACGGAGGTTTCCATGCAGATCCATTATGGATTAGCGAAACACTTGCATATGTATGAATTGGAAGTTTCATTATTTTTTTAAATTATATTTTTCACACAACGAAATGAACAAAGTTTGCTGGCACTTGAATTTGAGAGTTGTCTATTTTGATATCAAAGGGTATTGTTATTACAAATTATTATAAGATACTTCATTAAATGGCGCTACGCAGATCTTTTGAAATCAAAATATTGCTTCTTCTTTTATAGATATTGTCACAGTTTCTTATAATTTTTATTTTTTTGATAGTTCGGTAGTACGTTTTTTATAATTTAGTGAATGGGCTTATTTGATAGGTGAATTTAGTGAAATCCTATAAATATATGATATTATGGTGTAATTTGTAATTTGAGAATTTCCTTTCATTTATTGACTCTAGAAATCTACTTAGAAATGTAATACCAAGAACTTGCTACGGTTATTTTGCAATGCTACTTTGTGCAGAGTACTCTAATGATATGGGTAAAGAAGGACGAAGGGCTCTGTTAAGGGCGAATGGTGAGTCATAACATAGTTGCATGCTTGCGTGCTGCTTTTATTGCTGCTTCTGTCTCGGCCCCATGGTCGCACACGCGTCACGAAATAGTAGCCAAAGTGGTTACGAAGCTAACAGCACTGTTGGAGTTCACAGCTGACCAAACTCGCATTTCTTCGCTTCGCAGAAAGCGAGGAAGATAAAAACCACTCAAGTACTGCATTAGTTGAAAAAAAAGCGTAGAAAAGCAGCGGCAGTAGACTTCGCAGTCTTTATGAAAAAAAAATGAAGGAAAGAATGCGATGACCGTTAAAAAAAAAGAGTGGGGGTCAAAATAGCGAATGACCAAAATCGTAAATGGTTAAAATAGTGAATTTCGAAATCAGGAACGTCTGAATCTAGAATTGTCATCATTATGAAATTCGCTATTTCAGCTATCCGTTATTTTGACTATTCACTATTTTGATCCCCCACCAAAAAAAAATAAGATCCTAATACCAAAAATTTATGGGATCTTCCATGAAAAACTCTTAGAGCTAAGTTTTCTCAAGATAGAAATATCATACAGATCCATTAAAAAAAATTTAGATGCATAAACGAAATAATAAAATGAAAGAAAAAATAAAATTGTCATTTTTGAAAAATGATCTTCAATTCCATTTTTTATTAAACTCTTCAGTGAGATGATCACTCGTAATAAAATACAGTTCTATTGAAATATGTAAATAAGCGTTTTGTAATACTTCAGATAAATTTCAAGCGATAAAAAGTGATAATTCGAAATTCCGAGGAAAAATGCTGAAAAAATGGTTTCCAAAAATAGTTTGTTTTCAGGCAGTGCTATCGGTGAGGCCAAATTAATTTTCATTTGAAATACCAAAGTGGCGCGAGTTGGCCTCATGGGGTTAGTAATTTTTGACGAAGCAACGGCACGCGACTAATTGAAAAAAAGGCACTTTGGTCAGACAGGAAGACAGCGGCCGAGCGTTGAGAGGGAAGGAAACAGAGCCAATTTGATTAGCCGATAATAATTAATTGCTCGTTAAGGATCATAGCTCTGGCTAGCACTCATTTATCTCTGTCAGAGCGGCCTGTATTTCGGCACTGATTTCTCACTCACTTTTCTGACTCCCCTTGCACTCGGACTCGTTCCATTGTATATAATACTTCACTTCCGTCCCTCACCTGCTACTCTCACACTACCTTCACCGAACCTCCATCATGATTTTTTTTTACCACAATCACGAGCGGGGATTGGCCCTCTACTACGTTACATCGAGGACTACTCTATCATGCGAGGTTCATTAGGTTGGACGTGTCGCTACCGCACTCGTTCCGCAGACCCTCCGATCGTGTATCATCAATTCCAACGTAAAACCGAATAAGTAGAAACGTTAGAACCAAGCGAGTTTTCCGGTATAAAAGAAAAATTAGTAGCCGCACATAAAGAAACAACGTAATTTCGCGCTATATCAATCTGACCATAGAAACACATTTATTTTTGGAATCCAGAAAAATCAAGAATTTGATTTGAAAGTGCCGTAATTTTACAATTTACTTGTATTACGTGAAAAAAATGTACATCCATGAAAAGAGATACATTGAAAAATATATCTTAGATATATGACATACATCTTGTCCGAAAAATTCTATAACTGAGATATATTTCGGGATGGATACGGAATGGATGCGAGTTCAAAATATATCTGGGATACATCCAAAATGGATGAAAAATATATTTTTGTTGTATTATCGTCTAAAAAGTTCTATATATCAAATATATTTTTCTATATATTTCTTTTCCATGGGGGCAATTATATATATTAGTTCATCAATAAAGATGACTTTTAATTCCGGTACATTAAGCTTGCAAACATTTTTAACAGTGTTAACAATGTAGACTGTTTCCATTATTCTTAAAATTCAAAAAATGTTACAAGCTCCACAGTTTTTGGCAGAAGGAAATATCCAAAGACTTGGAAATAAGGAAAAATCACTTAAAAACAGAAGATGTTGAAAATTCTAGCAAGAAATGTATCAAAACTCCATAAACATAAATTTTTCCCTCACGCAATGATACCCAAATGCAGTTGTGAACATCCAAACAATTCAGAGAGCGAAAAGCGTCATTCTTTCATAAAACAATAACATAAGAAATTAATTAAAAATTGAATGACAATGTTTTATGTGGTGGCAATAAATGAATGATCATCTACTCTATAAATGGTTCAGACAAAACTAAATTGTTGTATTTAAAAAAGCTTAACCTAATGGTGCATCAGTGACGCACAAAACTTCTCGTAAGCTGTGATATATGCGTGCGTATGTTTGCTAGCGTATGGAACGTTTTGGTTCGGTATTCGGTGAGACGAGTAATCGCTGATGGTGCCTGAACCGAGGAAATCAAAATGTTTGCCAACTGCTCTACGGTTCTGATAGCGGATTCGTGAGTTCATCTCTCTTCTTGCTCTGTGCCGAGCGCGATATGTTAGCACACAGAGAAAGACGGACATGCGCACGGAACATTCCTCTATCCATTTCCATTTGAGTACCAAAGTAGATATAAACTCGTGGACAAACATGGTATAGGTAGTGTACATAGAGTTCACTGGTGAAAACCGAAACGAAAACCCACCGCGCTGTTATACAAGCAGGGCATTACATACTATCAGACACATACATAGACAGACTATGTATTTCGAACATGATATATATGTGAGTTTTATAAATGTCTGTGATATTGTAACACAGTATGTTATCTGGTACATGGCGATTTAGCGAAACCATCAATTGAATTTTCGTTCAGGTTTTTCCATTTCGTTCTGTAAAAAGTAGACACTTAGCAAATTCGGCATTCATTGCCATTAATCAGACATTCTACAATTAACAGAAAATGTAACACGTTGCTGTCACAGTTAATGACAGATTGAAACGTGTAAACCAAAATCAATAACTCACCACTTCTGAATCGATTTGTTATCAGCATTAGTATGAATTATTCGAAATTTTTGTGAAATTCGTGAAAAATGGGGTTCTACGAAAGAGGATTACAAAACATAAATATTTTTCAATTTCCGTTGTAGGTGAAGCGGCGAGGTCATAGCATCAGTGATATTGTATTTAAAATCCATCGTTACACTAAACACGTTCTTCAGAAAGTGGCGATTGTAGAGATACAAGTGAGACGTTAAAGTTGAAAATGTTGAAGATCAAACCATTCATATACCACTTCCAAATCAAGTTATTATGATCATACGAATGATTCAATAAAAAGTTTTTCAACATTGATCTCGATTAGTATCTGCGGTACGGGCTTAATATAAACCAGTGACCGAAGCATTAACCAAGTCGTCTGGTAGCCATTTATGATTTTTAACCAACTTTCGCAGTTGCGTCCGGATCAAAGCCCATACGCTATCTAGTGTAGGTTGAAAAGGGTGCGCTTAGTGAGGGTGAGTTTGACGCTCGAATAGAAAATCCGAGTGTGCAGCATATGCTGCACGTTGAGGGAGAATGAGAAGCATCGGTGAGCGGGGGTTTCACTCGAAGATTGACATAGGCAGGGTTGTCTATCGGTCCAAGCGCCGTTTCCAGATGGAAAGGGATGAAGTAAAGAGACAGTAAATCCGACAACGACGTGCGACGTTGGGTCCATCGTCGAAGTGCCTCATACCCGTCTACAACCTATCCAACATCATGGTATATCCGTTAGCAGACGAAGGGAGGATTGGTTAATCGTCAATATGCAAACTAGGTTTAGGGTCGGAACTCGGACTCAATGCCGAGCGAAGTGGAGATGAGAGAATCTGGCGCTTCTCCCGGTGCAAACCAAGATGAGAGAGGATACAGAGCTACTGGATCATTCACCTGCTGAGTGCTGTAGTCCTCGAGTTACTGAATCACTGATCAGGATCACAGCGCCACCTCCTTTCATTTTCTCTTGTTCAGCTGATCCTGTCTGCTTTCTCAGACGGATTTTCAACTTTCTTATTCTTTTGTTAACACGATGGACGACGTGCTGAGGATACGAATTCATAAGATGTGCAGTACGAATGCTAGATCAGAAAAATGAAGAATGTTCAGCAACCTGAAAGAGTCGGATATGGACACTCTTCCAGTGGAACAACAGAGAAGAGAAGTTGCGTTTGAGCGCACAATTGATTCCGAACATGATCATGTACACGAGTATGTAAAATGGACCGGCAACTCTCGTCAGACTATCCGAGCAAACGTCATTACGAAGCCGCGCAGGGGTTTCAAGGGAATAATCTGGTTTGGTTGGGCGATGGTGGTAGTTGGCTAACTGTGCTAGCCAGTGCATACACTGCTACACGCTACACTACTGAGCATCGGATACCACCAGAAATGGGATCCATATTGTCGAGTGGCAGACAGATCGCTTGATCATTAATATGCAAACAAGGTTTAGGCTCGAGTTTCTATCTCTATCGCTCGTTCATCGCCATCTCCCTACTGATGAACACCAATTCATCTCCTTTGCCGACTCCAGTCGTGTGAGTCACGCACTGATGTATTTACATCATGTATCTGCTGTGTACAGTCTTGTTTACATATGAGATGCCTGATTAGTTGGGAAATCAAGATCATTGAACTTGTTGATCTCTTAGTAATCTGTTTTTATAAAGGTAAGATATACGTTGCCTCTGTCGTGATTACCATGAGTTTACAAAGTATCTAAAGCATCGTGAACATCTGAAAATGGAAACGACCATGTTGTCATTTACTTAATAGCAAAGTAATCCACAAGACTAACTATTTGAATCAATTTCGATCGTGATAGATCCTAACACAAAGTTCCTTTCCGGAAGATACGACAGGAAAGATCCTGTAGTATCTTTATTTGGATATAGGGAACATGTCAGGATTATCAAGCTCCATTTCGTGATCCAGATTCGATAATTTCTACCGAAAACCAAGTCAAAGTCTAGAAAAGATATGCAGGCTACCAGGGTATCGGAAGCAGCAGCAGTCCATCCCTTGCGTTTCCATGTGAGACCCTGATTATTTGCCAAATCGAGATCATTGAACTTGTTGAACTTGTGATTACCATGACGTAACAAGAACTCGAAGCATCATACATATTAGCAAAGGGAAACAACCATGTTACTCTTTACTGAATAGCAGCCCGAATCATACAACAGCGATTTTGAATCAATTATGATCGTGATAATCAAATAAGCAAATGTACCAAGGAAAACCCTGGGCTGAAGGACTTCGGTCGATGGCCTGTTGGCAGACCACATTTTAAAAATATTGAAACTTATTGAAATGTACTATACGTCACCATTGTTGTAACGGACTGTCAATAAAACTCCTACTACTACTACTATGATCGTGATACATTCCAACGCGAAATTACTTTCCGTCTGTTTTTCTATCGTTTCTTTATTCTAGTCAAGAAAAAAAAGTCACGATTATCAAGCTCTTGTTTGCTAATCTTGACTTGTTGAACTTAAGATTACCAAGGAGCAACAAGAATCTAAAGCATCAAACATATTAGCGACGGGAAACAACCATGTTACTATTTACTGAATAGCAGCCCGGATCATGGAACAGCGATTGTGAATCAATTATGATCGTGATACATTCCAATGCGAAGTTCCTTTTCGTCTGTTTTTCTATTGTTTCTTTATCCTGGTCAAGAAAGCACATCACGATTATCAAGCTCCTTTTCGTGACCCATGGTCCATTTTATCTATTTTATAACCCATACAGACTCGATAATTTCTGCGCAGTCGGAAACCAGGGAAGATGAGGAAGAGATATGGAGGCTGCCAGAGCAGCGGGAACAGTCCGTTCCTCGCGAAACGTTTTATATTTCAAATGCGTCTCCGGGGCAAGGGGCGAAGTGGGCGTTTGAGCGGTCGGCGACGGGGAGAGAGGGGAGGCTCCTGCTCGCCGGAAACACCGAGGCACGCCAAGCGGCCGAGGTCGCGTTTACGGAATACTAATGCCTCCTATCCCCTCAGCTATTCTAGCTGAGTTCGGTTCCTCAGCGTGTAGCTACTACTATCGCGCTATAGTTCGCCAGTCCCGAAGGGGCTGTTTCTCGTCGGCGACGCCATATTGCGCCGCTGATCGTGTGGAATCCCGGAAAACCCGGGGACCCATGCGTCTTCCCCCTGCCCACCTTTTTTTCTCGTCCCTCCGACCGAAATTTCCATTTTTATAAAGAGTCTAGTACGGTCGACGATGTAACGAGGAACGTGGTGGAAGCCGGTGGCTTCCCTGTCCTTCACTATTACCCGCATTATTTCATATTTTCGCCACTGCTCCTCGCACGATCGCTGTCAGGGCTGGTAGAAATTCTCAACGATCGCCAAAATATAATTGGTATTCTTTCGCAGTACCCACTAAGGGACGATAAGACACGATCGTGCAAATATTTTCTTTCCCTTCCCTATAAAACATCCATACGAAAATCGAAAATACTGTAGGGGATAGCTGCATAATTTTTTTTACCCTCCGGCCGTTTATCGTTATTTCCTTTACGTGAACATTTCACGATGAATCTGTACCGTAAACTCAGGATAATTCGGTAGACTTGGATGGTAATTTCTTACTTCCGTCCCTAATTCAGTCGAAAAACTACCAAGTGCTAGATTTCCTCATTGCTCGGTTTTGCGATATTGTAGTTTGTCTGGTTTATAACACAAACAGCTAACCGACCGAGCTTCTTGTTTCTGACTGGTATCTGCAACATAGTCCGGCGTCCCATTGACCATCAACTGTCTTTATTTGCATTCCGCTTGAGAAAACGTTGCTCGCATGCAGAATTAGTGTTTGCTTTGAAATCGATGATTCCCCTGGTCGAATGTTCAGGGTTAAAAATGTAATAGGCGAATTCCTAAATAAACTCAACAACGAAATTTTCGATATGTTTTTCACTGAGACAACAATCACAAAAACAACCTATTAGACGCCATCAATCAAGTGGCTGTGTGATTTAGTCCTGCAATAACTATCATTGTTTGCTATTCACGTGATAAATATGTTGTAGTAATAGAATTGCGGCTATATGTACACCCATCGGTCTAAATATCGGTTCCTTTACGGAACAATTTACAAAGAACAACTTTCGAACAGTGCTGCGCAAAGTATCGAGGTTAAAACGTTCTGGGCAAGATCCAATCCGGAAATGGACGACATTTCTACCACATACAGTATTCCAATGCTTCTCCTACAGAGTAGAAAGGGATAACCGGATTTGTCTCGAAATCCCACGTGGATCGTCGAATTCGCGGTTCTGGTCGTTGTCTTCTCGTTTCCCCTTGCGGCTGTTCGCTTCTATACAATCCAGAGCTGCATTTCTACCCCTCGATCACTGTGCCCAAGCGGACATACTCCTATTCCACCCGTCCGCCGTTAAAATACGGGCCGATGGATCACACAGCGATATCCAGAAAATCAGAAGAAGAAGAAGCAGACGGAGAAGAATGAAGAATAACGGCGGTGAGGTTGATAGGGGGAGTCGAAAAAAGAATACGAAGAAGATAATGGAAGGAGAAGACAGATTATCGCCGCGAAATAAAGAATGAGTTCAAATACATGTATTAAGTATATAAGCGAGAGTGTACAATGCATAGGTATCCGTGGCAACCGTTAACAATACCATCCAGAAGATGAAGAATGAAGACGGTGTAGACCTTCCGTGCTTATTTCAGACTCAGTCGGTATAAAAAACTGTAATTCAATAAACTCAAAAACAATTCACATTGAAAGAAAAGAAACTTCGCATCCACTGCAAAGTAGGCGGACGAAAACAAACCAGATACCTTTTTGCCAAAAACGTCACTCAACTCCTAGTAAATTCGATTAACCTTTCCAGGGCCTGCATATAGAGTCTCAAGATAATAGCAATTAACTGATGGTTGATGAGGAGGAGCCAAGGGAAATTGAAGAATGACCCTAAATAACGAGGTTTAAGGGTCAAGAGAATACGATCAGGAGAACCCACAAGATTACGTTCAAGACTTTGGACCAAGTCACGATCCGCATCTGCGGGTGGCGGATATGTGAAAAAGGAACAAAAAAAGCCTGGAGAAAATCGTAGAGATAAAAAAAGAAGGGAGATGGGTTCACAGATAAAAATGAGAAAGAGTAAGAATAAAACGATGGCGCGAAAGTAAAGTAAGGAAGAAAGTTAAAATCATGAAAGGAAGCAAAGGAAGAATGGAAGCAGCGTTAGAATGAGAAAAGGATGAAACGAAGTCCAGGGTCCAGGAACGTTGCTAAAGTTACGAGAGATCCTGGCCATAAGCCAAAAGCGTCCAGTATCGGCGCGGGGTACAATACTGGAACTCCAGCCGAGTTCCCACTACTGTATGAAGGCAACGGCGCGGATACCGCTTGGCGTTAGATGGAAACGGGTTTGCACGGCCAACGGGTGAAAATTATTCGAGATATGAATTTACGGTCGGCACACGCCGGTCTAACGTTCGCCATTCGCTGTTCCGGACAGGATCGAGTGGAGAAAGAAGCGGCGAATCTAGGCTGTCGTGGCTTGAGTCGGTGGTGGTGGTAGTGGTTCATGAGCAGTAGAGGCACGAAGCTCTGGCTCAGGTTCTTCAAACCCCTTCCAACACCCTGAATCGCTTCCGAGAACGCTCCGCGATAAGACGGGTCGCGGTCTGACTTAATAAACTTAGGAAGCTGAGGAAACCCTCGTATACTCGAGGCCAAACCGAAATCTTGCTCAACCCCTCTGAATTCCGCAGGTATCAACGGTATTTCTGAGCCAACCCGGTAAACCCACGACCGACCTTGCCGTCGATTACCAACCACCTCAAGTGGGTTAATTTCTCTGACTTGATTCGGAGGTCTTTTCAAGAATAGAGAGAAACTCTGGAAACTTCTCATGCTCTGGGCCTTCGTAGCTTCATTTGTTAATAGTTTCTTCGTAGATTTGAATAGATTAAAATGAATGAAAAGATTATTATCATGGCAGACATGATTGTTTCGTTTTGATTCATTCGGCTGCATCAGAATTTTTATTCATTTATCGTGAATTCAATGGTTGTTATCCAACGAAAAACTTAAATAATGGTAGGTTTCCTTTTATAAAAGCGCCCTAAAATTCATTGGTATGAAAAGCCAAAGATGAAGGAAGGGAAAGGAAAAACACAAACTCTCGCCTCGTCTGAGACGCGGAAACTTTGTGTACCTTCTTCATGCACCCCATGAAGTATGCATGGATCGCGCTCGTGGTTGGCAATGGGGTTTCTCGACTACGTCGACGCTGTGGTGTGTGGTCTGGCTCGAAGCCACTGCGACGAAGAGTATACCTCACCAACCCTTTTTTCGACGCAAACTGATCAAACTTTTCTCGATATGCCGAGATTCAAGATTAGTTATTTATACGCAGTTCGCGAGTTGTCGGGTCAAGCCTACAAACTCGGGTTAACCTAGCCAAAGTAGAATTATATGTACTTAGGATACAAATAAACAAGTCAAATTAAGAATCTTTTGGATACATCATGTTTCGATTTCGTCGATTAATCAAATCATTGCCTAAAAGTAAAAATCAGAAATAACCATTTTCATTCCCAAGAAAATACTCAACATTTTAAAGACACTAGGTATGACATTCTCTTCAATGTCAGCTTATTTATTGCCATACTTTACATAGTTTAAATTCATACAACCGCTTATAAAAACTATTCGCCCCTCACCTTAAAACATCGACATCATCGAAAATCGATTGATTCTTCAGAATCCACGTTAATCCACGAAACAGAATAAACCGGAATCCATAGACTTTCTTATTATGTTCCAAACACAATGTCAACAAGATCGACACATGGTTCAGGCCCTTTTGCTGCTCGATGTAACCCGCTATCCGCTTTAGTGCCTACACTATATTTTCGGCACGAATGGGCTCATGAATGAAAATTGAAAAATAAGGACTGGAAAAAGAAGCAGTACGAAGAGCAGAATGAAGTGTTGGGCAAAGAAGGAAGAGGAAAGCACAGAGGGTCACATTGTTTTTCTCGCCACTTTGTTATGCACGACGGCCCGGATGGTAAAAGGGCACGAAAAGGCGGGCCGAGGGCGGGAGCGACGGAGGACGGGGGGGGGGGGGGGGGAGGCAGAGCTGGGTCCAGCCAACTCGACAACCTACATCGGGCACAATGACGCCGGTTGGTACGTGCAATTGGAAAACACGCGGCTGGTATGCAGCACGAACAATGGCCCGCAAAAACATACCTGTGTGTGCCCCGTCTATGCTACAGTGCAGCAACGTTCTGTGTGTACATACTGTCGTACTCGCTGCTGTATTCGCGGCGCAGGAGTTGTGCATTGCAGTCCCAGTGCAATGCACTCAGGCTACTTGCATAGTACATTGCAATACTGACGTTGGCACGGCAAGAACCTACGTACGAACATCCATATTCATTTACATACACAAATGGGATCCACCAAAGCATCGAAATCGTAAAATTAGACGCTTGATAAACTACGTTATGCTATTGCTACGTTAACTTCATCGGAAGTCGAATAAGCGAATGTGACACCCGGTTCGTTAAAAGTCCGACTACGTTCCAGATGATAGGATAATCTTTTAAACGGCTATGAAGTCCATTTAACTTTGGATAGATTGTAAGAACAGTTTTCACTTTATTTGTATCTAATTAAGATTTTCCGTACGAACACAGATGGAATTGTTGACGAACCTAACTATCTACAACAGGCCATCTACACATATGGATGGGATGTACCGAAGCATCTCAATCGTAAAATTGAACGCTCAATAAACTACATAATGCTATTGCTACGTTAACTCCATCGGATATCAAATTAGCGATCGCGGCATGAAACGACCAATTTCGAAATATCGATGCTGACAGTCAGGGTTTGTCTTTGAGTGCTTTTAACTTTAAACCGGCTTTGAACAATTTAAGGGCAGCCCAAATGATAAAGAAAGTTGACGAAAAATAGAGAGGCCCAATTATCTGCTCATCAAAAAGCGGATTTAATAGTCTGTCTAAAGGTGCAGACATTTTGTCATCCGGTTGCACCGAGCTTTACTTTGCTTTGGAGTTAGACTGAATCTACAGCAGATGTGTGAATCTGGAACTACAATCATCCACGACGACTGTTCAATCCATCCTCTTGTTGTCACTTAGAGTGCCACTTACACTTGACAAGTTCATGGTTTTCTAAGTACAGAACAACGAAGGGATCAGGACTAAAATGGTGGCGACGTATCGTAAAATTAAATATGGATGTTGGTCGAGCCCTGAAATACAGCAACCAGACTAACAAAGTACACATGTTGGTAGGCAGTGTGAATTCAAGACATCAGTACTGTGTTGTAAATGCATCGCTGAGTGACGCAGAACGTCGAAATGCACTATACGCATCTCGAATTTATAACGAGTGAGGGTATTGAAATTTTTGAATGATTCATGACATCGTGTGGCACGGTTTACGATAAAGGCTGTACGATAAATACGGCATATCGCATTGTAGTCCTGCGTTTTTTTTAGGGTTCGGATGAAGCCAATTAACGATTGAGTCCTGGTATAAGTGAAGGATGTCGTTCTCGGTCGCAATTAACGAAAAATGTTCTCATTCCACGAAGAAGAATCTTTGGTGTCTGATGGGGAAGAGCTTCGAGTTCCTCTCGATCGTTCGTTCACTCACTCGAGCCCATTTTAACCTATCTCCATCCTTCCCCGCAATTTCGCCTACCATCCGACCCTCGCATTCCCGCCTATCTTCCAGAACGGCGGCTGCTTCCTCACTCACGATGCTTTTTCGAGAGCACTCACCTGGATATCGAAAACAATTTCAATTTGAAAAGTTTAAATACCCCCAACGACGCAGCCTCTGGCTTTGGATAATGTTGAAGAGGAGGACCGCAATCGGGATACTGGAACTGATGGGGACGAGGGTGAAGATAGGGACAGAAGCCAGAGTGAAGGGGTTGAAGGCGGAGGACCAGGACTTTAGAAGTGGAAAGCGCTCCAAGTTTGAAGGAGGTATTTCGAATTTCCCTTTAATTTGAAATATAAGAGGTGGAGAAGCATATCCTACACTTTCGTGACCAAGTCATCCACAGTATGAAAACTCCTGGGCGCCCTCAAAGGCACGACCCCTCTGTGGGAAATCTTCAAACTTTCAACTTTGTCTTTCATGTTGTGATCTTTCACTTATCCAGGTTATCTTGATATCCGTCTTTAAACCACGGTAATACTTATTTTTAGATACCAGGAAGCAAATCCGCGCGCATACGCGCTCGAGCGGAGGTTAGATAGCGCTGCAGCACTCATTACGACAAACTGTCAAATCTCGCGCAATTAAAAACAACGACTACCAATCGCCACGGTCCGCGACCAATCAGAGGCCGAGTTTCATCGACAACAATGGTTGGCGCGAATTAGGCACTTTTGATAACGAAAAGATTCAATGTGTGACTTGTTTCCGGTCCCGGGCGGTCTAACGACTGCGACGACCAATCACAGCACGAATAAAGACGCAACAATTTAAATATCAAATCTTCGATATTTTCGAGATATCTCGTGACTCACTAACTTTTTAGGGAGAGACTGTTGAATTTCGAAAAACCATTGAGTCGATCAAATTTTTCTGAAAAATTTATCCAAAGTGTCTTGTACAATCCGAATACAAAAATATGGCACATATGTTGGAAACGGTAGAAATTTTTTTCCTGTTTTATGTTAATTAATGTCAAAGTGAAAACGCGTATAAACACGTGTTTAAAAAATAAAAACGATGGACTGGGAATTTAAAAAATCTTACCTCAAGATTCTTGGACAAAAATGTAAGGCGATCTCAACCTCTAATACGTAAAAAAAAGAACGAGAAGTTTCAACAAACCAAGTATTTTATTCCTCGTGGTACCCGAATTATAATTGTGGTACATATTTCAAGCATGGTAGAATATCTTTTCTTAATGCTATCATAAAAAATTAAACACAAACCGATGTGGTAAAGAAGTGCATATAACGAATCGGGACGTCTGAAAACCCTTCAACCTCAACCGTACCCATACCCTCAAGATTTCTCGATTTTCTTCCAAGTTTATTTGCGGGATTTTATTTCATTTTTCACGTTTTTTATTCGTCCAAACAGACGCTTGCAAAGAAGTGCATGTAACATGTACCAAAGAGTCACAATTCATACAGCCATAGCTCTTACTGCCAGTGAGACTTAAAGACCAGCCAGAATCCGCAGAAATTGTATTTGCAAGCTTCAGGCCACCCGCTGTAATAGCGACAACAGAGTTGGATACTGGACGCTTGCAGAGGGCGTTCCATGCAGCCGTGTGTCGTATAACTTTGCCGTATCTACCGTACGTCCATATACTGTATGGCTATAGGTGCACGTGTATATATATATATATATATATATATATATATATACATACACGTAAACGTATACGTATATATTCGTGAGCGTATCCTAAGCAGCAGACGGAGATGCAACGCCCGGCCTGACGCCGAGACGCTTCCAGGCAACTTGAATGGGGCTTCCCGCACAAGTCGAAACTTACTGTGTCTCTTATGCGAGAACCATGCTGCAAAGTTGCAGCCGACGCTCGGAAAGGGCGCATGGTAACCCTGCGAAGCGCAAGCAAGGGGGTTTAAGGGGGGGTGATGTGTAGAGAGAGTACCAGCCACTTTGGAAACTCCTCGGTCTTGCATTGCGAGTGTCGAAAACTTATTGTTGGGGATTTGGGTCGACATCCGGTGTCTACGTCGAATATCCATTATCGCTAATTTGCTATTTACCACTATTCGAATATTTCTTTTCATTTGACTGTTAGTAAAATATAATAATTAATTGCTTATTATTATTTGACTAAGCTGTTATTATTTCACACAATACACTCAATGTCATACTCAATTGTTTTTTTCTTATGTCGCATTCCATTGTAATAATTTTGACATCTTGTACGTGAAATTTGAGTACATTATTTTTGCATGAGAAAAAAAAGTTTCTTCTTTCACATTTCCTTCGAGAAATTATATGAAATTCTGGAACGTGAATAGTTTTCTCCATTTGTCAGTCCTTCGGGTGCCTGAGTGTTAAAAAAGTTTTATTCGTCATTCTATTTTTATTACCGGCGTTTCAACTGCATTTGTCCCTTGAGTTTTACATCCGAATTGATTTGACGAGGAGTTCACAGAACCTCGAAAAGATTCGGGGGACGATAAATAATCGGTCCCGGGATTTCTGGCCCTTAAGGGAATTTCCACTCAAGGGTTGAAAATAAAAACTTTTGCTGACATCCAACTCCGCGAAAAGTATTCTTTCATATTTGTTGAAACCCTTAAAATTTTTTTGCTATCTCATGATTTGTGGCCTTTCAAGAAATTGATTCCATCGAGCGGCACAATTGTGCAAAGCAGCGAGAAAAAGTATTTAATACTCTGATTTCTGACCCTTTGAGAAGGCACCTATAAGCCCTGAAGAAAAGAAAAAGCGTTTCACCGCAAAGGGTTGCTGAGATAAGAGTCCTCAGGGTCCTCACGGTTTCCTTCTTTTTCTTTCTCACACCCGACTCCTTCAATTTTCACCGTTCTCTCCCTCTCGCTGCGGTTAGCCCTTCCTTCGAAACTCACCCCTTAGTCGGAGTCAGCTCTCGACTTTAAAGCGTCACAATTAAATTTGAATGGCCGATCAAGCGAGCGGCTTCCACAAGCGCGCTCTCTCAACCCTTTACGGCAAAGGCAAACAATGGGGTCGAAAGAGTGTGCAAGGGATGTAAGGGGTGGGGCAAAAACGTGGGGATATAGGCTTCCAGTCACCATTTCGGTAAAGTGCACCGCCTGGCTTGTGCACTTTTAATAAAGGACTATGAATTCTATTACGATACTCGATGCACCGCCGCCGCGTAGGCGTATGTTTATATGCACCCCCGTCGGCAATATTAAACAGTTTGTAATATCGTCGCCATTGGTCGACATAGTGCGGAATAGTAGAGGGGGTGCTTCGAGTGCGCAAGGGAAAGTACACGCTATATAGAAGGAGAGAGAATATTTGATGCAACTGCGAATACCATAAATTGTGTACGTACACTTTTTTTTTTCTTCTCCCTATTTTTTCTGCATGCTGTTATTTTTAGGCCCTGTACTTCCACTCGCATAAATCGGGAAAAAAAGGGTGGCGAGTGAAAGAGTAGGTTAATAAAGAGCCCCACTAAGGGCGAAGAATGATCGACAAATAGGCGACGAGGGACATGTAAAAAAAATGGAAAAAGTAAAAGGGTCGCGGGAAAGACATTAATCAATTCGAAAGTCTGATAGACAAAGTTATGCAATTCGTCATCGCCATACGTTTCGATATTATCAACTATTATTCAGTTATGGGGTACATTTTTTAAATGCAGACTTAAGAGAAAATGAGAACACAAAAACTTTAGGTACAGGGGAAAATCCAATTTTGTCTTGCATCATTGGGTATAATTTAAAATAATTTTGCGTTTCCTCTCAGAAAAAAACGGCTGTGGCGACCAAGCTTAAGGGCTGAATGAAATAATGAACATTTCGCGTTTATTTCATTTAGGCAACTGTTAAATTTGATTAACAGAGCTCTGCAAAAAAGCCCTCTCTCGAAAAAGACACCAATAAATTATGCGAAACTGTTCTCGAGAGTAGGAGACCAAATTAAATATTTTTAACGACACTTTTCATTGGATTATTAATAAATAATGAAATAACTTGATGTAATTGAAGCAAAGTAGCATCGCTTTTGGCTAGTTACTCTCATTTAGAGGCATTACATTTTATAGTTTTATAGGCAACCGTGAAATTGTGATTACTTTTATAGCTGAAAATATAACGATTAACAAAATCTTGGTAAAATTTTATATAATAATGGAAACTCGAATAATCCCCTAATTTGCTTTAGTATATTTTCAGTTAACTATCATACGTAACTTTATCTCGAATACTGTTCATATTAACAACCACGACGTTGATTAGTTATCCCCTTAATGCAAAAAGCAAATATACATGTTTCACGATAGAAATTATCCACTCATATTAAAACAACTAACATACAACAATACAAGGTTGGCAATCCATCAAACAATTGTCGGTATTTCCCAATAAATCCGATGAAAGGTGAAGGAATAATTTCTCCTACTGTACATAGAAATAAAAAGTTGTAATTGTTGAAGGTAAAAAGAGCTCGTTTAGCAAGAGGCGAGAGATTGCAGAGTTGGAAATTTATTGATACAAAAACGTGGTAGGACCTGGGGGAAAATGAGAGGCGAGACAGAAGCAAGGGCGAAGGGGGGGGGGGAGGTAAAAAATTAACACGTAGCCAAGTCGAGCGATCTCGACGGATGTGGGGTGCAATCGGCGTCCGCGTTTAATTAACTTCACGTAACTCGCGATTTTGCTCGGGTATTCCGTCTCTTTCTTTCCTTGTTGCCTTTCCTTTCGTTCCATCTCGTTTCATCTTCTCGTTTTGCTCCCTCACTGCTCGCCATCCCTTTCCCTGCCGACTCAACTCTCCACTCTGCATGTTTGGCCCAATCCTCCCTTCACCCTTCCTTCGTTCCTGCGTTCTTCGCCTCCTCCGCTTCGTCGTCGTCGTCCACTAAAAATAATTGCCGCGCGTAATTACCGAGTTCCCTAGCTCTGTCTTTTTCTCCCGCACTCTGTCATTCGCTCGCTTGCAAAAGTTCCTCTGGGACGCTCTAGTTTTCCATACTCCAGGTACGTTGTACGATCGTGACGCTCGTTTTCAAGAATTTTCTCAATCAAGGTTTGACGAGCAAGCACTTCTCGATCATCCACTAATTTGTAATTTATCGTTCCGTGGCCACGTAATCGAATTCCGCCGATTCGAAGCAACGTTGTTGATCGTGTACTTCAATCGAGTAAATTATCGGTTTGAGCTAATAATGTGTTAGTGATGCAACTTGCACACTCATTTTTGACAGTGTCGAGCACGTGGATTTGATGATTTGTTTTATTTAGATAAGCAGAAGTGTACAGTGGATAAATTATTAGATTATTTTGAAGAATTATTCTTTAATTTTGAAACTTCAAAATCGAATATAATTATTTTTTTAATGAAATATTCGTTGATATATATTGCATAAATTATGAACTAACAGATCTTAGCTTTTTGTATTAGCTTGTTGCATCAAGCTGGACAATACAAGAATATATCAAGCCAAAAATTGCATTGTAAAAAAAATCTACTTGAAATTTAGAGTACTTTTAGTGGAAGTTTTTATTCATAAACTAGGATATGAAATTTAGTATACAAGTGTAATGTCAAATTAATGCATATCTAAAACCTTACTTAAATTTTACAGTAAAAATACCTGAATTTGAATAATTTGCTTTAATTTTACTGAAAAATTACATGAATTCTATACCACAATTGTTTATTCGATGTAAATTTCGATGACGAGTTTATGAATAAAAACTTCAAATATTTTCTTACAGTATGGCATATCAAGTTCAACATGATGAATGTAGCCAAGACTAATCTTGTTCTGGTATTTGACAATCAAGCTTCCGTATCCTGTCTATTGCTTTTGACAGAATATTGAATATCGACTTTTTTGCACGTTGGTGAATAAATAATGGAAGCGGTCGAGATTAAACCGCGAAGCTTTGGGTTTCTATGATTTTTGGGTACTTGGGCAAATAGATAACAATAGCAAAAGTAGAGAAAAGCGCGTCTGTGGAGAAAATGATTCGCAACGAGAACCGCCACAAGAAGGACCCTTAGCAATTTTGAGTTCATCATTATTCCGCTTACCCGACCGATATTCATCCTCGGGTTACCCTACAAGTTTTAAAAATTCAGCGGATTTATTTGTATTTTTTTGTTAAATTGTAAATAACACATTTTATCGAATATAAATTGAACATGAAATTCAAAAACAATCTGTAATTTCTTTGTCTGGATAATGAAACAAAATAGTTTCCAGACTTTGCAAAGAATTTTCGAACTGAGATATGTACTGCATAGAATGTATATTGTATTTGTTGTTTTCAAGAGCTGTGAAATGAAGAATATACGTGTATTGCCTCAGGTTGTAGTAGAGTTCATGAAAACGATTTTAAAAATCAATAGTTGACTAGCGCGATGACAAGACGTTCCAAATATGACAATATTCAAGTTTCACGGTCAGTATCACTTGTTACTTCGAGACAATTCGGGTCAAGAAAATGATCGAAGTTCGTGTCAAATAATCGGTACAACTCTTTAATCGAAATGACAAATTCAATCGAGACTATCAAAATTCTCGTCTCACTTCGCATCACTACACCCAGAGAAAAAGTTTCCTTGATTCAAAGAAATTTCTTTGAAATCCCAACAAAAGAAACAATTCTTTAAAATCAAGGAAATATTATACTTGATCTAATTTTATCGTGGCTTCGGATGATGAGAAATTCAATGAAATGTAGTGACATTGAATTAAGGCATTATCCCCTTAAAACAAAAAACTCTGTTTCTTTGCTTTCAAAGAATCTAACCTATCAAATCGCGTGCCACGAAACGGCTGACGTTAGGTTACAAAATCAGTCTCTATGCCAAACAACGTTTCTGTGACTTTATATTAATTAATTTTTCACTTCAAATATTTCCGCGTACTCGCTGAGAGCCGCTCCTACAAGAAACATCGAAACGCACCGATCCAACCAGTGGCGGACCTGATGCCGTCAAGGAAATTGTTTCTTTAAATCAAAGACACCGTTTTCTTGAATCAATGAAAACGTCTTTTCGATGACGCCCATCAAAGCAAATGTTTCTTTAAAGGCAATGGAACGTCTTCTTTGAAATTCAAAGGCAATATTTCATTGGAAAAAATCCAATGTATCTGTGAAATGAAAGAAAAAAAATTCAATCCACCTATTTCTTTGAATCAAGGAAACTTTTTCTCTCTTTTCTCTCGGTGTAAAAGCCATAATCGCTCAAGCTTCACGATCTCCAAAAACGCAAATTAAGAGCTAAATTTCAAAATGGCCGATTGCCGTAAAAATTCGCCTCCAAATTTCGCACTCGATTAAATCTTCCTTCGGTGGTGGAGATTCGTACTCCTTACTTTCTATATGTATTCGAGATGAGCGCAAACGAGCCGGTAGGGTTGGTTAGAGCTGGAAGAGAGAAATGAAGGAGAAGGTGAGAGGACGAATGGTGAGGGGACGTTTGATCGACTCACTAGAGGCCATGCCAACGACCGCTATGGGCCCCGCAAGTGGGTACGATGCGGGAACGTAGTACTCGTGAAAAGAGCGCGACGAGTTGTGCGCTATGCAGCTATGTTCGTGAAGTTGGATGAAAAGCGAGACTGGGACGCGATCCTGGTGGGAAAAAGGGGTTGGACGCGGGAAGAACGTGGAGGAGGGAGAACGACGAGGAGGAAAGAGCCCGCAGGTTTTTGCAGGCGGTACCAAACCAGCCGTCCCGTACTACGACATGAGCCGGAGACTCCGTTGCCGAGGGTAATGAAATTCTTCCGCTCCGGTACCTTTTCCAACGCTTTCTCTCGCTCTCTCTCCCTTTCTCGCGCGCGCCATGGCTTTGGACTCTCTTCCGCTTCCGTTCTCTCGTATCAATTCTATCCTCGCGATGGCGCGAAAGACGAGCTATCGGAGACACTCTCGTCAAATTTTCTCTGCTATCGATTCCACATGCCACGAGTAGACGAAAATACGTGCGGTGATGGTAAAATGGGGAGGTTGATGAGGTAGAGTGTGACTCATGGGCTTCTATACCGAAAAACGTGAGTGGTAGGAAAAATGTTTGTCAGGAATTCGCGGTTCGCTTCGGAAAAGTTTAGGAATCCACTTTTCTACGAATTGACTCAGATGTGGAAATATATTTTTTGGATACTATAACTCATTTGTGTTTCGCTTGAACATGTTTTGGTTAAGGGTAATAAAATATTGAGATAATTTGTTCGTGATGATGAACGTGTTTGTGAGGAATTTGGGTTTGTTTCGGAAAAGTTTGTGGATCGATTTATTTGTGAATTGAATCTAATCTGGGAGAAAAATTGGGGGGTAGTTAGACGTAGTTAGGAATGAAAAAATCTCAGTAGCACGGCAAACTGAGATTTTTTGAGACACTTAAAACACAGATGAAGGGAATATATTTTTAGACAACAATAATATTTGTGTCTCACTAAAATATGTGTTGGTTGAAGATAAAGAAATATTGAAACTATTGCGAAATACTTTCAGCAAAGTGATTGGCGAACTCCATCAATTTTGCTTCCCCATGAGAAAAGCTTTATTTCCATGGAGATTTATTTTTCTAGATTGTCATTTAAGGTTGGCCAAAATGCTCTGAAATGTCGAGAAAGTGAATAGTATGGAATGTCTGTATGTATCTGTGTAATTTCGGATTCTTGTTAGCACGATATCGTCCGCAATTTTCAAGATACCGGCCTGAAATTTGGTACACAAGTTAATTGGAAAAAGAAAAAGGCTAAATATCGCTCCGTAGCGATATTTTTTCACGATTAAAAATTAATAGTTACATATCTTTCGTTTAGATGCTCCATCAATTAACAAAGCAATCTGAACGCACAAAAATACAAAGATTTCAAATATTTGATTTTCCCGTGTAGGAAAATCGATAACAACGGAATCTTCGGCATCGCTCGACTCAGACCCTGAGTTACGATTTGCCAAACTTTCGACTAAGCAATAAAAAAATATTACCGGCTGTCACGTCGAAGCAACATAATATAATTTAAAAAAGGCTAAATTTAAATGTGGCGCGAATCCGTCAAGACGTTAAAAAATTATAAAATTTCAATTTAATTGATTCTCACAATCACTTATCAGGCTCTAACTTTCTCATTTCACAAGATATTGGGCGATTTCATTCCACGAACTGAATATTGTAGACCAATAATTGGTACCAAATATTTTGAAAATCCATCAAACCATAAAAATGTATCGGTATTTTGTATTTTTCAAATTTTCTGAAAAATCCGTACTCCCGTTATAATCCGAGATTAGGTTTCAAATATTGTCCAAGTTGGTTAGAAATCAATAATAAACGTAACTAATTACACAACAGAGCTTGTAATAAATAATATAAAATAGGAGAGGGAAAGCAATTTTTCCTTTATTTTGATCCAGGAGATTTTTTTATCAAATAAGAATTTTTAAATAGAAAAAAGAGCTTATGTCTTTCAAGGGTTACGTCAATTTTGCATCTTTCGAGGGTAATCAAACCGTGACATTGAACACATTATTCATCGAACAAATATTATGTTCGTGAAATTCTGTCTGTCACGGTGATTTGTGAACTCCGTTAATTTTTGAAGTATATTCGACATATATCTCCCTCGTCATCAGCCCTATATCCTGTAGTCCACCAGGCCACAAGATAAATCGATTTTCAGTGGTGGCGAGCGCGTGATGTACTGGTGATGGGAACGAGAGTGACCTACCGTCTATCCTCGTATGACACTTTCACTATATATATATAGTGTACGTAGCCATTAGCCGGCAGACAGAGTCGGGAGCCCAGCCATTCTGAAGATCGTGATTTTAGTGGGATGGCCCTTAATTAACCCGGCTTTAGAGGGAGTGTAAGCCCGTTATCTCAATCTGGAATAGAGGGCGAGGAAAGTAGAGCACGTGTTGGTCTATATATGGACGCTGGTACCCATAAATGGGCTGCATGGGTTATTATTTGGGGCTGCTTTCCTATCGAATCGCTAACATTGGTCGAATTACCCTCTCAGGCAAAAATGTGACCACTTTTATCCCCATCAATTTTTCGCCGCCCCAACGAATTACAAAAAGACCAGTTGAGTCGTTATCAAGGAATATGTGAATCTCTTCTTTTCGTTCGTTCCAAACAATAACAAGAATACTGGTCCAGTCGTTAACGCGAAATACGTGAATCTGTCCTGTTCTTCCTGTCCGAAGAATAACAAGAAAACTAGTCCACTCGTTAACAAGAAATATGTGAATCCGCCCTTTTCCTTCTTTCTACCCTCGTCTGCATGTCCGCTCCTCGTCATTCGGGATTATTTTAACGGACTGTACGAAAGAAGCTACGGAAGCGTAACGAGAAAAAAAAAGTTCCTCGGTAGCATAACACGAGGAAAATGGCTGGTCTATGGCCAATACGACACTCCGGGGAATGGGAACCTGCGGTTAGTGCCGGTGAGGCAAAAAAACAGCGCGTAAAAGACGAATGGAACCCTTGAGAGTGGTATAACTTTGTGACGAAGCGAGATACTCTCTTGTGGCGCAAAACATAAGTTAGTATTGCATTCATTTTGCTCGGAATCACTAATTAACTTTTTTGAGTAAGGCAGCAAGGTTAAAAGGGCTAGTGAAATTTGTATGGGAAGGGAAATTAAAAAAATTGCTACTGGCGTGACGCAACACGTGACTTTCTCATCTCGATTGCTGCTGGCGTCATGTTACTGTCGTGAAGATAGTTTGTGAAATTAGGTTGTGAAGTTAGTTTGTGAAGTTAGTTTGTGAAATTAGGTTGTGAAGTTAGTTTGTGAAGTTAGTTTGTGAAGTTAGTTTGTGAAGTTAGTTTGTGAAGTTAGGTTGTAAAGTTAGTTTGTAATGTTCGTTAGTTTATTTTTGTAATTGTATAAATTTGAGACAATAGATTGGTTTTTTACTTAAAAATGTTTTTTAACTTTTATTCATTTTAATTTTAATTCTAATTGTTTTCCAATTTTTGTTTTTATTTGTATTTTTATTGTTTTTTAAATTGTAATCTACATCTCACCCTATAATTTGTTAAGAACGCATTTTTTAATTTAAATGCAAGCTACGACCCGCCCTCTCGAGGACGTGCACGTTATGGTCGCGCCTTCACACCACATCTCACTTGTTTTTTGTTTGTTGGTGTTATTGTTAGCACTGCGATAGTTTAACAAGTCGGTTTACATTTGTTATTCATACACCAAAGGTTTCGCATATTATGGCGTATATGAGGCCGCCGCTGGATTTGGAATTCATATGAAATGCTATGCGAGTGATAAAAACTATGGATGTATCGGTGTTTATAGTCTAACATAATGAGAGTTAACTTAACCTTAAATCTTCTCTGTCTATGCACTTTTCTATATATAATATTTTATGTGAATATTTATAGTGTATTTCTCCCTGAAAACTACTCAAGATCATTGATAGCAGTCTTTTTTTTAGTAGAAATATAGATTGCCTGTAAGTCACAATAGAAATTTCTGATTGAGGATGGTTTCAGAAATGTCATGTGAGTAACTAAAAAGACAACAAAGTCTTCACTATATTGAATCACTTGTTGTTGACTGCTTATTGAATCAAAAGCATCAAAAATGAATAACATGTTTTATTTTTTCACATTTCAGGTAGAGTACCGGAAATGGTGGAGATTTTGGATTGGGTTTCAATACCAAAACTAGGACTTAGATGCAGAAAGTGGACACCACATTTCTTTGCGGTCCACAGATTTTTTCAAAGGTTATTGTGTTTTCGGACGGCACCTACTGACATCAGACAGACAGACAGACAGACCACGGACGGACGGACAGACGGACGGACAGAAATCAGTTAATATGTTTTTTGGCATCTAGGACACTCAAAACATGTATTTCTATTAAAATCTTGAAGTCGAATTTTTTTTGGATTGCAATACTTTCTCTTTTACATACTCTATATGTGATAAGAAAGTAAAAATGTGATAATTAACGATGAGTAAGTGTACAATAATAACAGACACGATACTTTAGTTTTTCTTTGAGGTTATATTACAATTTCACACCTAAATGAAATTTGACAAAAGTTATTTTCTTTACAGCCAGAGTACACTTAAAAACGTTAGGTTTAATAACCCGACGGACATTGGAAATGCAGTATTAAAATAAGCATGAACACATTGTTTATATAAGTCAAGACCAAATATGGTAATAACGAGCGTCGTAGAATGTATAACCACAGACGATAATGACAATCATGTCACGATAACTTAAAAATTCCGCTTTCCATCTGGAGTTGAAGCTACAACATTAAAAATCATCGACCACGTCTGAATTTCTGGTTGGCGATTAATTCACAAAAAAATAAAAAATAAATTCAAGTACATTTTTAAATACAAAAAAAACGAATTTTAGTGTTGATAAGTGATCTTAACACGAGAATAAATTCAACGGAATCGTTCTCGTCGATTTCACACGGAATACATTTTTTAAATATCGTTCGATTAATTGATGAAACCACCTAAATTAAACGAAGTTTTACACCGTAGATTTCTAACCGTAAATAAATAAAGGGCAATTTAAAAACTAGTTAAATAATCAGAATCCTGTGTGTAAGCACGATTCTCGTTTATACGACTAACGAATAGGAATGGGTTCCCAAATCCTCGAAATTTCTTCTGTAGTCTAGTGAACAAAGCAGATAAGAAGGAAAGGGGATGTTTCTGTACCTACAACTAAACGATAGGAAAGCTGCAGGGTCGAAAATGCTGACGTTGGTAGCTTACCCTGAACGTCTGCCGAATTCTAATGCCACGAGAGAAATAGACAGACAAGAAAAAAGAAGGAAAACCGGAGAGGATGACGATGAGCTCCACCTTCTCATTTACTTTTTCTTTAACGTCTCCCTAATCCCCAACTGGTCTATTAGACGTTAGACGCAGAACCATTGAAAAATGTAACGGCTCGGCGGCCATATTAACGTCGAGAAAAAGGAACTAGAAGATGGCGGCGCAAATACGAGCTACATGAAAAATGAGAGGACGGGACGAGAAACTATGAGCAGAAGAGAAGGTAAAAAACGTGGTTTGAAAAAGAGAATGGAAAACGGAGTGTATTAATTTCCATAATTCATAAGAACATATACATAAAGAAAAGCCCAAGTTTGTCGGCTGGACTCGAAGGACGAAGACGGCTGACAAGACAACGATAAAAAAACTCTATAAAATCATAGATAAAAATGTCGCAAAAGAGAAAAAATGATAGAAAATGGGAAACTCGACAGATTAAGAGTATTCTTAATTCTTGTCGTGCTAAATCGATATTTATTTGGTGATTTGGATTTTATTTTTATGATAGAATTTTAATAGGAATATAAATTGTGAAATTATTCTTAAAATAAATCCTACAATGGAATTTTATAGACTCATGCTTTTGCATAAAAATGTTTTTAGCATTAATCATTCTACTATTTTTCTTAAGAAAAGAATCCAAGGTATTGAAAAAAAAACCATTTTTATAATTATAGGAATCTGGAAACGAAAGGAAAAATGCTACCAATATGAGAAGGCAAAAATTTATGTTTAGTCTGATAATAAATAAATACGCAATAATAATTCAAACAAATAATTGGATACTCTGATTGATTATGAAAGTGTATAGATGTATTATAAGAAGATGCTTGAGATGCGGAGAGAAATTCAAGAAGAATTAACAAGACTGATAATAAGAAAACCTGAAATGAAAGTTTAAAGAAATAATTCACGGTATGTAATTCCAGGGTGTTGATCTCCTGTCGATAAACTTAATCTTTCTTCGACTTTTCAAGAAAATTTCAAATATTTCACAGGCCTGAAGTTATATTTCGAACTAAGCGAAGCGAGAGGAACGCGAGCTAAAGAACGAAGACTCCTCGAAGCATCCACCAGTCAGAAGGCGCCGGGAGAAGAGAACTTCTTTTCCCGCGATTTCCAACTGCCCTAGAGGGCCGCTGCTTCTGAGCTCCTTCTTTTCTCTTCGACTCCTCGTTCTTTGCTATGCTTCGTCGTCCCGACAAAGTCGCACGCCGTATTTACGCCACTGATTCGGAAGCGCCGAAAGGGAAAGACGCGGCTCGTTAGACTCTTCGCTTCTGCTCGTCTGCAGTTTCGCCCCTAAAAACTTTTTTACCCCATATTGACGATCTTTTCTTGTTATTTTGCATCTTCTTGATATTACGTAATTTTCACTTCAACCGTCTACGATATTCACGCATCGGTATAAAAGGTATACAAATGTTCAGGAATGATAAAAATATTAGCTTCTTTAATTTTCCATTTATTAGACATACAATGTTAATCTTATTTTCATGAATTTTTCACTAAGTTTGTATCCAACTTAACACCGAAAAGGCAAATTACCTTCCAATTTTATCTGAAACCTTGGGGCATTATTCAAAATTTTTGATCAATACTTTTCATTAGAAAATATAGTTTTTTATAAATTTCTTTTGAAAACACATTCCCATACTTTTAACAATGCACAAAGTATTTGCTGCTTTAAATTTCTATTTATCAACGATATACTGTTAATTTCGATTTGGTCTCTTTCCACTGAGCGAACATCTGAGAATAAATCAAATTCATCTCAACGCCAAAAATGTAAATCAGCTTAAATCCTCAGCCGAACTTTGGGATATTTTTCAATAAATTTTCGTTATTCAGAAAAAATGATAAATTGAGAAGAAGAATTTTTATCGAATATGGTCCCTCGACTGGGATGCGTGAGTTGAAGAAGGTTAAGGGGTGTGAAAGTTGAAAGGAAAAATTCTTCGGGAATTTGTCGTCGTTTTCAACGACGTCGGATCAGGATGACGGTTCCCTGAGGGAAACGTGAGGAGGGGGCAAAAAATAAGGTGGAGGGAAAGAAGGAAGATGTTCACGGTTGATGGTGACGGTGGTGGTCGATTTAAGGATATGAGCGCGAGAGTTAAACGGACGCACCACCGTGTAAAATGAACTCGGGACCAGTAAAAATGAACCTCGGATTTTCTCTCACCCCTCGGCTTCCCCCTACTTTCACCTGCTTTCTTCCCACTCTCTTTCGTTTACTCTCCGATTTTTCCGTCATAGGTACTCGTCAGAATCTCGTTCTTCCAACCCTTCGTCAACGTCACGTCATCGTCGGTAAGCCTTTCGACCTCCCCCCCTCCCCCTCTTTCCGCCCCTTTCGCCAACCTCTTCAGCAACCTCTTCGTCGTCCGTTATCTCCGTCGAGATAACGCGCAGCGACGGAATATAACGGTGCCGATCGAGACGGGGGATGAAGCGGCGGAAAGGGGTTGAACGGGTAAATTCACGGGGAGGAGTACGATATTAGCCCGATTATACCCTCCGATTCACAATTTTCTGAATCACCCGGCATCACGCGCACCATTAGAGCCACCCTTGGTTTTCGTTCCTTGTCCTTATTTCTTCTTTTTTTTTACCTCACTCACTAGCTGATTTTCCTTCTTATCCTATTCTTTATTTCATCAGCTTTTATCTAAATCTTTTTTACTTTTTGCTTTTCTTCCTATTGATTCCTTGACTCTTTATTCTCTACATGATCGTGGGTTCCGAGCACGATGCGTGTCGACTTAATATATTGGCGAAATTTTTGGTCAACGCGACCCACAAAAGTATCTTGCCCTATATCAAATTTAAAAAAAAAATCATACTTTTTCGTTGTTGCCAGAATTAGAGTGTTTTTGACTCAGTTGATTTCTGAAAAGCGTTTTCAGGTCACATCTTTGTAGAACTGAACTATGTTAGAAATCTGAAATTATATTGCTCTGGGATATGAAAAGTATAAGTGTAGAACATTTTTATCATATTTGATCCCAATCATAAGTACTTAAAAATGGGTAAATTCTTGAAGTGGCCACAATCGGTACTTATACCCTAATAATTTGATACCTTAAGAAAAATGTCTAATACTATAAATTTATAAATGGTCACAAACAACCCATTTACTTAATACGACAGAAATGAAAATTCGTAATAAACTGGAATTCCTTGGAGCCTCCCTCAGTCAGTTAATTTTCGAAAAGTGATTCGGGGTCACACCTCCTTGAGAGTGAATTCTGTTAAACTACCCTGCTAGCATCACCGCCAGCAGAAGCACTTGTGCACTGTACACAGCTTCACTTTTTGCGCCTCCTTTTCCCCGTACTCTGAGGATAGGCACGAATGGAAGAAAGGGGTGTGAGGTGAGAGGGTGGAACGGAACGAAACGGGATGCAACGGGGCGCTTCGCCAGGATCGCTAATGTGCCTCGAAGACGCGGCGTGTACCGGCATATTAAACGCTCGTGAGCGCTAAATCGCGAACTGAGAGGATAGAAGACTCGCTGTGGTTTGGGTTGTCGGCTAGCACCAACGGCAACCGCACCACCAACGCGCACTTCCTTATGCCGCTATATACCTTTCACGCTAATGCATGCTGGAACATCCCCTTCTTACAGCTATCCTACAGCCTATCGCTAGCGACGATAAGAAAATAGGGGGAACGGGGGGTACGAAAAAGGTACGAAGAATGGGAATAAATAAGAAATGATTGTACTCTCGGAGGGCGATAACGAAAAATAAAAGATAAGAGCTAAGAGCATGCGAAAATTACGTTGGGAATAAGGTTTAAACATTAAGGGCCACAGATGTGAGGTTACCTAGTTCTTCAATATTTAAACACCTTGAAATTTATAGTAATAGATTTTAAATCGGAGTTTTTATGTTTTTCAGGTATTGACTTAGTAGACTTTTGCAAGTTTTTACAAAAATTAAGTCAAACCGACATCAGAAGAAGTATTTCGCGCTGCTACAGTCTCAAAAAATATTTAAACGATAAATGCCTTCTTTTACGAGAAGTATATTTTTATTCATTCACCCATCACGATTACATGGAATAAAAACTTTACACAACATTTTCCAAAGAGCAGTTATTATTATTAATTGTTGAAATTGTAATGGAAATCTTACAGTTTTTCTATGGTCAACATTTCAATGAAATGAAAGAATTGACAATGTGATAGCTGATACTTTTATTTTGACTAAATTTAAAAAAAAAATATTTAGCAGAAAAAACGATTTTGTGATGGATGAGGATCAAACAGAAGAGCATTTTGAGTGGGATGAAGTGAACGACTTACAAATTTCCGAGACCAGAAAGGGTGGTACTCGAAGCTTGATTGGTGGAAGTTGAAGCCGCGAGGGTGAAGAAGAGCAGAAGGAAGAATAGTACAAGTCAAAGAAAAAGGACTAAGACAAAGAAGAGGACTAAAACAGAGATGGTTGAGAATGGCAACGGATTCACGTCCAATTGAATGAAAAGACAAAGAGGAATGGGACAAGAGGGAATAAGATACAAAGGGAAAGAGACGCAGTGCGAGTCGGGGAGACGGCGAATCCGACGGCGGTAAGAACGGTAATTAAATCAGTGAGAAATCCCGCGGAATAATTAATTGGGGAGCTCCTAAAGTATACGGTGCGCGTTCGCGGACGCGTAACGTCGTTAGCCGTGCGCGCCTTGCGGGTCTCGCAGGAAAATGGGGGGAGGGTGGGGGCTTCGGTAAGCTGGGCAAAACTCGCACTTCTCGCATAGAAACCCCATAGCCAACCCCATTGCCGCAAACTTCATTCACCGAGGCGCAACCGCGAACGAATGGCTTTCCGCTGTGCTTACTGCAAAAGCTATAGAATGGTTATAGAAAATACATGACTGTGCTGAAAATGTACAGAAATACAAATACGTTGAGCCGTCGTTAAACCAAGATTTTCCAAAGTACAAATTCGGTGCAGATAATGAAACAAAAGTTGGAGCTAAAGTTTTGTATTTGGAAACAAAGGTGGTTGGTTTAACTGAAGCTTGAATCGTTTCGATTTCTCAGTCCAGGGTGCTTCATAAATATATCGACAATTGTGAGTTTATGCGACAAATATTCTCACATCTTTAACTATCGCGGAAAGATAATGTATTCTCAAATTTTGCCGATCAATTTTATTTCACTATTCATCTATTATTTTTTGCATCATTACCATTATCCACAATCTCTGTGTTTGTTAGTTTTATAACTGCCCCAAAACTTCCAAAATCCTTAATGAGATCCCACATTGTTATATATATATATATATATATATATATTTTTTTCAAATTTAGAATCAACCGAATAACCAGACATCATATTACCAAGTCTGTCCAACAGTGAATTGTCAATTTTCAGAAACTCATTTCACTTGTCACAAATTACCTTTCATTTTTTCCCTTATTTCGGGTGAGGATCAAAATAGCGAATGATCAAAATAGTGAATGGTTAAACTAACAAATTTCGAAATTAGGAACGTCTGAATCTAGAATGGTCACTATTATGAAATTTGCCATTTCAGCCATTCACTATTTTGACCATTCGCTATTTTCACTTCTATCTTATCAAAATACATTCAAAATAGCAAATGATAAAAATGGCGAATGACTGAAAAAGCGAATTCTATAATTATGGACATTCTACATTCAGTCGTTCCTTATTTTCAAATTGGCTATTTTAGCCATTCGCTATTTTGGTCACTCGCTATTTTGGTCACTCGCTATTTTGACCCCAACCCCTTATTTCGAATTTTTAGTTAAACAAATAACCAGGAATCATATGAAATCTCACCGGCAGTAAACTGTCTAGCGAACTATCTAATTTTAACTTTCCTCAACTTCCAGTATTCCCAGACTGACTCCTACAGAGAAGGTCAGCATTACTCTGTCCAACAAGTTACAGCGTATATCTGACTGTCCGAGCCCGTTTCACGCATATACATAACGTATATGTATATATATTTTCTCTATATACATATACACTTACTGTGTGTACAGATGGTGTATTATATCTGTATGTACTCATATCTGACTATATACTATATTTGCGCGCGGACGCACGCGTCAGCGAGATTTGTGCGGCTGGGCGAATGCGAAACGTTGCGGTTTGAACATAGCCCCTGCCTGCCTGACTCACACGCTTCGCCTGACTCGCCTGGCCAGGAAGGCCAGCGTGCGTACTCTGCTCTGCAGCGGCTTCAACAGCACGACAATCCGTCCACGAACCGACACAACCAGCTACCAAGCATTGGCAAGGTTGCCGGCACACCACCGACCAATCCCGACTCTCCACTTCGTCCCCTGTACTCTGCAAACTGCGAGGAAACGTTGAGGCCGCTGAAAAAGCGGTTCACCAGATAATTCAGATACTTTAGAACGCTAACTTGTTTCCCTTTGTTCTGAACTTTGAAAGACAAAAGTCCCTCATACTGAAATTCGGAGAAAGATTTTTAGATGAGAGAACGAACTTGTAAATACTTGGGAGTACGTTTGTTGGGCATGTATCAAATGTTCTTCTGCTACAAAATGTGTTTTCATTAAAGATTTTTAGGTAGTTGACGTTCCCAATTGGTTGGGCAGAAATTTCGATTGCTCTTAGGAACCAGTGGATTTGACCTATACCTCACAGTTTATTGGTTCACGGAACTGCTTTGAAACCACTATAATTTTAGTGGTCCTCTATACCAAATCTTGTTCTCTATGTTGGATAGGCTCAGAAAACCAAGCACGAAACTGTAAGATCTAACCCAATGACCACGGAAATTCGCTCGTATAAGATATGCTCTACCGTATCACATATACAATACCGAATTCAATATAAGTCCCAAAAACTTGCAGTCATTACGTTCAATAGATTCCTTAACCATATTTAGGTAGTTGACGATGCCAAGCAATTGCTCAGAAATGTCAGTCGTTTGTCTAACAGAGAGCTAACGTATAACTTGTAACTGCTTGGACAAAGTAACCAGTGCGAAACCATCCAACGAGAAATTGACTCTTATCCACGAAAACACTGTTCTGCCATAATCAACTTTCTAAGTTCATTGGAACCAAGCATACAATTAGTTTTCAAAAATAAATCTTTTTCCATAGGATGCTCCAAATGAACGACTCCGGAAATCCAAAAGCAAGATCATGGAACCCACTATTCTAGAAAATGATCATATGTGATACCCTTAACTGTGTCGTATATGCTTCGCAGAATCTAATATAGATGGCCGCAAAAATTTCGCTCACGCCTTCCTACGCCCCGTTTAGGAGAATGCAGAACGACGATCGGGATTCCCGGGGAACCGAACACCCGGCACTGACATCAATGCAGCCATGCATCTCCGTGTACGTAAAGCATGCTTGGTACATAGCCATATAGGATTGGAACTCTATCGACTCTTGCGCACAACGTTATACCCTCTCAGGCCGTTTCCCGTTGACGCTCAAATCCCGTTGGGGTCGGAGGTTACACAGTGACCGGTATGTAAAGGGAATGGACGACAAACGGCCTACTGTACGTGACAGAGGAGTGCACTGTGTGCCTTCGATCGATCGGAGTTCGCGGGGTCCCGTTGCGTCGCGTTACCGGTCACCATCACTAACAGTTGCAGTTGCAGCACGGTCCACCAACAGCAATGGCGAATTTAACTCGTCTGTCCCTAGCTGATGACCGTTGAAGCTGCTACTGGCGCGATACCCCGAACGGAATCGCGAAAACGCGCTGGGGACGCGGCTCCATATGCATGCAAAGCCGTGGAGTCAGACAGAGTGAAAGCGGATGCGAGGCCAAGGGGGAAGAGTGGTACACCAGTGGGATTGATGATGACACAGGGATGACGAGGTCGCAGGTCGGGCCAATCTCACTCGACTATTTATGATGACGCATTGCGGCGGCTATTCCACTCTACTCTCCTCATATACCGATGAGTTTAAATGCGTCTGACGTGCCAGCATTTTTTCAGTTCTATTATCGCGGTGTTGAGTCGTCCTTGAGCATCCTGACCTTCACTGTTGTCGATGCTGATGGATAGCTCTGTGCTCTTGTTCTACCTATTCCGAATTGGGGAGATAAGTAATGGACCATCACTGATTGTCGATTATCTTGATAGATGGAAAAACCGATCATTTTGTTTCTCGTATGATCGTTTGGATACATTTGATGGATAGATCGAATAACTTCAACTTTGTTGGAAGGTCTAGGTTTGCATGACTTACAGATAGACAGAAACGGAAAAGGAATGGGTTTCACTACTTTGGATTTTCAAGGTGAGTAAAGAATCTGATCACATTTTTAATGTCTGTCGAGCTCAGAATACCTTTCAGACAGATAAAAATATATAAAAGATGGAGTTCATTACTGATTATGGATCAGTTTGATGAATAATAAAAATTATAATTATGTATGTCTTATGTGATCACTTAGGAAGTTTTCGTTAAAAGTACTCGGACAATTACTGTTATATGCTTTGGCTGACTTTCGGTTTCTGTTTTTTTCTTTTTTTTTTCTCTTAACTATCTACAGCGTCACACGATCTAGCCAAGCAGCAGGGAACGAACCAGCGGCAAAAGCAGAGCTCGAGCTCTTTGCCAAGGGCTCGACGAAGCTCGTTGGTTTAATTGCCCCGGCGGGTTTGTATCGCTGTGTTAGTAGTGCACCAGTGTAAGGACTAAAAGAGTCGGCTAGGTGGGTGTCCAATTACGTGGAGACCAAGTGCGAACGACGAAAGGAAGGTATAACGTCCGATACTCTACACTTTCCCTCTTTGTCGCGCCTAAGCGCATTTCGATAAATAATTATCGATTAAATGTCTCGTTTCCTCTATTATGCCTCACTTTCGTTAGCACTTGACTTGGCTTCCTCAACGTGCTGCTAAATTTTGCACACTGGCTGGACGATTAATTTGTGTTAACGTCATGAATTTTCTTTTGGTTTCGGGTCACAAGGTATTTTTATGTCATGTATTGTCGAATGAATCCTGATTCATTCGAAAATATGCCGTTATTGGTCCTCAATAATCTCGTATACTATGATTTGCGCCATATACAAGCATTCAAAATGCGGAATCTTCGTCATTTCGTGAAGATATTTACAGAACAAGATGGTGTATGCAAATTTACATGGTTCAATACCCATTAAATACGCTATTGATGCTATTGTTCTTTCAAGAATTAATAATAATAGAATATAATCCCTTTATTGAACTCACTCGGGCCTTAAGTCTGCCCACGGTTCTAAGTGAACCATTAAGACCATCCTATTGTCAATCCAGGTTACGATATACAGAATGACATCCTACCCTAAAATAGATATTGCAATAGTTAAGGTCCAAGTTTCACGAAGGATGACCAAGAGAGTACGATTCACCTCACACACAAGAACTGCAATATACTTTAAGTCCCGCGCTCAACTACCAGTAAATACATGCTATACTGTAACTAGCGTAGCCAACGTAGTAGTAGATACGTAACCGCATAGTGCCCGGCCTTATGGAACCTACTAAGAGCTTCATTCACGGTGAGAACGAGCGTTTCATTGGCCCAGATTAGATTGTGAATAGAGAGACGGTGGCGGTCGAAGCGCGGCCACCCCCGCGCCCATCTCTCCTCCTCGCCCATCGCCGACGCGACGAGCAGAGTGGGGTTTCATTTCCGCGGCCCGCGGCCCGGCTTTAGTGGCAACTGCGGCGGCGATGGTAGCAGTTGCATCGCGTACGCCAGCAGCTTTCAATGTCGTGTTACTGCATCACTGAACACAGAATGCCACATAGCTGAATAGCGAGGATTAGCTTCAAGTTAACCACCCGCCATAGTCACACTGCATTCTTCGATGTAACTGGGGGTGGTACGCCTACCAACTCAGAATCACGCAATGAACGAGTATAAAAATTGAACTCACACGGACATAATGATCATAAGTAAGATTTGAACTTATCCACAAAAATATGACGATTTCTGAGGCTTGAGAAAAGGAGACATCGAAAAACTGATTGGGATTATGTTACCGTCAAAACGAATTCGGAGTAATTCTTTCCAGAAATTGTTGTGTTGGAAGGAAAGTGATTTTACGATTTTGCAATTTCCAGACTCAATAAATTTTTTTTCGTTTTTTCGGAATATTAACCATTTCCAGATATGATTTGCCTGAAAACATCTCTTGGAACTTTCTCGCAGTCGTTTTGTCAGCATAGGTCTTCATATTCGCCTCGACTGCTCTTCTCTTAATAAGTTACGCCTTGATATTTACCCAAGTAAATAGAATTGTTTTTCTTTATAACAATTTAAGAATCTGAAGCGTGAATTTCGATTTGGCTGGTGTTTCAACAGTTAACCATTGTCGATAGCTAATTCGACGGAGGGCTCATTTCAAAGGTTGTTTCATCCTTGTTCGTGAGTTTAGCGATCAGCCGCTTAATGCTCTGGATTTAATTAACATCACGGCATTGAACGCAGAGCCCTGAAGCACCGAGAACATAAGCGCACGTGTTTCATGAGGCCTTTCGAAATATCTCATCTGGTGTGAAAGCAGCTCAAGAGCATATACAGGTGATGTCAGAAGTTAGGAGTGCAGGCCAGTAGAGCGCAACTGGAGAACGGGTGTGAATAGTTGGGTCACTGATTAACTACCTGTGCCCACGCTAGATAGGACTTGTGGTCTTTGAAAATCCACGTTCCATTCATCGCCATAGTATACTCATCACAACGAGTGCATCCAGCGAATCTTCCTTCATTCGCTGCGTAAAGACGACATGAATTATGAAGTAGCCTCTGCATGCGATCGTAAAGCACATGATCCTCAATATGAAGCTCTAAAGAGGGTAGAATAGACCACGAACCTGGAACAGAAAGGATACAGAACATAAGGAATTGGATCAACAACAAAATATCAAACAAAGTAACAATACAAGTAATATTCGTAAAACGTAGTATTGAACTAGATGTCTTTAGTAAGCATCTCAAATAGAGGGCTACTAGATCTTCTGACATGTACTGTACACTTTTATGAAGATGCTAATCAATGATAATGAGAGATGAAATCAGAAAATCGGGAAAAAAAACATCTAATGCATATACAATATTGGTTAAAGATTTACCCAATATCAAACCACGTTGTCACTGAACGCTTATTTAGAGATGTTAACACACGAGATACGAAGTTCGAGGAGGGTCATCAGCTGCAGATATACGTACTTCGAACCCATCTAACTGGTTTCATAAGATTCAAGATGCTCTTCATATGTATATAAAAAAGAGTTGGTAAAAGTTTGGAACCGGGGAAACAACGCAAGACTTGTCCGTAATTTACAAGCCTGCTCCGTACTTCACAGTAAGGCTATGGTACCTGTAAGCCTTGTTGCCTTCGAAAAAGATGAAGATAGAAGCCGTAGGAGGAAGAAGGATAAGAGTGGAGACCGACAGTGAGATAGACGTTAGGGCTGGGTAAGGTAGATGGGTATAGGGACACGAACTTGGCGTTAACTTTCCAGCAAACTTCCCGGTTACGAGACTCACGAGTACTGCTGCTGGAGTTGCTTGCCGCCGGTTTCTATGTGCTGTAGTCGTGAAACGGGGTGAGCGAGGGTCCTGGTACCTACAACCTCGTGCATCCTCAGTTCTATAGTACTAACACACTGCCAAAGTCTCGCTCACTTCTCGATTCGCTCCGCACCCAATTCGAGGGACTCGTGTCTACCCCCGTTAACAACCTCAGCAGGTGCTTCTATAGCCTTCGCGGGAGATGTTCTCCACTGCCGAGACGGTATGTACAATAGCTCAGGATCGTACTGCACCAAGTAACTGGATCCATAGTATTGGTTGTACATGGAACGGCGATGGTTCAGTATCGCGGGGTACTTTAACGTCTGGTTCCAGAGATGTAACCCGATCTTGATTTCGAAAAACTAAACAAATCTTTATTCCCAGTTTATTGGATAAGATACCTATTTTCAAATGGTTAAGATTTGAAATAATTTTTGATTATTTAAGTTGGTCCCGAGTGATGTTAATCTATTTTCCGTTTTAGTTTGATCGATGTTTTAAGGCTTATGCAACTTTTGGTAATTTCTGATGTTCGGCCCTTCAAGATGTTAACAGCGCGCGCGCTGGAATTTAGGGGGATAAAAAAATGTATCAACAAAAGCAAAAAACAAGTGCTATAAAATGATTCCCATGGTGAAATATCATTATTAAATTTCGAATAATGAATACAAAGCATTTGAAGAAAAATATTATATCAAAAGAGCGGATTAAATTGTGGAGGTTAAATAAAACGCGAAGAAAGTCGCGAAAAAGTTCTACGGAGAAACGGCACAGTTATAGCCACCGAGAAACGGTGGGATGTTTGTTCATCGTTAGGACGGAAAATGAATAAGCTACCGAGCAACGGCAGTAGGAAATTAATAAAAATTGTCTAATAAGAGCCCCACGACTTCCCTTATGGTTTGGGAACAGCAGCGAGATGCCTGTGCCAAAGACAGTGTAGAGGTCCCGATCCACCGAGTTAAGGCAAAAACTTCCCTCCAGCTCTACGGCTTATATACGCTGCTAGGAGATACTTGCGAGAAGCACTCTGGCGCCGTAGCCATCTCTTGGCCGGCCGAGGAACTAAATCCTGTAGCGCATACGCGTGAGTGCCCGCGGCGCTCGAAAAGTCTGCTCAGCTTGTGCGCGATTACTTATCATGGTTTTCCTCGATTTCACTCGAGTAACAAACCTCAATTGGAAATTAATCAAATTACATTATGAATTAAACGTATTAACAAGTGAATATTTGTTCGGACACACAGTCCGAACAAGCGGAAAGAAACAGGTCACTGACAAGCGGCGTAAAACAATGTATTTCGGGTAAGTTGTTCCGTGATAATTACGGCATTCGGTAACTGCATCCATATAATTGGTTGTATATGAAACAGCGATGGTTCAGTATCGCGGGGTGCTTTCTTTAGGAAAGAGACTTATTTTTAAACGCTCTCACTTAAGTTGGACCTCAGCGGGCGTTAGTATTTTTTTGTTTTAGTTTGTTCGATGATCCAAGGCTTATCCAACTTGTGCCAACTTCGAATAGTCGGCCCTTCCAGGATTTCGGCATGAGATGTTTCATAAGGAATACTTCTGTTAGATACTGAATCGATAGCATTACCTGTACATGAAACGGCGATGGTTCAGTATCAGGGAGTGTTTTTACGTCTGGTTCCAAAGTTGTAACCGGATCTTAGGTTCAATAAACCAAACAAATCTTCATTCCCCGATAATTTGTTGGGAAAGGGTCATCTGTAAATGCTCTTACTTAAGTTGTTTCTCAGCGGGTGTTGGCATATTTTTCGTTTTAGTTTGATCGATGCCCCAAGGCTTATCCATCTTTTGCCAAGTTCTGAAGTTCAGTCCTTCATGGGCTTTGGGTGAGATGTTCCGTGAGATCCACTGCATGTGGTAACTGGATCCATCGTACATGAAAAGACGATGGTTCAGTATAGCGGGCTACTCCTACTTCTCGTCGGAGAGTTGCAACCGGATCCGGAGTTCAATGAACTAGATGAATCTTCCTCTCGCCATTGTCGGAAAAGAAACTTATTTTAAGGTGTTCTTGATGAAGTCGACTTGGAACAAGTATGAGCTCTTTTTTATCTGTCGTTTGATTGCGTCTGAATACCATTTGATTCCAACCGAACTTGTAATGTTTCGGGGCCTCTTCGACTTTTGTTGAGTTCCAACAATTAGTCCTCATCATCCTTCTTTTGGTAACTGAAGCCATTGCATTCGTAGTACATAAAATGCTGATGATTCAGTACCGCACGGTGTTTTTTATCTGTTGTTAGATTGGTAACTTGATCCACTGTTTAACATATCGAAGAAATCGTCCTCTGATTCTTTACCTATTCTTTTAATTATTGCTCGATGCAAAACACACTTTTCTATCGGGTCTTCTGGATTAAGTAGATTTCCTCCAAGCATAAGAATATTTTCATTCGTGGTTTGATTGCGTTTGAGTAGATTCTGATTCCCTACGAACTTGGAATGTTTCGGGGCTATTTCGAAATCGCAGAAATCTTTATTATCTACTCACAAAGCTGTAACCGGAGTCCAATAAAATAAACAAATTTTCATTACATCATTGATTGTTTAGATACAAACCTACTCGCAGACGCTCTTGCTTAAGTTTGTTCTTCGCGACTGTTAAGACATAGTTATAGCTTGATTGCAACTATCACATCGTGACTAATTCCAAACATTCTGAGCGTATTTCGAGGCTAATCCAACTTTCCCCCAGTTACAGAGATTGCCTCTGCAGGGAGTTTGGGTTGACATTCAGTAAGATATGCGGCAATCCCTAGTTGGATCTATTGAATTGATAGCGAATGAAACACTATGCTACAGTATCGCGGGACGTTTAATCTTTGCATTGTATTTAGAATGGAAGATTTTCGGATTCTCCTGCTTAATTTTGTCTGATGTATTAGTATATTTTCCAGTTGCATTTGTATTTTAACCTAACCATTCACAATTGTTCGTGGTTTCAGCACATTTCAATGACAATATGTAGCGATGATTCGAACATCGACGTTGCAACAGTTTCTTTTTCTTAAGATCGGTCAGATATCATTCTTGTTACTATTCTAGTACTTCCCTGAAGATTTTTATCTGACACCTTACACACTTCTTACGGAAACCGCTAGAAGGATTTCAAGTGACAAATATAAAGGCGTACCAACTTATCTAGTGCGAAACGCTAACTTTCTTCGAACAGGAATGAATGGAACCTAAAGAAAGAGAACTAAAAAATCACACAACGAGATCTGCGCAAAGCAAGACGTTTCGACATCCTTCCCCGCTTGCACGTATTGATTACGCTTCAGGGAAGTTTGCGGGCAGGAGATACGCGAGGGAATGATAAAAGGAGAAGGAGAGAGAGGGTGACAGAGTTTTTGGTTTTTTTTTGCTCACTCGTCGTTCTCTAATATCTTTTTACTGGATTCCTCCCGTGTGTCCCGGAGCGTCTAGATCTTTGGAGATACTTTACCCGCAACTTCTCCGGCTTCTCCGCCCTCCTCTCTTTGCCTAAACTTTGTTCGAACGTGACTTCGATTTAATCAAGATACTTTTCGCGCAGGATACATTTTGCTTTCAAAGAGCTGTGTTTTACGAAAAAAAGGTATATAAGAGTTTTTCATGAATACTCATGAAAGTATACGGCATAACTTATGAAAATAATTCACTTTTAAGTGCTTGTTCCATCAGAAACGAAGTAGCCAGGTGAATTAATCCTTCTAACTGTGTAAAAGTTTGCAACATATTCATTGGTTTATATCATAAAGAAAAAGTATTTATATACGTAAAAAATCTCCTGCTCGGCGATTTAATACAATTTTATACAACAAAAAAAAAAGAATTTTTATTCGAAACCGAAAGAGAAAATGGTTTACTCTTTCAATTGACAAGTATTTTTATGAGTTATCTTGTCCCGCGACAATAAAAAAAACGGAAGACTGATCCACATGATTATTTGTTTACTTATACCACAGTGTGCGTAAAGTGGCTATTTCACGCACACTTCGCTTCGCTCACGTGCGTGGAATAGGCACTTCTCACACTAACTTTTTCTGATCTCGTGTGATCAAAAGACCCGCCTTCGGCTTGTGCTGCAAACCCACACCCGTCGCGAAAAAGTTTCATCGTACTAGTATCGTAATGTACTATTATTTATTTTCCGAAAAACGGGGCAAAAATAATGATCCCCTTGACAAAAATAATGTAAAGATGGCAGATAACAAAAAAAAATAATAAAATAGCAAAATCCGGAGAATGGTTATAACGAGACAAAAGAACTTAAGAAAAATAATAATATATAGTACCGAGAATACGGCATGTAGCAAAAATATAACCCATTAATACAGCAACCATATGTAGGATCAACACTCGATATATAAGCTTTTAACGACCTATCGAAAGCCAAAAAAGGGCCAAAAAAGTCCATAAATGCGGACGCAGGGTTATCATTGCGTTACCGAGGTTACCATTATGTTTATCGAGATAGCATTAATTTGTTTCTGAAGAGAGCTATCGACAAATTTTCTTGTACACGATGTTGCCTCATTGGATTAACCGACGGGATTCAGTCCACGTCGTGTAGTATGGACGTGTTAGTTTTCACCGCAAATATCACGCAGTCGGTACATAAATGCATAAATATTTTTACGCCAAGTTGGACAGGCGACGAGCGAACGAACGGAACGAAGTATGAACGAGGGATAGGTACGAAGTACGGCATGAGTGGTGAAGGTGAGAACAGGGTGAGAAGAGGGTGAGAAGGTGTGCGTCGATGCCGAGTGGTGACAGCGTCGACGCGGCGTGGCGTAACACACCAGTGGCACATGTCCCTATAACCCCCTGCATCATCCGGACTGTACATTCGAGTGAACGAGACAGAGCGAGAAAATCGAGAGAATCGACAGACACAGCTATAGGTTATTACGCGGTATACCTATAGTGGCGAAGTGTACGGGAGATGAGAGGCGAAACTCTTCCCTCGTATCACACGTGCGCTCGCGGTATAGGCACACGAGAGTGTTGAGAGGCAACGGTGCCGAATAACGAGACGAGTTGTGACGCTGCCGCGTGTCGACAGTTCACCCTCGCCAGCTCATCGTACACTTCCGCACAGTCCACCATCCTATATATCGAAGACAGTTTATATAGAATACATTGGACGAAAAATTTCCAACCATATGGACATATATTGCGCCACTGAATCGCAGAAAAGTAAGAACTAAAAAAAAGATATTTTCTTGGCGATCTCTCTCTCGCCTTAATTTCTAAGTTTCTCATATTCCTCATCTGATATCATTTTTTTTTTGTTTAATGTACATTTTTCATGGGCACATTTTTGGACAAAATGTGTTTTTGCTAAAAACTTTAAGATCAGAACGTTTTTTTCGTTTAGGAGTTTGTTAGATTAATTATAGTAATCGTTATTGACTCAAAAAAAAATTTAGCGGATCGCGTATATCAATTTTTTTTCATTTTTAGAATCGAAAACTGAAATATTTATTGTATTCGATTTTTGCTTGGCTTATGTCAACTTCACTTTGTCGAATCCAACGACATGCAGGAAAATAAAGGGGAGAAGGTGAGGCATCGCTGTGTATTGGAGTAAATTCACCTTTTGCCTCCCTCTATCTCAGAACCGGTGAGACACGCGGTAATCTGAGATTCACTCGACTCGAAGATTCGATTTACGCGTCTGCGATATCCGGATAGTGCGCACCGAGGCATCCTCGATAATACAGTACGTTCTTCAGTATATTAGATCGACGAAATGAAAGCTCTTCGTCTTTCCTCTTTTTCGCCCCTACTTTCTCTGCCTCCGGGGCTTGGAGAAATTCGATTAAACCGATATTATTAACCCCGTCCTCGTTTCGTCTCGTTTAAGAGGAAAGAAGCGCAGTCGCTTCGGATTATAGTCCAGCGCACCTAAACTACAGCCCAGTGTGTGTGTGTGTGTGTATGTATATATATATGTATATAGCGGCACTGAGGCTGATTATAACCGGACATCATTTAATAACGTGTTCCAGATTATAAAGCGAGCTAACGTGGAAAAAAGCTTTCCGATATAGAGTACACATTATAAGACAGAGCCATTTGCATAAAACGAAACGTAACCAGACATACCGCAGTTCGAAAAAAAAAATCTTCTTTCTCGTATATGAAGGAAAAAAAAAAAGAGGGCGCAAAAAAAACAAAAAGCAGCGAAGCAGCGTACGCGGTCAATGGGATTATAATACCAGAGGACGAAAACCCGGAGAGAGTCGATTAAAGCTCCGCTAATTTCAGCTCGTAGCCCTGGTTTCACTCGTACGCTTACATTTCCGCAACTCTACCAGTAGCAGGTCGTACAACGACGACGTGCAAAAAAAGCAAACGCGGCGAACTCTGTAGGACGAACACCACTAAAAGCAATTAACCTTAGCATTAATTGCGAAATTATTTTACATTTTTTATATCGTTTGGATGAAACTGCTGAGAGAAACTAGGAATATATTCCAGCAACGACTTCAATGAACGGGTACTGGAAGATTTTTTTGTTCTAATAATTGTGAAAATGGCAGAAAATTTAAGTGCAGCTTTTTATGTCATCATTGGGCCGAGTTTTTTCCGACACAGAAAAATTATGGGAATGAAAAAATTATTGTAATCGCAATAATGCTGCCCTGTGACTGTGTGAATAATTTTTTTATTCTACTTTATTGACGCTGTATTCAGTTTAGACTATTAAAGTCTTTGAGCGAGTGGAGACGTTCACGCTAATCAAAACAAAATATTTTTCATCCTTTTTACGAAGTCTTACACATTTATTAACGGTACTTTTTTTATTCGAAACGTAAGCAATTGTTCTTTCAACTAATTCCATTGCAGCAACAATAAACAAACAAATATGTATAAAAAACACTCTCAAATTGCATTTCAATTTATCCTCCATCTTGTAATTCGTTCAAAGCTACGTAATATCTCAGAGTTTCTTTCGCTCCACATAACATAATAAGGTCCTATTTTTTTCTATAGTATTATTATCACCGGAGATCATGGTAAGAGGATTTCTGTTCCATATCACATTTCCACAGAAGGAAGAAAAGTGGATGGTTTCGATGTTCAAGCATATAGAACAGACTTCCAAAATGTTCATACCTATTTTCTTTACAGAACATTTCTTGTCTCGCGTTTTTGGCTCACGTTCTTACCATTTTCATTCGCGAATAACATTCTTTCTGGCTGTTCGATATTACTTACTTCTCTGCGATGTATCCGAGATATTCCTATCTTTACTTTATATGGCTCGCATCACTTACGGAATCGGCGCCCCTTCTTCGTGCCGCTATTTGGTTACGGTCATGCACCCGATAAAAGGGGCATGGAATGTTTATTTCAGCGTGTATATCGTTCCATACCCCCCGATGATATTGACGAGACTATGCCACGCGGTATTACGGACAAACACAGACGAGGAAAATGCTATATTGTACATGGGGTTAATGGAGCGTGTAGAATAAGGAATAAATCATACATGTAGGGGTGGATGAGAGGGTATAACTGAAGGTATAGCCTAGAGTGTGTCGCACGAGCGCGCGATGTCATCCTTCGATGCTCACAGCCTCCCCCTGCCCCTAATAACGTTATACCGATAAACACCCTCGTAGCCATTCTGGATCAAATGGTTCGGTTTTATTAAAGAAAGCTAGACAGCGATAAAACGATTGGTAAATTGCTACGCCAATTTCATCAGTGCAAATGCAATTGAACAACATGTATCCATCCCCCTCAATTTCAACACCTTCTGAGCATTTTTCGCTGACTAGCCGTGATTACTGTGCAGAATATCAAATGGGTCAAAAGTGATTTTCACTTCAAAAATCATTTCACAGTGATTTTTTATCGATTTTACAGCACTTAAAAATTGCATAAAAAGTCTAACTTCCAAGATCTCATAAAATTCATGTTCACAAGAAGAATTGTAGGCACAAAACATTTTTCGGATGCGCTGCATTTGTGATGAACGCAATAATATTTAAATGAATTCCGAATTTAGATGAAATATGAAATATTCGATAGAAATGGAAATATAGAGAATTTTTCGACAGAAGAAAAAAAATTGAAAAGTAGCGTTGCACGCAATTACACGTGACACAGTTTGACACAATTTTTCGGTGACTGAGTTTCGTGAACTTCGAAATAAGTCAAATATTGCTTTTCGTTTTAATATATCCACGGAATTAACATGCCAAGGCTATTTTACATCTATCCGTGGTCCCGTTTTCGTGACTGTACCTACAGTAACCCTCTTTCGCCACCCTCTCGAGTCAAGCCTCGGCAACTGCTACTATCGTGCATACAACACTGCCGTTACTCGGTATTCCGAATATAAAGTAGCTTCGCATAGGAAAGCGGTGACGGGGATGCGAAGTAGCGCCGGTGCCCGGCTATACACCGAGGTACGGACATATAACTTCATTCTCTGTGGGCTAACGTATACGGCGAAGTTGGGGTGGTGCAAGCAGAAGCAGAAGCAGAAGCCTCTTCCATACCCGAGTGTGACGTACCCGCGCACGTAACCAAGAGGGAGATCCTCCTCGGACCGCGGAGACGTACGAAAATACGAGGGACAGTCTGTTTGCTCAGCTGCACGAGGCAGAGAGTAGCTACAGAGGAATTGCTAGTCTTTCCGTAGCCTATAGTACGAAATACTATGTACAGATAGCTACACTGTGCTGCACTATACTGCTGCCTAGTACGGTATAGTATAGCTTAGCGAATCCTCCCCGATGGTTTACTTTACTTCCTTTTCCTTTGCTCCTTCGTTTGCTCCTGCATTTTGTATTTCGCACGTGGAGCTACCGGAAAAAGCCTCCGACCTTTCCACTCTCACCTTCTGCCTGTCCTATATCTCTTCCAGACCAACGTAGCAAATTGCAGTTATTTTTAATTGGAGTTTGAATGAAACTGCAACATTTTGGCTGACTCATTTGACATCTTTTAGTTGACAGTAACATCTTTTGCATACACGGAAATAAAAGATTAGTTACCATAACCAAATAAAGATGCAAAGTAGAAGCTTGCACATTGCTTCCTCATTATTTTTCGATTTTTACAAAGTTACCTCTATGAGGAAGTATGTTTATTGATTTTGACTTCCTCATACAGGATGCTTTGTAAAAATCAAATAATAGTGAGAAAGCAATGTGCAAGCTTCTACTTTGCATCTTTATTTTAATTTTATTCTTAATCTCTGATGATTTACGAAATCCAGCAAGTTAACAAAAATCCGAACGACTCTACCGATCAGCACTAAATCTCGTATGTAACAGGGCTGCATGGTATTTTTCGACTGTAGAACATATCGGTTCATTTGTTGAGATTCGACGTAATTTAGAGAAAAAATTTGTTTTTTCGGAACATTCAAAATTCTATAAAATCGGAACCGCTTTACCGGATTCACTGAAATTCAATAGCAAACATCATTTAATGTGTCTTTATTTACAAAAAACTATTTAGCTAAATTGGCGAACTTTTACGAAAGTTGGAGTGATCACTTTTTTTTTTTAATTAAAAATTCTATAAAATCTGTATACATCAATACATTCAATTAAAAATCTCGTCAATTACAGAGGACTCAATAGTCTAGTTGCGTGCCAAATTGGAGCTTGATCCATTGTGCGGTTCGTGAGTTATGGACAATTGAATTTCCGGTGTCTGGCACATACATACATACATACAGACAAATTTTCTAGACCAATTTTCTAGAGAAAATTACAAAAATCTTCAATGTTTGTTGTTTTTTTTTTTTTGCACTTTTTGAAAATATTTTAGTGCCCAGTAATTTATGATTTTTAAGCACCTATGTTAGAATATCCTAATGGTATTTCCACCAATTATGATTATATCTCCATTATCTTAAAGTAAAACCCACGCAAAAAAAATTTTTTTTGATCTTCTACAATGTTCTGTATATTTTATTGCGCACAGCTTATTGCCAAGTAATGGATTATTTCTGAGCGAACGTTTTGTTGCATTGTCTTACTGTCGGCAATTATAGATTTTTTCACAACATCTTGAGGAGCATCGACGCACACAAAGCACCCTCTATACTTTGTTGTGCATTTTTACAGCTCAGCTGCATAGTAATTCACTGTTTCCGAGCCCATCTTTTATTACATCGTAGCATCGTCTGTACCAATTATAGATTTTTCTTTTGAGTCTTCTGCGATATATTCTCAAGGCAAAAATAAAGATACTCTCTATTTTTCACTTTGTGCCATTAAAAAGTTTCGTTGATACAGTAATTACGGTCCTGCGCTTTCAAGTCGTGCGTAATCCCATCGAGAGGGAACGTCCCCGGCGTCCGCATAGTCGCTATTTAACCGTACTGTAGCAAATTCCGGTAGTCGCAACGGTTCGCGGTGGAATCCTGTCCAGAGTGAGAGCGTCGGCGTGCCAAGCATAAGAAGGACGAATCAGAACGACGGATCGAGAGAGGTAGTCCTTGAACGAAGGTAGAAAGGATAAGCGGGCTCTGACGAAGAGAGAATGAGAAATAGAAAGAGGAGAAGAGTTAAGAACAAAGAAGAAAAAAAACGACATCGTGGCTTACGAGACGATGACGACAACAACGACAACGAAGAGATCGGTATGGAGTGAAGCTGAAGTAAAAGCAACATGAGTGGCAGCACGTTGCCGAAGGTGAGAGGCGATCTCGTGAACGTGTATAGTAAAATACGGTGAAGTAAGGGGTAAGTCTCGGCGTCCTCTCACAAGAAAGAATGAGAGAAGCAGAGATGGAGAAAGACGAACGATAAGGCGAAAAGGAAACCGGTTTCATTGAACCACCATTAAAAGAAAAAATCTCAAACCGCCGTTGTCGCCGTCGTTGTCGTCGTTGTGGACGTTCAGACTCTCGCGTTCCTCTCACGGCTATGCTCTGCCTCCTCAGGAAAAATAATGAACGGACGATCGAGTCTCGCAAAAGTTGCGTAACTCTTAGAAAGCGATCGGCTCGGCTCGTACCCGCTATAGTGTAGTTGCGGCCGATTGTAGAGGTGGCACAGATTGAGAAATTGCTACAACGGATATTTCGGACTCTGGTTCGAATATTCATATGTATTTTTTTTCTTGTTATCCCTTTTTCCAATGACTAGCTTATTGAGATTGCAGAATGACTCATGCGAGTTGTAACGTCAATTTAACCAAACGCAGAGAAACCCAAAGTACAACCCTATATCGTCAGTTACTTGTCTTCCTTTTTACTCGATCTGGAGAGTTGGGCGCCGGAGAATTTCGTGCTGGAGAAGAAAAAAGGTTAACAAAGTGTTTAAAAAACTAATTTAAGAAGGCAACCATACAACCATTGCAGGCCTCGAAAACAATTCAATTAATTAAAAATAAGTGCAGATAATTTAAAGAGTCGAAATAAATAAGACTTAATGATAAATAATGAAATTTCCCAATAAAAATCACTCAAAATTGTAATGATTCATTTCCCAACAAAAAGCAACGAATTTCTGACATGCTCAATTTTTTCGCAAGCAATAAGCGAACGGCCGAACATTATAATATTACGATATTATTATAATATCACAAACACGATGAACGTCCCACCCAATAAAATTATTTACCGTTGAAATGGACGCAAGTATAAGTGCTATCGAGATACTTTTCTTGTCTCGTCTCCATCCTGTTTTTTTTTTTCTTTTCATCTCTCGTTGAGTTGAAAGCGCTGAGAGACGGGCCTCTTAATCGACTGCGAACCGACCGATGAATGTATGGCCACGTGGTCCAGACGTACGAGAATGAAGAAGAAGAAATGTAGTGGGTGGAGAGCCGGGTTAAGTGGAGAACCTACGAGGTGAGCTACAGCGTACGGACCATAAATAGAATGGAAAGAAATATTGCGCAAAAAATTCACCATGGCATTCTAAAGTGACTGTGCATTAAGTGAATCAATTGAAAAACGAACAATGGCTTGACGTTGTTCGGTTGAATCAAACTTTAAGGGTCTTTACCACTTTTGGATCGTAAAAGTCGTGTGCAAAATTTGTAGCGATTCATTGTTCTTCATCGCATTTCAATAATGAAAAAAAATTTGTAATCTATACACGATGAATTGTGAAAAAAGATCCAGTTTTTCTGTAATGAAAAAATGTTACAAGTAAAGTATCTTCATCTTAATCTATTGTATTTCTAAAAGTATAAATATTAAGCCACGTTCCTTGTGCCATTTGTATTCGCCCATTTTCAAAGACTCTTATATTTGTGTCCGGGCATTGCCAACAATTTGAACTGAATATTGAATGAAAATTGATGATAAACTTAAAAAAAGTTGCAAGTGAATAATTTCTTAACATTGTTCATATCGAATAAAACATTACTTGCAGTCCTCGTTTTTATAATCGCAGTGTAATAAAATATAGACGAATATCAAATAAAAGCCTCGATTATTACTCCGAGAACGGAATTGCCACAAAAGAAAAATATCGACGAAACTATTAAATACGGACGTAGTCATTTTGGATTATATGAAGGCAACACTGCATCAAATACGACGAGCAGCTTGTTGTAAATCTGCAGTTATTCGTAGAAGGTAATACATGTCGCACCGTAACTGCAAACTTTTGGTGAAACTGTCTGATTTACAACACAATTTTTCAGCACCGATTGTGAGCCGTTCAGTTTCAATAAACAATGCCAGTATGTTATGGTTTTGTAGTATCGCTAAGCCCGTTTCCAGTAGCGCTTCGAAAATATAGCTGAGCCATTAGCTTCGGACGACGAAGCGCTTGCTGCGCCATTTTCTCCGATACACCGAGGATATAAAACAATAGGAGGATGAAAGAGTGAAGTCGCAAAATGAAGGAACAGTTACGGGGAACAAGGAAACGCGACAGCAGGAATTGCTATTGGCATTTCGAGGCAAGAAAAAAAAAATGATCGAGGGACGCTTGTCGTAGCACTGATATAACGCCATTAATTATATAGCGTACTAAAATTCTACCACAAATATGCCAGATTGTGAACATACATGCAGAACCTATTCGTTTAGGCGGTATATCGTTATAAGTTAATTTATAGCTGTTGAGCTCTCGAGTGTTAGCGGAATGTATACAAATTGACATACTTTCCCGTTATTTTGTGTGGCATTGGAGAATGTACATTAAACCAGATTTGATACAGTGGCACATGCTGGAAAATGGAAATTCCTTGTTATAGTTTCCTCATGGTGTCAGCCTGATCAATAAATGTCACACAATTGTTAAGTTTGTAGGTTTGGTGACTTTAGTGTCGAATGTGGCATTAATTGGAACTCTGTTAACGAAGTTGGCTGTGCTTTGTTTGCTATACTTCGGACAAAACTGTGATTGATTTAACTTGTAACGGTTGTAGAGTTCTTCTATTCGTCATCGCTTTTGGCTTCCCGGATGACAATAAAATTATGTACCAATTGAGCTCAGCCAAAAAATATTTCTGATTCACAAACCCCCACGGAAATAAAGTATACTTGAAATATATTCGAAAATATATATTTTTATATAACTAGCAGAAACCTCGCGCTTCGCGCGCGTACCCAACACCTTTTGACACTTCCCGGGAACTGTCAAAATACAAAAACACGACTGTAACTGCTCGTTAGGTAGCACCTAGGCAACCCGACAGCCCATCAGAGAACAAATAAACCGACAACAATACTTATATCGAAAATGTGGGGAAAAGCAGCTTATGACACTTGGTCATAACCTAATAAGGTAGGAAACAAATAGATGTATAGAATCGTAGATGACTGTTGCTCCACGCAACAGACACTGAGTCTTCTTTATGGACTCCTCGTAGTCAAGCCGACGACTACTATTAAGTGGACAATCGGGTAATAGTAGAAGAAGAGGACGTAGGTATTTACATTTCCGTCTCTCGTGTCCCATTGTCGCTGGTACTTAATACACGCACGTTCCTACCATGCCTCTCAACCCTTTCACTCTCGCTGTCTTTACTCTCCCATTCGGGATATCCCGTGATGCTTTTGTAGTGGCTCCTCGAGAACCCTTTCTGAATTTAGTCACTCGACGAGGTGGTACAGAGGGGGCCACGAGAACGATGCTGAAGAGCTCGGGGAGAAAGGGATAACGTAGAAGAATAGACGAGGGTGCAAGTGGGAAAGATAAAGACAATCAAGAGAGACAGAAGGAGAGAGAAACACTGTGCGGAGAACTGACAGCGCCGAGGAGTCGAGGGCCGTCGGACCGCGTGCACGTCCGTCCGTTAATTAAGTTAACGACCCCTAAAGTACTCGCGGAACGAGACACTGGAAGAATAGAGATGGAATGAGGGAATGAAAGAGACATATACCTCGCTATATATCCTCGAGCTCTTACTGTCCACTTGCATACGTGCGCCGGGATGTTCATCATCCTTTAGCAAATACTATATATATATGCTTAGGTTTACGACCAATACGATAGAAACGTGTCTATGTGAACGTGAGTGCGTTGATACCAGTTGACACTGACTATTGTATCATCGTCCAAGATAGTTCCTGAAGAAATTCTTACTCCAGTGTTAGATCGACTTCACGATGAACTTGATATGAGTGGATACGCCGTGGAGTGCGTGGACGACCCACGTACTCACGCACTTTCAATGTGTACCATAATATAGCTACTACTCCCTCGCGGACATGCCGTCCCACGGGCTCGCGTTACTGCTACAACTGGGGATCACACTGACGCTTGTAGTACTAATACTACTACGCACACTGCGAGAGCTTCTGATGCGACAGATCGCAGCCGCATTGCGAGCATAACCGGCTAAACTCGACTCGCCAATTCTATTTATAGGACATGATTAGATACGCTGTAGACTGACGTGATCGTACTCGGTGACGCCATCCATTTCTTCCTCAGCACAGGATCTTGGACATCCGTTCCATCATTTTGGCTCGTTTTTGGTGGGTTGCTTTCTGTTTCTATCTTATTCGCCAGCTTCATGTGCTTCTATGCTAAATGTGATGATAATCCGAACCGTTAGTTTTTTTAGCGCGGCTCAAAACTTGTCGAGGTTTGAATTTGTATTTATTTTGTGTTATTTCATGTCAGTTTACTGACCAGATGAGGATTCTAACATTTTTTAAGAGTTATGTCGAGATTTTGGAAAGTGAACATTTTGGCAGTTACAATTTTCGGGTGGATTCTAAAATGATTATAGTGTCACTTCAATTTGCTAACTTTTCTAGCTGGTCTGAATGATGCACGTTTTCATATTCCGAACCGCTAGTTTTTTTAGCTCGCTTCATGGGCTTGAATTCGTATTCATTTTATGTTATTTCATGTAGCTTTACTAATCAGATCTGGATTCAAACATATCTTGACGGCAAAATCAACATTTTGAAAACAGTACATAGTGGCGGTTACGTTTGTCGGTCGGTTAATTCTGTAGATACATGGGATATACGCAGTGATAACGAAAGTCAAACATGTAACCTACATCGTCCAAGCCCTGAGTTAATCCTGGCTACAATATTGGTCAGCGATATTCCGACATGAATAATCTCGCAAGTGTTAAAGAACGGTCCCAGAAAAACGGAGAAATGGCATGTTCTACCAACAAATACATCAATCCATTGCACCAAAAGCGACTACGGGATGGACAAGTTGGTACCCTAAGCTTAACTTCAATTTTATGCGACAGGATAGAGATTACGAAGGAGGAATGATGTATCCAGATTTTTCAACAGTCGAAAAAGGTGGAATTACGATGCGACGGAACGGCTTAATTGTCCCAAGTTTGTTTGAGGTCCTCGAGACTCTCAGTGCGATACGAAGTATGCTAGTAAAGAGCAGTACAAACGCCGGTATCACAAGAGACGACCAATTTGTATTCCCGGCTGTTGGTAAAGGCGAAAATGAGGAAAAGAAAAGGTGGAGATACCTCGAGAGGGTGAACAGGGTCACCACGGTTGGTTGCCCGTAACGTCAAAACAGTTCATTATTCAGGAAGGCCATTCACTCTGTGGCTGGACGTGGTTGCGTCGATACGGACAATGTGATCTTGGATACATTCCGTTATACCCTTTCATACGAATACTCCGTGTTGTTTGTCCGTGAATGGTTTGCTACTGGCTCTCCTCTTAATTGAACAATTCGCCGCTTTATTTCGTGTATGGGTCAACTAATCCATTCGAAACAAAAGAATTGGAATGCCATTATCATTGCGTGGTGACTAATTGTTTTGTGACATCGATCGTGACTCATTCGAATTGCCGTAGTAGCGATAACGTTATTAAACCACTATTACAAAACTCTATTCTCTGCTGTGAGATTCTAGGACGAAATGGATCTCCTGTTAGCCAATTTGATATTTGGTACAGGATATCATGCAGAATATCATCATCCAGCCACGAATAGAAATGGAAATCCTACTAACCCATGAATGAAGCGATCTGGAAACAATCTACCTCATAGAAAGACAACACTGTGGTGTCACTATGAAACCATAAATGTAAATAGAGAATCAACTGTTTCAAAATAATAACTGTCTCACAATAGTTAAGCTGCTATTTACTATTGTTAGGGAATTGGTAGAATTATAATTCCCAGGAAAACAAGGGATTCTTCAGCCACAAAATTTTTCTTAATCTGACTGATTATTTCTCCACTTTCAGAACTATCTAAATCTCAACATAAAATCACGAATGAAAAGAAACTCAACCTACAATCTAGTGAGTTAAGACCATAACTACGCTGAGACAGTTATGAACGTCCTTTTCATTGTTAATGACGCCCAGTGACACCTGCAACTCATTTTTAAATTATTACTATTTGCAAGAGAACAATTAATGACCCTTGGTTCGGCAAATAAATAAGTGGTAAATATATTCGACTACAATTATGTTGTGACTACTGGAATTACAACAGTAAGAGGCTTGGAAGAATCGAGTGACTGTCATGAGGTTACTGCACTTATGCGGTAGCTTCTGCTGCTATCGACAAGTGCACGAGAACGTTGCAACGTAGCAGTAGTAGTAGCAGTATTAGCAATGGTAGTAGTAGCGATTGTAGTGGCACGCGGCCACGCGGGAATTAGCGGAGGATAGTCGTAACCGCGGCCCATCGGGTGAATACATAGGATGCCGTTGCATGCCGTTGCTCACCTCGACATACCAGCGACCACGTTCGAAGGAATGCATGCCGACGTTGTCTCGCTGCGTTGCTCACAGTAAATTCATGCACAGATACACACACACACACACACACACACACACACACACACACACACACACACACACACACACACACACACACACACACACACACACACACACACACACACACACACACACACACACACACACACACACACACACACACACACACACACACACACACACACACACACACACACACATAACTATGACATATAACTACTCATCGACGCATAGTTGAAACCTTCCTCGCCAAGGTTGCACTGTTCTTGGTTCATGCGATGGAAATGAGTCGATACTATGTTACTCGATTTTCAAATAGGACATTGTTTCTTCTTTGATGATGCAGTTGTACATACGACCTTGCGATCAACGAGATTCCAGCACATTGAGAGAAAAATCTGATAATTCTGAAAAAAATATAGTTAGCCCGACGATAATCTAACTATAAACTAGTGATGCGACAAGCGAGACGAGACGACGAAATGTCAAGAACGAGACTTGCTTCTTGAATTTATTTTCCGAGTTGTCATTTGAGATCAAGATTATAAACATAGGCAAGATTTCATCTCGTTCTCGAATTTGACAGCCGAGATCTCGCTTTGTCTCGATCTCGTCTCCCATTAGCTGTCAATTCCGATTGATTTTCCACTTCGACCATGAAACGAACATTACATGAGGTCCAAACCGCTGCCGACTCTCGAGAGATTGCTCCAGGAATTACGTAGATAAAGCTTCTCTAATTGAGAGTAAAAAATATGCGCAAGTACTATTTTTGCGGGATTCCACGGTACTTTCATCGGTAAAGTAGCATCCGGGTCGCGTGCTTCCGATCACTGAGATTTAAATACATCTAAGGTTTCGAGCCCAATGAATACGATCTTTCTCGGAGTTATTAGAATTAATCGATGCGTTTACGATCATTGCGATTTTTTTTTGGGGTGGGAAGAATTTATTAGAATTCAATTAAATTTGGACATATTATTCATATTTCATCCGAAATAATTAAGGGGTTTGTTTTTAGATTACTAACTAATTTTCCAAGAATATGAACCTCAGTGCAGGTAGAAATAACAAAAATAAAAAATTTGGCAGCAGTTGGAAAGCTCCTAAAGTGGGTTCCTCGCCTAAAAAAAAAAGCATTTCCGTTAATCACGGATTTTTCGCATTTTCGAGATTCTCGCTCGGTCTCGCCCGTCAATTCAAGACAATTCGAGACAAGATGTTCACATTGAACGATCGATAGGAGATACGCGAACAAATGACGAGCGCAATCAGAAACGAGCGAGATTGACAGAATTCTCGCCTCTTGTCGCATCACTACTATAAACTATAGTTCCCAGGAGGAACGTCTACATTTTATGGTTATAGCAAATATTAGAAAATAGTTGATAAAATCCCAGGAGGGAAGTCTATATTTCATGGTTATAACTAATATAACCATAGCAGCAATCATCAAAATGACAATAGTTTTGAAAACTATTCTAAAAGCTTCAATTATGCCGTTTCGTCGCATATACGATTTCAACGTTTGTTTCCAATAACCTTGCAAGTACCGTTTGTTGAACCATGTTATCATCGCTTCAACCATAAGACATTGCAAGCCTTCCTATATTCGTTTTATCATGTAAAATCGTTACCTCAACGATATGTTTTTCTCTTAGTACAATCGTTACAAAGAAATAAATTCTTATGGGTTTGTATAGTCAAAGCGGAAACTATGCAATGGATAACCGTAATAAGAGCATAAACATATTGATGATTCCGAAGATAAAATTACGGTTTATCATACTCACATATCGACGCATTCCATGTTTTTCTATGATTACTGTGTTTGCGGTTCGTGCGATCAAACTTTATCGATACTATGTTACTTGATCCAACAGGACTCTTCTATTACTATAGAGTTATTTGATTATATAGAGAGTAGGTTTATGCAATCAAGTGGATTACTGAATATTTTTCAACTATAAAATCGTTATCGGTTTTTAATAAGAGCAAAAATGATGACAGTAGATAGTAAATAAAGAGGCAATTAATGGTCCCGACCACAACATACATAGTAAATAGGCACATAAAAAGTATAGTTGGTTGCGAAGACCAAATATTAGATTATTCGATAAGCGAAATTAGTTTCATACTTAACGATGCTCAATATCAAAGTAATAGCTTCTTATTGATCGTACTATTTAATGTTTATGCAATTCCTAAAAGCTGAACTTGGTTATCGTGAGCGATAAAGCAGATGATAGATGATGGTTATCCATTCGCATGTACAACTCTATGTACAACTATAATGTCTCTTCATTACACAAAACACACGGCAGAACAGCGCATCGTCTGTTAAATCAGAGAGCAATCGTTGCACGCTCACTGAGCGCGACGTTGTTAATTATTATCCGGGGAACTAGTCAACCGATCATTACACTGCTTTTATTACAGAGGATCTCTGTACCAATTGTGAAGCACTCGAGATCCCTGCTTTATCGACCTTCGGGAAATCGTTATTTTACTGCGTTTTCGTTATGCACGTGGCACGATAAGTACACACACTTATTAGTCTTGCAGATTATTAATGACGTCTGAATTATACCGTGGCGTACAAAAAGTTATTCTCGTCAGAGAGATTCATTGAAAATGTGTTGCGATATAACGAGTTTTAACAAAGAACAAAAGAAAAACGGAAATCGGCGAAAACCGCGTGAAACGGAATGGCAAAAAAGCCGGTACCCTGCAAAGTGGTATCGCATGGTACTCCCAAAATACATGCGCACATACACGCACATCCAGACATCAATACAAATTCATGTATGCGAATAACGCAGATTCGCGTTGACAAAAGTTAGCCGAGTCAATTCTCATCGTCGCTATCGAATTTCTGATTGGATCGCTGCATGCAAAGAGGCACGGAGAGAGAGAGAGACAGACAGACAGACAGACGGATACACAGACAGAGAAAAAGTGAGAGAGAGTGAGAGTGAGACAAAAAGCTGCGAGAAAGAAATTCGACTCTATGACAAATATATCGATAAATCCCTGCGCCGCGGAAGACTGATTGTTTTTCATTCGACGATTCGTCCATCCGGTGCTTGCACCCAAGCTCATACATACAGTATACACATCAATCCGTGTACACTGCATTCTCGGTGCACTATATTCATGATTCGGCGTATACAACGCGATTGTACGAGAACGGAGCGCACATTCGTCGTCAACATGGATAGAAAAGCCCGGAATCGAACACGTTCGTATCGTTTGTCTATACGTGTTACATGAATCCACATCGAATATCGACTGTAAAGGTTCTGATGCCCATAGTACGAAGCCAAACTATGTACACGTGTATCAATATATCTGTATACACAGAAGTGTCTGTATATCGTGTCAGGGTCTCGTTGCACACGTGCGCAACGAAGCGAAAGCGTGCATACATATTACATGAAACGATTGAACGTACTTTGCCGCGCGAGAGAGGTGCAGTCAGGATAACCCGATTCGTGAGCGAACACCCGAATCGTGCGCGCGTATGACCCGAAACGCTGCCGGAGGTTCGAGGGCCAAACGGTCCGTTGGGATATAACGCGCGTGTTCAGCGAAAGCGCCGAGAGAAAGGCCCGATATTCTTCGAACCCGATGAAATTTTTCGGCTGTTAGTTTTTTTTAAATGTTCTTAAGGCCAATGTTTATGATCGGTATAATATGTTTACTCGTAGAAGAAACTTTGGTTCCAAATATTTTTTGTCCGAGTGTTTTAGGTCTGTTACAGAAAATGGCCTAGAATATTGAGAATAATAGTTGGAAAAAAGTGTCGGAGTCTATGCGTGCGTTCTTTGCTATCGTGATAGAATTTTGTATAAAGTTTAAACGAGTCAGAGTAATCGTTGGTATGGAATTTCGGAAAGATCGGTGAAGCGGGTCGGCTTTTACAGAATATTACAATTTTGAAAAAATTTAACATTTGCTCCCAAAAAAAATGTATGCTAAATGGTAAGTTACTTTAATAAATCATCAACATGTGATGTAAAGAGCTTTCCATTTATATTTGAGCTACAACGATATTTAGTACCATGACTCGCCGATCTGTAAAGACAGCAGTTACACAGTTCGCCGTCGACGTCAATCCATTTTATCCTAACGTCAACTCCGACAAAATCTACAACGGCACCGATGAGGACGACAACGAGGTGTTCGCGTAATGCAGTGTACGCCAAGCTCAACAAGGTTTTAGAGCGTCACAGCTGTGGGCAATGTTGTACCATCGACGCCGTTACTACGTCCCATCTGATATCGTCATAAAGTACCACACCTTACATGAATTCAATCTTCGATAAAGTGGGAACATCTCGACTGCTTTGTGTACACAATATTATATTTATTTAATCATGCAAAGAAGAATAAATAAGTGCAATACGGAAAAAAGAAGGAAAAAATATAGTCTGCTGAATCCTCCTTTACTACTACAAAAATTGCCGCAGCAACAAAATTAAATATAACTTACTGCAGTACTGCCGTCATCAATAAATCATTGAGAACGCAGTAAGAAATAATTCGCGAAATCTCGAAATCCACGCTAGTCGTTCTTGAGGAAAATAACCCAAAAAAAGAGTAGGTTAATAACTGAAACCTAATTTTTATGCTCGATCCGTCGACAGAGGTCGAGAGTTTAGTGTACACGAGAGGTGGCAAAAAGAAGAGAAAGAAAAGTCATATTTGAGCAGCGAGCGGGAAGTGGAAACGATGAGGGGCATCAGAGACGAAACAGCATCACAGATACACTGAAAGAGAGAGAGAGAGAGAGAAGGAGACAGAACGAGAGAAACAGAGAGAAGAGAAAAAAAAGTATATGCCTGTCGGTTACGAGTTTCACGTGTGTGCCATGTTTGTTCCCTCTTAAATCTCTCACTCGCTTCATCCCTTTGCCAACAAGGGGGAGGGGCAAGCTCGGCGCTCAGCTCATTCCACTTTTACGATCAGCTGTATAGTATACGCAGCACTTTTTCACGGATCTAAATGTTCCTCGTGAACGCTCACACAACATATTCACACTCACATTTACACGCGCACTCGAACGCTTACGTGCACTCGCACTCACTTACACTCGCACTCACACTCACGATCACACTCACACTCACTTACTCTCACACTCACTTACTCTCACACTCCACTCACTCTCAGACTCAGACTCAGACTCACACTCACACGCATACTCGCACTCACACTCACACTCGCACTCACACTTACAATCACGCTCAAACTCACAATCACACTCAGATGATTTTTTTAACAGTAAGACGCTCGCATGGTTTTTGCATGATGATGTATTCGTACTTGTTTGAATGCATTTGCCTGTACATGAATTCTGGCGATTGATGCGATACATGTATGCGTATAGTAGCTCCCGGTACGAATCCACTTTACAGATCCGGTCATTTGTGTGTTAACGCGTGTCCACTTCGTGTAGATACCTTGGTATTGCTATACTGTTGTTGGAACTGCAACTCCAACTCCTGATGTACGTCTGTCCCTCCACTTGTGGTGAATTCAGCACTTACACGAACGCGCCCGCGCTACTATCCTGTGCACTCGTTCTACTAGTATAATCCTCGACGTCGGCAAATAGTATATGTACATACGCATACTTCAAGTACTTACGTACGATATATGTTCGCCCCGGGAGCTATCCTGCTTTACATGGATGTCAGGGACTTCGCGGCTTCCTATACGTCATGCCAAGATGTCACCCAGAATACTTCTGTGGTTAACGGATTAGTGTACGATATACATATCTGTTGGCAGGGGAAAACGAGAGGAAGGATGTTTATTAAATGGTTTCTAAATAGAACTCTATCATAACCATTTGAGACAGTCGTAAAAGTCTTGAAAAAGTTTTGAAAAGTTATTTGTTTATCTGTAAGTGTTTAATATGTAAATATAACTACGAACACGATCTGAAATAAAATGAACTGAGGGCTAATGTCCAATAAATTGTTGTTGCTGCCACTTTTTTTATGTTAAAAAAACCATTGTCTTATACAGCAATAAAAATTCCATTATTTTAAAAAGTTTAATAAAATTACAGGTATTTTTTCTTGCAAATGTAAGAAGAATGTTGTCTACAATCGGCAGATGTCTCGAAGACAATTAGTATGATAATTCTCGCAATTGTGAGCAGCTAATAAAAAATTCTCGTAGTTGATGATATCCCAAGTGTGCAATTTTGACAAATATTTCTCCTCATCATCGCCATCAGCTTCCCAGGATTCTACGCTGAATTTCTCGAGATAAAGTAACAAAGAAAAAAGGGGGAAAAAAATGCAAAAACAAAGATGAAGAAAGCGAGCGAACGAGGGTTGTTGTCGTTTTCGTCCGCAAGCAACCGAGCGAACTCGTCTCAGAGCTTCCTCGAGAGTGAACTTCATGATTTTCTTCTGGATGCACATCCTGTGTGCGACGGTAGAAGAACGCTACGCTTGAGAAAAGCTTCAGAGTCTACCTTTTCTCTCGTCGTCTTCCTCGTATACTCGTTGTCGCAGTCTCTTCTCAACAAACCAACCCCCTGTCTTCCTGCCCCCCCGACCCCCTCTTTTATTCTTTCTCTTTTCCTCGTTCTCGTCTGCCTCCCGGTCTCGCGACGACCAACGCTGTGTTGGCCGACGACGCTCTTTGTCGTCCTCGTCGTTGTCGTCGACTTCTTAGTCCACGACTAGCAGCAAAGCTCGGAGCGATGCAGTAGCGCGTCTTCGTCGTCGCCGTTGTCGTCGTTGTCAGTGCACCTCCTTCACCTCGTTTCCTACTACTACGTACTCCACCCCCAGCGGCTCCATTGTTGCATTATCTTCGAGCACTGACCACGTCGAGATTAAAGTTTTAAAGTTACACCGAGAGGAGGCCAACGTCGCCGAAAGGAGGTTCCAACGAAGACGGTAGTATGAGCTTGGCATACTGTATATATATATATATATATATGAATATATATGTATATATTACCGGTCCCTCTTGTACAGAAGTCTAGCCCAGTGCTTGCTAAAGCTTGCTCCAGAGAATCGGTAAACTCGGGAATGAGCGCAAGTACTCTACAGATCGCTTCAAAATTTATAAAATTGTAATGTTGAAAAAATTATTTTACAAGAATTGTAACGGGTCGGTATTGCATATACAAAGACGGTTTGAATGAGAGAAATATATACACTGAGAAAATAAAAACCGTTGAATGAACTAAATCATTTATTTGAATCATATATTATTGATTCAAATCGCTTGGTATTTGAAGTAACTTTACGTATTGTGTAAATTACGATATATTTCGTTTAGTCAATTAAATAACGGATTGTACGTATTTCATACATATATTTTTGAATAGATCTCGACTCGTCTCGAACTCCGGAGGAAAATCTCAGGGTGCTATTATATAGCAACAGTATAGTCACGATTAAGTCACTTTACTTCTATCTTTCTGGCTTCTTCAAGCTCAGAGCGTCGCTGTCTAATACCTAAGGTCCAAAATCTATAAGTAATACCTAGAATAAGTATACTTTATATGTTCCCTAGTGTAAGATAGATTGTAATCAACCGAACTCCCGACATTCTGAATCACTGTATTCGCACATATGCATAATAAAAATATCTATCTATCTATATTTGAATAAATAAAATTATTTAATTAGACATATATACATGTGGAACCGTTTCCATGGACACGATTCGATTGATTAAAATTATGCTTTATTTGATCGGATTATATGTTTAGTAGCAACCAAAAAATATTCCCTTAAGTACATCAAATAATATAATTGGAAATAAAGATTGTGTATTCATATGTATTTATATTGTTATTTGCAGGTAGTAAACAAATTTATTCACTCAGTCGCTCAAAAATAAATCGGGTATATGTTTCATTTGAAAATCTATTTAATTGAAGCAATTAAATCTGAACTGTGTTCCAATGGATATCGTTCACATTAAAATAAATATTGCCCGCATTAAAGCAAAGATTGTTTTGATACAACGATAAATTTAGTTGGTAAATTTGATGACATAATACGATATGATATGAATAAGTATTTTGTCACACGTTGTTCATAGGACAGTTTCATTAAATCAACACAATATTTTGTCAGGAATATCGAATATTTCGTTGAGTCAATTAAACTTTTTTTCCATTGAAAGGAACAATTAATTAAATATATAATTGGTTTAAGTAAATGGATTACTTGAGAAAATCGAAATAAATTGTTGATTTCGCTAATTTCGATGATTCAAATCAATATTTCTCTCAGTATAGATGATATCAACGCCTTGGCTATCCCGTTTACTTACTACCAGAATAAGCCGGGTTCGACACCTAGTGATCACGATATATTTTCTCTCTTTAATACTTTATCAGTGCGTCCGCAATACCAATTTCTACACTATCGCAAGCTCTCCACTTGATCAGCGCAAAATAAATAAGAACTCATGACCGAGAAAGGCGCTTGACTAACAAATAAGCTGGGTGAACAAAAATTTGTGAAAGAATTAAGCAACGACTCGCATCTCATATTCGAGAGATTCGTTCATCATTGGGTGTGGAAATTTATCAAATTTGAGTAAGTATTTTATTACCGTTTAAGAGAACTAACCGGACAAAACAATCGGTCTTCAGGTCGAACATTTTTTTCCAAATTTCTATATCAATTATAATTTGAGTATTTTGCGATAAGAAATCAGTGGGAAAATACAATGTTATTTTGAAATACGAAAAAATTTTAGTTCTAAATAAAAATAATGATGGCAAATGTATGTTGGTTTTTTATGTATCAAATAGATACGATGTTCATTATAATAATTATATTTTTTTCTATAGAACTCGTCAACGATTCAAAAATTTAAAAAATAATAATAATTGAACAGGTGCATATTTTGGATATGCCTTTAAAAGACGATTCTACATATAACATAGAGCATTTTATTCAGTAATAAGAAGAATTAATCATCAGAGCTTCAGATCATTACACAAGATGTATTTTTACACAGTAATGATCAATACATTGTTTCAACTGTCTCAACAATTTTATTTTTCAACTACGAAAGAAGATTTTCCCACTATTTGTTCAATTAAATCGATTATACGTTACCTATAAAAAAATCGAAAAATCCATACAAAACTTCAACACTATCGAAAAGCATAAAAAACTTTACAGTAACACAGAGAGGATCCATAAAAAATTTTTATATATAATTGACATCTGATACCGAAATGGCTCCATTTCAGGAAAGCATTTCCTTTCATGTTTTAATTAAAGCCAGCGAACAAAAAAAAAAATTGAAACACCGACTACACTGCGCGCACACTTTCCAAGTTGTGACGATAATCTCGTGAATTCGATATACTGTATATTTACTCGTGTCGGTGTTGTCGAGTTTTCGCTTTACGGAGTACAAAACAGAAAGCGGACTTTTGTGCAGGTGTACAGTCACGAACGCGGACCAGCGGACTTCATGAAACTTCCATCAGCACAGAAAGTCCTGCCTTCTTATTCCTCGACCGCTATGTACCTCATTTTCTCTGCTCCCGCGCACTTTCATCCCTTACCGGAATCCGCAGAAACCTTTCGTTCGGGACTGGCCTGATGCAACCACTCTGTCGTCCCTTATCCTCTCGGGTCCTTTACCACGAACGACTGCCTCGACCCAACTCAGCTTCGAGACAGTGGATGAAATTGCCCTTCTGGTTAGATCGAAATTTCAAAAGCTTTCTTATACTTTCCAAGAGATATTTGAATAAATTTTTGATTTGTTCTTTGTACTTTAATATATTTTTTTCTCTAAATTTCGACGCCATAACTTCGATACTGTTTCTAATATTATATCACATTTCCTTTTGGAAGTTACAATGAAAATACACGTAAATTAGATACTGAGCTTTCTGTGTAATAATTTTATTAAGGATGTAGGAGCGCGATGGGGTGCTCAACTTCCTGAAAAGTGAGAATTCAGAGAGAAATTCGAACACTTCCCAATGAAATAAAAATCTGAAAAAAAATCAAGCATACAAAAGATGCGGGAAAGATGAATTTTGAATATTAATAATTGCAAAATGTTATTAACAAATAGGTGGAAAAGAAAATTGTTCAACAAATTATCCGACAACCTAACTTTTTTCGAATGAAAATGATTCGTTAAATTTTCCGAATTTGTATGAATTTTTTTCAGAATTTTGTCTAATGTTTGAAAATTGCGATTTTTTCTTTATATGAGCTGTATTCGCGAATTTATTTAATCAATCGTTTAGAAACTTCTTGGTGTAATGGGTGTAAAAAAACACATATGAAAAATTCGCGACTTAACCTGCATTTTTTTAAAAGAGAAAGAAATTCCAAAAAAAAAAACGAAATTTCGATGATTAGAATAACTTCTGAAAAAATTCGTACGTATTCAGAAAAATTAATGAATCATTTACAGTCGAAAAAAAAAGTTAGGTCCACGGACAATTTGCTGAACAATTTTTTTTTTTCATCTATTTGTTAATAACATTTTGCAATTATTAATAAGCTAAATTAATCTCTACCGCACCTTTTGTATGCTTTATTTTTTTAAGATTCTTCCTTCATCGGGAAGTGTTCGAATTTTCTCTCTGAATTCTCATTTTTGAGCGCGTTGAGCGACCCGTCGCGCTCCTACATCCTCAAGTTTGAGTTTGTTTAAATTCGAAAATACTGATGGACACTGATGTTATTATCGTTCAAACAAATCGTCCATCATGCGATTTACTCCAATTTGGTATGTTTATAACATTTTCTTTTAAAAAAAAAAGGTTCAATGTCGTACCTATAAACAAATAACTTTAATAATTTATTATCAACATATCGATAAATATATTTAAAAATAGTTTGTCAGACATCAGAAAAGGTTATGTCCCAATTTAGAATGAATTGAACAAATAGTTTTTTCAGCAGGACTCTGTTTAAATAATAACGTCATTGCTTGTCAATATCTTCGAACAAAAAAAAATTGAAGCTTAGCAAGTTTATGTGTTCATTATACATGGAAAACCCGGACCTCATCATCCCAATACTTTTATCAGATTTTTCTAATTAATCTGAACATTAAGCCCATGGATGTTTATACATGTACAATTTTTTATTAATTAAGTACCATCGAAAATATTATCATGGTAAAGCCGCTATAGCTGGTTTTAAACCTCCCCATCGTCTTTATATGTAGCGTATCGCGATTGCACATTTTGATAAGAATTTAATCAGGAACGTGAAGATATTAGATAATGTCCTTTTTGCTGTGCAATTCACCGCATCCACGAAGGTCACACTTCCTCGATGCAGCGTCACGGTGGATGATTTTACCCTCTAGTGTATCTGTGTCGAACTGTACTACCACATGACTAGAAGCTGATGCGATTATCTCTTGCTCGCACGGTTCGCATAGCACACGCAGTTTATCTTGACCGTCAAGAGTCGGGCGTTTGAACCCCTCCTCCCCGCCCTAAGGATATCGCATCTCCACTTCGAAACTCGCCTCGCAAGCCAGTCCGACGATTAGATTATCGGAATCGGAGCTTGGTGTATGTCTACCCGGAAGAGAATATTATTGCACCAGCTGTGAAAACCGATTCAGCTACCCACCAAGACTTAACGAGAAATATTTCCATATGGGATTTTCTTCAACATCGAATCAATTATTTTAAAGAGATACATACTTTTTTTGGTCATATTCCAATGAAGGCCATTTTTTGTCGAAAATTCGAATGAACACAGATTCTTGTCGAACATTCTATCACTGTTTTATTTTATGACGAGTTTTGTAAATATAATTATAGTTACGGTGAGTTTTTATTCGAAGCTTTTTTATTGAAGCTGCAGATTATTGTGTATATTTTTAAAAAATATTTTTTTTCAATTCCAATACATATTCAGCCTTCTTTTTAAAAAGACATAGCACATCGAAAGTCGAAATATCGACGACTGAAGCCACCTTTCTAGCATCCTGATTGGTCGTCGATGGCTTCGACATAAAGCAAACTTCAGAATGTTATAATCTCTGCAGGATCACGCGTGGCGCGCTTTTTGAATTGTTGTTTTTTCACAGTTGTGAAATCGAATACATTCTGCTGTCGAAAATAGATTTTCTTTTTTCCTTTTAGTTTTCTTCGTAAAAAAAATACATGGCACGTCGAAAGTCGATTACATCGGAACACTGAAGCAAAAATGGAGTCACGTAAAATGACAAAAGGTATAAATATGCAAATTTCATGTTTAGCCTTAAGAAGAGACAACTAAAAGGAAAAGAGTGCGAGCGAAGTAAGTACGTTATCGCCAGTATATTGACAAAATAAATGGAGAATAGTAATCCTTCAATTTTCCACACATGTACTCTTTTTACATGCATTTAAAAAATGTAACACAATTTCATCGTAAATTTCAGTCCTTCAAGAAATGATAAAAGTATTAAACATCCTCCATCTTTTACACACAAACTACACACTATTTCCCATACATATTTTCATTATTGCTATATCAACTATTACATTCATCGAAATGACGCGGATCACATTATCACATAGATACGATATTTCAATTTAATCTTTCGCACTAAAAGTGTCGCTTCGATGTTTGAGTTTCAGTTTATCGTGATCCAAACTCTTTATATTTCTTTCATTGCTGAATGAATTCTCGGGCCTGAAACAGTTTATACACCCCTATCATGTGTTCGGTTCGCAGTGCGGCCGATATACTGTATCTGTACCATATATTAGTATACATATGTATTCGCTGCGTCGCGAAACGTCGCAGTTTACGGTGTACCTAATCTAATCGAATCTCCAATAGCCGGAATGGAATCCTCGCTTTGAAAGACACATTTTACAGGCTGAGTCTGTGCACATCAGACTGTACCTACTACTTATCACGTAGCTCGATATATTCGTTCTTTTTTTCGCTTCTATTTCTCTTCATCTGTTTTTATATCTTCTTTACTTGTTTTTTTTGCAGTATCGCGTTACAGTCAACGATTATAATCACGATGATCGTGCACCTGTGTGCGCACCATGCGTCTTAGCTTCATGTTCCTGCGTTATACATAACTTCGTTCCATTTCGCTAACGAGCTGAGTACCGCAGACAGGGAATCGCAACGTACACCAGAAATATTCCAGTTTATCTTCGCACGCAAGTCAAGCGATGCAGTCATTGGCCATTGACAATTGTTGGCAATGTTCGCACAAGTAATTATTCTTTTATTATGTAAACTATAATTTTGTCAAATAAATAAAATATTCATTCGTTTAAAAAAGATTGGTATTTATTAATTTATTGTTAAACTAGTAACACTATAACATTTTTGGGTGAAATCTCTTTCATTTTTTCAATTTTCTGTTTAGCGAACCATTAAAAATTTTCGTTATGAGGCAAACTGAAAATGCTTCTTATATGTTAACATATAAACTGTGAAAACTTGTTTTCAAGAACAGAAAATGATATCCGTTTGCTTTTACATTGTAGGAAAGAAATGTAATGTATTGATTTTACATTTATTAAATTTAAAAAGCATTCGCAAAATGAAAATGCTTCTCATATGTTAGGAACCTCTAAACTGTAGAAACTTGTTTTCAAGTACAGAAAATGTTATCCGTTTGCTTTTACATCGTGGGAAAAAAATGTAATTTATTAATTTTACATTAATTTTTTTACGAAACTCACCAGTCATAGTTTCAAGAATATTAATAATTTGAAACTTAAACTGGTGAAATTATTGAATGGGCAAAATTGTCTCAAAATATTCTCAAATGAAAAAGCTAAATAAATTTTCTAATTTAACCTATAGCTTTAAGAATTTTTTGAAAGGTGCGGCTCAAAATGGCGAATGACCAAAATAGTGAATAGTTAAAATAGCGAATTTCGAAATTAGCAACGTCTGAAACTAGAATGGTCATCATTATGAAATTCGCTATTTCAGCCATTCGCTATTTCGATAATTCGCGCGTTCCACCTCCATCTTATTAAAAATGCATTCAAAATAGCAAATGATAAAAATGGCAAATGGCTGAAAAAGCGAATTCCATAATTATGGACATTCTACATTTAGACGTTCCTTATTTTTACATTCGCTATTTTAACCTTTCGGAATCTCGGTCATTCGCTATTTTGACCCTCACCCCACGGAATTAAAAAAAAAAGATTTCCGGCCGGGTAGAGTTTCAGGTATGCCAATAACTGTACCGTTCTTTGTTGTTGTGGCAGAATAGCGGTGCATCACGGAGGACTATTAATTCTCGTTGCTTTGAGTCCACGAAGACTGCCGGCATTCCGCGGAACTGGTCTCGGACGGCGGCGTTTCTGTTCGCGAACGCACCGGGACGTCCGAGTGATTACTTAACGCGTCAAGCTTCGGCCAAGGCCGCGATTCTTTCCGCTTTGCCGATCTTATATACGCAGAATAGTAGACTATGCGACCCTGTTCTCGTGAGTCATGTAATCGACTCTCACGCTTACAGTGTTCACGTGAATGCAGGTCGTTACGACTAATTTCTCATGTCACGTCCATTTGTACAATAATACTAGCATTAAAGTTGATGTGCTTATATTGAATATTAGCCGTGGAAGTAAATAATAAAGGTACCGATGGTTTTATTAAACGTATAAAACTTGGTTACACGTGTTGACACATTGGAGTTATCAATAGAACTATTTTCTTATACAGAACTAAACAACAAAACAATATCGGTTTTATCGCGCATGGCAACGCTCGCCGTTTCATTCTCCAATAGCTTATTTATGTCGAACCATTTTATTCTAGAAAAAATATTTGAGACATCAAAGTCCATAATAATAATATGATAAATGATGAATAAGTTTATTGAAGAATTGTTATAGTATATAGTTCAAGAAAACCGAAATCTTAAACAGTATCTGCAAATAAAAGATTCCGTGCATTTATCCAATAACTGTATCAATATCTCCGATTTTTGAGATACTGCATCGCGTGATAAATTCACGTTATAGCATTTTGTATATGTTTTATTCACCATAAATTTCTTCCATTAAGTGTTAGACTTTTGCTCAGTGCAATTAAGAAAAAAAATTACTGGCGTCACGTTAGTGTTGAGATGTTAGTGTTGCGAATATTTTTTTTAGAATATAGAAGCTAATATGGAAGTGATTGGGGTTTGACTTGATGCATACAGATAGAGTTACTAGCAAGTGAGCAGTGAACAAAAATATATGATTCAGTACAGCGAAGATTCTGTTCTTATCTTTTCTATTATTCACATGAAAAATGTTTATCAAGTGAAACAAGAATTATATTACAGGTCTACTAAATTAGTTATTAGTTAAAATTACACAATCTATACTTTACATAATAGACATTTTCTATGATGGATGGTTTCAAAAATCATGTGAATGACTAACAACTTGAGAATTTAATATGTAATACAAATATTATTAGTAGATTGCTTATTAAAAACAGTTAAATACCTGCGATGACAAATTTGTATATCTGTAACACAAACCATATTGTACTTTGTAGGAATTTTTTATTATTAACGATTTTACAAATTTTATTTGAATGATTAAATAATAACAAACTGTTTGCTCTACTGAATCCCATGCTTTTGTTTATTGTTCATTTGTTGATAAATCTCTTTGTATATGTCAGACCGAAACATAAATTTTAAATTGTCGTCTGAGAAAGAATTGTTGGAGAATTTTTTAAAAATATATTATCTTCACATCTAAGGTAAATGTATGAAAAAAAGTAGGGATTTACGATTGCATTTCAATACCAGAACTGGGATTTGAATGCAGAAGACACATACCAAATTTAATTCCAGTCCATACATTTTTTCAAAAGTTATTGTGTTTCTGGACGGCACAGCCGGACAGACAGACAGACAGAAATGAGTTAAGGTGTTTTTTTTTCTCAGAACAGTCAAAACATATATTTTCATCAAAATCCAAGAGACGATTTTTTTTTGTTTTGCAATACTTTCTCTTTTTCATATACTCCGTATGTAATGAGAAATTAAAAATGAGTCTCCTGGTTCAAATGATTAATAGAGCTATTAATGTAAATAATCTGTGGACGTACAGCAATCTTTGAAGCTTGGTATTGCATAAACTTCAAAGAAAAACTTTGCGCAATACAGAATATTCGAAGCGTGAAATTAATTCCAAATAATACAGGCATAAAAATTAATAGCGTTGTAAGTGGATGTAAAAATTAATAGAGTTTTAAATAGTTAGTAATTTACGGAACTGTATACATTTTTTCTAGTCGATGAATTAATGAATAATTAAAAGTAAATTCTACCATCAAACGTGGCGTAAAAATGAAAAAAAAAAAAAAAAAAACTATATAATAATTATCCCGTAAATTTACTGAAAATCTCCAACAGGAATAAGACCTGTCGACGAAAAGATTGCCAATTTGTAGTAAAGTAACGCAGGGATTTCCGCGGCGAGGTTTTCCGGGTTCACGGACAAGCTGATAACGATTAAGAATTTATATGTATACATGAATTATATGCACATATATTTTCCGCAAACGCATGTATGTTCGTATGTAGCTGGGGATATATAGGTATTATATTAGATACCTTGAAGCGTTCGATTTCGAAGACGCGGTGCCCGTTTACCCGGGCCATCAATAACGTCGATAAATCGCTCGCAAGCGGTGCGAGCTCGCGGGACTTGCAAATGGAAATACAAGAAATATAAGGAGAAGAAGATATCGCGGGCAAAGGAGTACGCAGAGCACCAGAAGAATTGTGCAGCGGGCGAAGCGTCATCGTGCTTTGTTTTTTTCGCACGGTCTCTTCCGTCTTCTCCACTTCGTTTCTGTTTTTTTATTTTTCTTTTTTTCACTTTAAGCTTCTCGTCTTTTGCTTAGCATCGATTTATATAACTGCAAAGCGATTGATCGATGTAACTAAAATTGCATGTTCCGAGCTTCTAAGCAGCTAAGTTAAATGACTATAAATTCTTGAATGACATTTATCGTTGAAATTATTTACAGATTTTTCTGAGACAGATTTTTTTAAGTATTCTTGAAATAATTTTTTTTTATGTTTGTAGACTCAGTAAATCGAATGATTTTAAAAGTTCTTTATTTTTTGGCTCGGCTCGGAATTTTGGTCGGAATTCTGTAAATTAATGAAGACTGCCAACTTTGAATGTATTGCTCTGAGAATTTCTCGTGCAAAGCGCTCGATTCGTTCCTTTGGGTACCTAGATTCGAGGTTAACCCGGAAACCGCAGCAACCCACAGCAAAGCTACAGCTGATTCAAATAATCCTGGCTGATAAGGCGACATGGCGAGGATTAATAAAATTGGTCGTCACTATTGTTAGCTATTTTTAATTATTTAGTAAAATTTAAGTGACATGATGTTAACATTCAGTTTCTTATAAGCAGTTGAAAATATTATTTTCGAATAAACATGAAAAATGAATTTCAAATTTTTTTTTTTTCCTTCGGCCGTAGTAAACGAAAAACAGGTCTTATTGACAATGAAAATGTCTATTGAGCTTTTTATTTTTGCATAAGTAATCTACAAGACATAATTGTACTTTGAACCCAACAATTACGATCACGCGAGTCAGGAATTAGTCTGAAAACCAAAGTGCACAAAACAAGAAAATGCTAAACATCTTATCTTCAACGTGGATCTCAAGCAAACAAAAGACAATTTGCAGGCGATAGTTTAAAGCGTAGCGATAAATCAGATAGCCACAAGCATTTGCGTACAATCACAAAACTTTATGTTAAGTCGCTTTACACTAATGAAATCAGTGACAATTATTCGTTATCGTAGTAATAAGTTTTAATATTTAACTGCCCGCAATAATGAATCATTTTGATCATAGCATGGATCTATAATTAATAGAAACATTAATGCAAGTACGAAAACCTTCAATGATGCAACGGAATTTTCGAAAAGATACATTTTTTATTTTCCAGCAAATCATACATAATTTGTTAATAATTCTAATGCGATTTATCTCATTTAGTTTCTTACAAGATGCTCTACAATCTCATTAACTAGACATTAGATTATATTCATCATTTAGAAATAATCGATATTTATTTACGAAAGCATTACCCGTTTTATCAGAAGTGTTAATTTTTTTACGATTATCGCTATCCAATATCTTGATAGTCAATGTGGAAAATGATTTCTGAAATAAATTTATCAAATTAGAGGTTATATTTTTAAAATATTAATGATTTTTCTTTCAAGGCTACGACTTTAAATTTTTCTTACAGAACACAAACTGCAACAAAAATAATTCCCCACATATCTTACTGAATGCAAAAAACTTTGCGGAAACAACTACGAAATTTAGAACTGTTTTGTTTCCTGTGATCTTACTAACCTCCTTAATTGCATGCACTTAATTATGGAACGTCAGGAAAAAAAAGTATCTCAAAGGCTTGTAAGTTTTTTTAATTACTACAAGAAAAAAAGCAAATGATTAGAGGGAGAAAAAAAATTGCACATTACAGATTTCTCTGCATTTAATTGCAAGCGGGTCGACGAGGCAGGAAACCAGAGGGTTTAATGGAAAAGGGTTAGAGGCGCACGTACAAGTCTCACTAGCTCTTGCACTTGCTCTTGTCGGTAAGCCAGCTAGCCCAGTCAGGTTGCTTGAAAATTTACGATGCCTGGTGGCGTCGCGTGTTAAACGCCACGGAATAACGCATATATGGTAGTAGAAACGTAAACCGCGGCCACGAAATTCGCGACTGCGGCATTTTAATGCACCTCCGGGCCTTTACCTATACCGTAATACAACAGTAACTACCGTACGAACACATATATCCACTCTCCATCACCTTGTTAATTACGTGTGTGGTTTGTATGAAACGCCACGTGCACTAAAGTCAACTCGAGTATCGTTGTATTATACGCAAACTTGCGATAGTTACATTACCGATAATGTGCTTACGCGGAGTCTCGATTACACCTATAATTGCCGTATGAAATCACAGTTAACAATCCATGCGGAAATATTCTGCACTTTTATGAGAGTTACATAATAACAAAAAGAATAACGATAACGAAATACACAGTAAAGATGCAACAGCAAGTTTGCAACAACTTGGAGGAAGGTTTTATTGAATCAATGATATATTTTTTTCCGTGTACATAATTTACAGATGGAGTTATTCAAATTCATTTTGGCCTCGCACGGAAAGATCTGGAACCGAGTTAGTGTAAAGTTTATAGGGTATATAGAGTAAATATATATAGCTATATACAGTAAAAAATTGAAGGAGAATTGTCCAAAATGTATGTTTTAGTAAAATTTAAACATTGCACCTAAAGTAGCATTTCAATACTTCACAATTTTAGACAAAAATAACATTTTCGTAAACAAATTTTCCCGATAGGCTCATTACAAACAAATGAACGAGTCTAGTTGTCCAGGTTAAGAAATCACGAGCGCGTAGCGCGAGTGATTTTTCTCGAAAACTGACGAGCTCATTTACGTTCATAGGAAACCTTTAGGGAAATATCAGATTAATTTCAAGGCTCGAGTGGTATTCGAGGGATTATTTTCCCCATCGAAAATGCGGCCAATGGAATTGCACCATGAGACGAAAATTACGGATTATGTTTGATAAAATCCTTTGACTGTCACAATTGAATTCAATCTGTCTGACAGGTTAACGCAGCTGAATGATCTTTTGTTTTGTATATATAGCAACCAACAGACAAAATTATCAAAGAATTATTAGTATAATCCAAGTGACGTCGAATGGATGCAATTCTATTGGTCGAAATTTCGATGGGAAAAATAATCAGACATATTTGCGAATAATGAACAGAATTTCATGGGAAATACGTCTTAAGATGAGTGTTAAATTCAAAAAAATGTTATTGTATCAAAAATAAAAATTGCACGTTCATTGTATTATTATGCAATTATTATGGTATACAAAAGTGTGCGACAGTCGCGATTTTCTTTTCCATGGGTACACTTATCGCATAAGATAAGTTAAAATCAAATCAAGAGTTCATGAACACGTGAAATGTTCACTAACCTCTCGTCATGGGCGCGTAATAGTCATTACCTATTCTTTGCAATGCGGTAATAAAAAAAGTTTGATTTTTCCGTAGCCCCTTGAACTCACGTAGGTTTTAGTAGTAAAATGCAGCATGCGTTCTCGTTTACGCCGGAGACGCGAACGTGAGCGCTCGTCTAAAAATGGAAATTGTGTCAGAGCGCCCGGCAAGCAAGAACGGTCGAGTGCAATATGCATCGACTAGACTGCAGGTAGTGCATCGTGTCGTTTCTCGATGTACAACGACGATAGAAATCGTTGATGTTCAACAAGACAGTATAGACTCTCAAAACATAGATAGGCATTATGCTATATCCTGCGGGTATACTTACATACACATGGTGAACATGTAAGCGTTGCAGTCATTGGCCCTTGACAATTTCCTCACAACTAATTGCTTTCAATTATGTAAACAATAATTTTGTCAGAAAAGTAGAAGTTCAATTCGCTATTGTAAAATAGATTATTATCCATGCGTTTATTGTTAAGCACAAGGTTGAAAAAAAAATTAATTATTCCACTAGAAACAATACTTTTTTGTTAATTCTCCAAGTATAAAAAATTTTGTTAAGCGTACTATTAAAATTTCTTAGTTAAAAATAAATACATCCTGCATATCTATAACCAAAAATGGTTTTAAAATATAAGAACTTATTTTAAGAAAAACAAATGTTGTTTGTATATTTTTCTCTAACTCAACCTGCTAAAGATATTAATGAAAATGTAATGGACTTTTTTTCAATCCACTGTTACATCTATAGATTTTTTTAGTTTACTATTGTTTATTATTATAAAAATAATTAATAAAAAAAACAAACTGATAATTACTTAATGTGAGAAATTAGAACAAAAAGATTACTAAATGTGTTGAACTTTAGTTATGCCAATAGCCGCACAGCACAGAATCTCTAAACATAGATAAGTGTTATGCTATATCCTGCGGGTATACATATATGCGCATCATGAACATGTAAGCAGGTTGCATAGTGCATTGCTGCACTATTCCCCTGCCAGATTGCGGATCGTGCCGCTCGTGTAAGCAGCATTATACCTGCGCGTCGTCTAATACCAGCGGCGATCTCACAATCAGCAGGTAAACTCACAGGTGCCAAGCTCACAGGCATAGCATCAGTGATATAACGCCTCTGCCGTCGTCTACAGAAACTTATACAAAGAGGCATTGCGCAGCCAAGCAGACGTATAGAGATGGAACGAAGGGCACATAAATCGATCGTTGATTTGCATTTTTATTGGCTATGGTGACTGCCAGCTTCCATCGATATAGTTTGCATACTTCTGAGCTTACATACCGCACAAGAATTGAGTTTAGAAAAAAAATGGAAAAATCGAGAAATTGAGTCGCTAAAATTTAATAAATTAGAAATAATTCTCCAGTTCTCTATACGCACCAAATTATTCTTAGATTTATTCTTATTTATGTCTAGGTAGTAATTAAAAATACCTATCGTATGAAGAAATTAAATTCCCTAGAAAGATTCGTCAAGCTGTGATATTTTTAATAGTAAAGTAAATGCGCTTCATGAACCTCCGTAATTGCAAATGTTATATAAGTAATAATTATAAATAGGGACTGTATAAAAAATGTATTTTTTCCTTAAAACTTGTATTCGCCGATAATTGTACAATTTGAGTGTAATATTTATTAGGTTAACGGTATTCTTATTTATCATATTTCATTTATTGTTCGCTCACTTATTAGGCTCGACATCTTTGGATATCCGTCCTCATATATTATCACGCGGATAATGAAATAGCTGTTTATTTACGACTGATGTTCATACCTGTAACATAAAAATAAATGCTCTTATTAATAATCGTAGCATACGCTGCACGAAAAATCATTTACATTTTATTCACGTTTCATTAAACTATTTTCAAAAATCTTGAATCTATTTTATCCTGTTCAATATAACATTTTTTTCCTAAAATAAATAATTTTCTTATCTGGTACTACAAGCGAATGTACAAGTTGCAACTTGAACCGTTCCGTTGCCTTGTCTGCGTTCTATGTCCTCAAATTTTTTCGATTGTCGCGCACGTCCCAGTTATTTACTTTAGTTGTTACATAACCTCATTTTATTTTCATTCACATGAAGCATAATAATAATTATGTAATATCCTATGATGTCACTGGGAATTTTACATATTAGTAGCTTTAGGAATATTATTTGAAAATAAATCATAAAATCGTTATAAATGGTTTCAAGGATTCACTTTTTCCCGTTCAACGATCTCGGATCACGTGTTGATATTCTCACGGATCACTTATAGACGTTAAACTGTCAAGTTGTCTGAATCGTGCGAGCAAAAGTTCTAAGTGCGTGATGCACAATGTTGCATGTATAGAGTAGTTACGTGTATGGGACAAGTTTATGTAAACGTAAGTTGTAGCTCGGCAACGAGAACAGGGCGTATATCTCGTCTCAGTCCGGTGCCCATACGATTATCTTACATCTTCTCCTGTTTGCACTTGAGATCTAACGTGATAATGACTCATACGTGCCCCACTGGCGTGATGAACTTGCACGCATGCCACGTCAGAATAATTAGTGATTACGAGGGCACGCAAGCGAAGCAGCTTTGAATGCAATTACGTCGATCGATTCTCGCGCGTGGGACATTCGTCGAGGTCCCTTGGCTTAAGCTGCTGTGCAATTATAATAATTAAACCGTTAAAAAATCTAAAAGTTCGCTTAATAGAATCTTTCAAATATTTCACTCTATACACGCAGTCTAGTTTATCTACATATGTACTGTTAAGAAAAATGCAGTTAAAATTATTACACAGTGTTGGAAGCTCGTTTATAAAAACGGGAATAGAAAATTTACTACACGCGTATAACGTAAAATTAATGTACCATTCTTCTAAATTCATTATGAAAGTCGTATTAATTATGTACAGTTTGCTAAATTCGATGCATAAGACTTATTAATTATCAATATACCAAATACGCTATGCGAGTGCTATTTTTGATAACTCTTAACTTTAATTTTGCAACACCTAGTCTACTGTTAGATATATTTAAGGTAAAATGAGTACATTTGTGCAGGAAGCTATTTTACACAAATGAGTATAGAAAATTCACTACACGCGGGTAACGTAAAATTTATGTACAAGTTTACTCAATTCGTTACAAAAGTTGTTTATAGTTAACACACAGTCCTACTTTCGTCAATGGAGTCATGTTTTTAATTGAAGTTAACCGTAATTTTACCACATATATGTACATTGAATTTTCATTTTCGTTCGTTCATTAAATTGAATTTTATACGCGAGTTTAGTGAAAATACATTACACAGATGTAGTATAAATTACTATACGGTATATAAATTTTTCACATATATGTTTTTTTAAAATTTTTTTCTATTTTTCATCAAATTACGATATTTAAATCGATGCTAAAAATTACGAATTTCCTACCAATCCAAACTATTGAATTTTGTTAGGAGAGCTGGAGACAGAAGTAGAGTCGGAGGTAGAGTTGAAAGTAGTGTCCAAGGTACTGTCGCCGGTAGAGTCAAAAGCAGAATCAAACGTACAGTCAAAAGTAAGGTCAAAAGTACTGACAAAAGTACTGTCGAAGGTAAGGTCAAAAATACAGTCAAAGGTAAGGTTAAAAGTACAGTCACAGTCAAAGATACGGTCAAAAGTGCAGTCAAAGGTAGGGTTGAATGTGGAGTTGAATAATACGGTGAAAGTATAGATATAAAATTGGAAATGAAGCAATAAACATGTAAAATCAGTACACTGAGAGAAAAGTGTATAGTTGATTTAACGATGTCAGATGATGAGACGAATATAGAAAAACATGCAATGTTTTATGGTTGAAGCGATGATAATATGGTTCAATAAACGATACTTGCAAGGTTATTGGAAACGAACGTTGAAATCACGTATGTAATGGGACGGCATTTTTGAAAGTATTCAAATGGTTTTTGAATCTATTATAATTTTGATAGTTGCTACTATAATTATATTTGCTATAACTATAAAATATAGACGGGTCTCCTGGGAATTATATTAATGGTTCATCCAACTATTTTCTTATATTTGGTATAACCAAAAAAACATAGACGTGTCTCCTGGGAACTATAGTTTATAGTTAGATTACCGTCAGTCCAACTATATTATTTTCAGAATTACCAGATTTTTCTCTCAGTGTAGAATATGGAGCTGCAATCACTGTTCGAAATAAAGTTTTACAAGGTAACATCTGAAATGTTAAGTATACTGCTGATCAGCAAATTTATTCATTTACAGAACGATCGAGCATAAAATTGCTTATTGCGACGCGGGGCATAAATGTCACGAAATCAATTTATGCAAATACGATTGAAAACAAAATCGAAAATAAATTAAGCCGCTTCAAGCGAATGACGAATCTAGTTAAACGAAGTCTCATTTGATTACGGAAATGGTAACCCCCGAATCTATTCTAATTAGCCTTTTTGACTCTGATTTCTCGACTTTGAATTTCATTACCTAGTTTGGTCGCAGATTGGCGAAGGTATAATATTATAGTGGACAGGAAATCTGGCGTGAGGGCGGTTTCACGCAGGAAGAGCGGCGGCCAGGCAACCCTTCGGTGTCCGGGGGACCCTCATCACGTCAGAGGGAGAGGGAAGGAAAAGGCTGACTAGCGCGACCAACACCACGAGAAATTAGCCCGGATTAATCGCTCCACCTGCAGCGAACAACGGTTTACCAACTTTCTGCGAGCGCTGTGAACCTTTGTATACCTTCTAGCTGCGGTTCGGCTCCGGCTTTTCGTCCAGAGAGCGCACAGTATAATGCGAACTGATGCCAAGCTCCTGGTGGAACTGTTCCTGTCAGAGACCCATGCAGACTACGTGCGGCATGTCGAGAAAACGCACGAGCTCTCTCTCGCTCTCTCTTTCTCTCTCTTTCACGTCTGTGAAAATTAAATTCTCACGTCGCGACAGTGAGATGCACTTAAGCAATTTTCACACTGATATGAAAATTGGGCAGTCGTCTCGTGTTCGCAAAACATGAACAAAAAAACATTTCTCTGACTGCTAAACATTTTGATTTTATGTTTGACACATTAATGTCCAGAATTCTGGATTCCATTAAGTGTTGCGATATAGTTACACTTTTTCTGAATAAATATTGAGGATGGAAATATCCAGTCCATTGAATTTTTCATAAGTGGAATGTTTAGTTCTCTAAATATATTTTTCTTAATTTCAAGCCACAAATACTGAAAAACTTTGAGAAATCGTGGAATTCGATTAGGAACACACACTTCATTCTAATCCCTTGAATGGAAAACAAATTTTTTACAAAATCGATTTAAAAAAATATTTCGTAAGTAAAATTAGTCTACATTTTCAATCTAAACATATTTCGAATTAAAAAAAAACAGGTTGACCGTTAAAACGTTTAATGCATAACATAATTTCTCCCGTATGCATAGAGAAAACTAGGATGTTGTTGTGGCTCACGCGCTTCGCGCGTTCGCAAAACCTCGGTTGAATACCTTTAATATCTTGAGAATTCTTAAAACGACTTGCTCAAAATTCCATGACTAACTTGAATCGACTCGCTCAAAATTCCATGGTCAACTTGGAATGACTCGCTCAAAATTTCATGGCCAATTTGAAACGACTCACTCAAAATTTTACGGCGAACTTGAAAAGTTGAATTTTTTTGAAATTTTTAAAATCTTAGAAATCTTAGATATTCTAAAAAAATGTAAATTTGGAACATACAGACACACTAACGTTTTCGACCACTTCCTTTTATAATAAGTATGGATAAGCGATAGGAGAATAGATAAAAACGTAGGAGTTGTGAAATTGATAGATACCATTTTATTTTCCAGAATACCCAAAAGAACCAAAGTGAAAGAAAGTTGACCACAATAAAAAAGCCATAAAGTTGAAGCGTGTGGTGAAGAATCCTGACAGCAAAATCGAATTTTCATTTATCCATCGATTGTTCTCCGCTCTTTCTGTCAGAGATCCTCTTCCTTTTTTTTCGTACTCCCGTCTTTTTTTTATATTGTTTCGGCATCCCGGGGAGATCGAGCAGCCACCGCAGCTGCAATTAAATCCGGAAGCGCGGAGCTAACGTTTTCTGCCGTGCCTACTGTCTCTTTCTCGCTCGCGAGCCAGGGAAACGCGTATGCACGGACGTTTGTACGAAGCAGCGTATATACGTGAAGGTAGCGAATGTGGAAAATGAAAAAAAGCTCCGGCAGTCGAAGAGTGGAGAGGCATGAGAGCCCTGCAGAGCGCAGCGAGCACTTTAGCTCAATATAGCTATATTTCTATCTGTAGTGGTTATTCCTATATACGTGCACGTACTCCCCAGCCCCTCCCCCTTTCCCCCCACTGTGCCAGTGACCGGACAGAATTTGAATTTCTAATTGAACCGGAGAGAGAAATCCAATTACTCGGCTGCTTCTGTAGTCTATATCTCCACGAGCAGGTAGAAACTAACGGCGAATATATGGATAGCATACATGCTATATGTGGAAACTGTGCGGACTTGAAATTTCTTTCTGCCTTATATTCCGCTATAATTATTGGAGTTGTCGAAACACGGTCGTTTGTGAAAAACACGGGTTAATTTAATGGATATTAATTGGTAGGACATGTCTCTCAGGAAATAGTGTATTTTAATAAGGAATTCGCACCATAATGTGTGTTTGGAATTTTTTTTTAGTTATTTCAAGATAATGTAACATATCAATCCTTTCTTTTCTTGTTGATTTTACGAACTGGATATGCAACTGGAGTCTTTAAAGTATTATTGGACAGAAAGAAGTTAATTACTGCGTGATAAAAGTAACAAGCTATTTTGATTATTTAATGCATTATTAAGAATAAAACTGATCAAATATGAGGACCAATAAAATATCCTATACCAAACCAACCTTCGTCCCTCGACCCTTGGATTTTAACCCTGAATTTTTTTATTATTGTCCTAATCCTAAACAGCATCCATAATTATTATCAGATTTTTTAAATCAATTTTTATACTTGTGAATACTCATAACCAAAATATTTAAGGCTATTTTTTGAAAAACTGATAATATTTTCATAAGTCCTGAAGCCGATACAAATATTTTTTAGCTTAGGCCCAACGTAGGTCAGACCGCGCTTTTTTTTACCAATTTTTTTCAAAACAACAATTGTCAATAGTTAGGTGCTCAAGAATCTTTTCACCGCAGGCCATCACTTGAACATTTCTATGGGATCTCAAACTTCGAAGAATTTTCAAAGATTTTTTCAGAACGATTATTTTCTTTCTTTTTTTTTATTTCAATTCTTCTGATTACGTATAACGAATATATCAAAGGCCATAATTTAAAAATCTGGAAAAGTTGACAAGCATCTTACATTCGAAATGAAGAATTTCAAGCCATATTCAATAGTGGTCGCGATGTCTTCTAGTTTAGAAAGAAAATGTAATCGAAGTTTTGAAAACGTACAAGTCATTTAATTTTTCATTAACTTTTTTCATTTTTATATAAAAAATCGCTTTAAGAAAATCTAAAAAATTCTCCGAAGTCCTGCCATGTATACAAATTTTTATGCGATAGCTCGCAGTGGAAAGATTCTTATATTCATCTAATTAAAAAAAATTTTATTTGACAAAAATGGAAGCATGTCACATTACACATTCTGTAATGTGTTATTTATTTATTTTTTTTTTCTTTCGGTGAACGGGGCAAGCCCCTTGACAACAATGATATAATGATAACAGATAACAAAAAATAAAAATAACAAATTAGCAAAAGCCGAAGAATGGTTATAACGAGACAAAAGAATATAAGAAAAATAATAAAAATCTATTACCGAGAATACGGCATGCAACAAATATATAACACTTTAATATAGCAACCTTATGTATGCAAGTCTCTTGTACTTTGGAAATTATAAAATTCAACGTAAATAAATCTGATTAAAAAAATTATATTCCATCCGTTAGTTAAGAATGATTAATAGAAAATTGATTTTTCGTGTTGGGGGAATAATACAATTCTGCAGAACAATTTTTCAATCAACAGATGAAGATGAAAAACCTTTACAATTAATTATTTCAATATCCATGAGTTTTCGGTGCAATAATGGAGGAAAATTAATGATACCGGAGTCGTAATATTCGGTTTACGGGATTTGGATCCTGTGAGCATGCTTAGCACCGCCCGCTTGGAGAAAATCCACAGGTGCCAGAACGCGAAATCCCCTTCATCCCTCTATACTCCATATAACATGCCAACCCCACCTCGGGAACTCACTTCCTGACCGCTCAAATAATTTCCACCGTTGCCTTCGCGATTCCCTGTGTTCCCTCGCCGACGCATCGATTCCAGAACGGCACTCAGAGTAACCTCCGGTTCCGAACGTATTCTATACAAAATATAGTATATAACCTCCGCAGCGATTTGCCCGAATCTGTGGGAATTTCCTCGGGGAAATTAGTCGCACGCGTGCTGCGGAATTCTCGATCCTCCGAAAGGTTGCGGCTATGAAGCATTACTATTTTTTTTTCTTTTTTTTTCGTTACGGGATCACGTTTCAACGATTTATTTTTCAACGAGAACATTTCATTTTTTTTTAATTACGCTTCTTTGAAAAGTGGATTATCAGAAGGATAAGCTATAGCTTATGAAAATCGATTCACTTATAAGAAAAATAAATGGGCTGACTTCTGTTTAAAAATAAAAATGGTAATGATTTATCGTTCCTTTGCATAGAAGAATAATGTTGGCAATGACTGCAATCTTGAAAAAAATGAGAAAACTAAAGTGAAACTTGCATAGAAATTGGCTGTAAATTTAGATCCTGAATTTATCACTTTCGAATGCAGATTTCTTTGCATTCAAAACGGTAATACATCAATATAAATATAGTTTGTCATTTTAACGGAATTGGGATAGAAATTAATAAACCGACAGAATTACAAAATCACTATGATGGGTCAGAATTTGAACAGATGAGATAAATTGTTTACCAGGTACAAATAGGATAATCTGTATTCATGATTTTTCAATGCAAATCCTATTGCATACAAAACCATAGAACGTAAATATTTACGATTGTTTTAAATTTGCATGGTGTTAAAATATCAAAATAATTTGCTGTTGTAAATGTTATACTCCCGATTACACAGCGGAGTGAACAAGGATATAATTAGGAAAATTAATTACAAAATTAATATGGTGGGCAAAATTTAAAAAAAATTAAAGCGAGCACCGAGTTTACATCGTATTAAAAAAATGGAAATTGCATGAAAATTGGTTATAAATTATGCTCCTCAATTCATAAATTCTCAATGCAGATTCCTTTCATATTAGGGTTCAAATAAAAATTATGTTCCCCTCGCATCGAGACAAAAAGAAACAAGATTATGTTTCGCAATATTTAACCATCTCTCGGAAGCGCTGATCGCATTATTTATTTTATTGAAACATGCGTCTATTCATCGAGTTTCGATTTATCGTAGTCGTGGTAAAGGCAGACACAAAACAGAACTAAAAAAAGATTTCAATTACGAACTTTACAATGTAAAAAAAATGGAATTTGCATGAAAATTGGTTTGCAATTAAAAATTCTGAATTTATAATTTTTCAATGCAGGTTTATTTACATACAAAACCATAGCCCATGAATATTTACAGTATTCAAATTTTAATAGTGTTGAAATAAATTTTTCATCTTCCGGGAACGGTAATCGTATAGTATATTTCATTGGAGAATTCGTCCGTTCATCCAGCACTTCGAGATTCGATTGATCGTGATCGAGGCGTAGGCAGACACCGAACGGGATGGAAGGAGACGTACAGGACGCAGCGAGGGGAGGAGGACGAAGGGGGCGACAGGCGAGCCGCTAATTAAGCTCTCGTTAGCGTTAGTTCGCGAGCGACAATAGCTCGCTGGACTGTGTAAGCGCGACAAACCGTGGAAATGGGCGCGCCGGATCGAGTGAGAGAACGTAACGCGGGGGGAGCATTGAATTACCGATGGTTTAGCCTCGCCTGAACGCACAACGTTAACGGGCATTAATCGTTCACGCGTTTCGGTGGCGAGGCTCATCTTCGACGTCCTCGCACTCGAGCGCTTAATCCTCGATGCTCCCCTTGCCCTTGCTTTCGAATGCAACCCAAGTAGATGCGTCAATGCGAAACTCCATTTCTGACTTAGAAATCGGATCGTTCTAACTAAATCGTAACCGCAAGTGCGACGTACAGCACTTTCGGGAAATGTTAATTCACAAATCGTATTTAATACCCATTTATACCAAATTAGAGATTGGATTAAAATCACTCTACGACGAAAATTGGAGCGGTAAATTATATAGCAGTATTGAAATAATTTAATAAATTTTACGATGTTATTTCTTGGTGACGAAAATTTCCCTAAATATCGGGTGTTATAAAAATTTATGGAGAACAAGGAGTAGAATCTCGCATTTTTTTATTACTTTGAACTTTTTACAAAGCGATCCTCATGGGGAAGGCAAAATTAATTAACCCAATTCCTTAGAGAGTTAGATTTGGAAAAAAAAGTATGAAAAATAAAGAGGATATAAGAAATTTTATAATTGTTTTATTAAACGATCCGAAGTATGATGGATAAAGAAAATGTGGTTTTCAATTGTACAAGCAAATAAATATAAAAAACGGCGGAGTAGAGTTTTTGAAAAGTATGTTCGTCTGTGAATTTTTCTGAACAACCACCTCCCGTCTATCTCCCGAATGAATCTTAATTTGATTGCAAATTGCAACGAAGCTAGACCTGTCGACGAAGAAACTAAAAAAGAGCCAAATATAAAGCATGACGCGTAGGAATGGAAATTGTACACAATAGGAAAAACGAGCATCGATGAAGAGTATTGAATAAATTTGGAACGAGTAGAACTTTGCATATTTTTTCTTCATTATTCTTAAATTTGAGGAAATTGTGATGAAACGAAAATTGATAAACATATTTTGTATAAAGTTAGATCTCTAAGATGTTAAAAATAATAAAGAAAAAATATGCAAAGTTTTCTTTTGATCTTTTGAACCATGTGAACTAAAGTTTGATTTCTAAAAAAAATGCAGTTTTTAAACATACAATTAAAATTTAAACAGCGAAATAGAATTATTTAAAAAATTATGCCTATGTGTGAAATTTTCCGAATAACCACTTTCTACCTCCCGGATGAGTTTCATTTGACTGCACATTGCAACGAAGCTAGACATGTTGGCGTAGAGAGTAGAATAAGCCAAATATAGAGCCAGACAAGTAGCAATGGTAGTTGTAGAGAATAGGAAGAACGAGGAGCAATGAAGAACATCGGACTCAGAACGGCTGCGTCGTCGACGACGACTAGACCGGCGAACTAGAAGAGGCAACCGGCGTATCGTCAGTGAACCCGCTTGGTGCCCACGCACGTAGAGGTACACACATAGTAGTACGTCTATAGTACAGCTATAGTACGGATGAATAAGGCCATGTCGAGAGAGAGAGAGAGAGAGAGAGAGAGAGAGAGAGAGAGAGAGAGAGAGAGAGAGAGAGAGAGAGAGAGAGAGAGAGAGAGAGAGAGAGAGAGAGAGAAGAGAGAGACGTGAGGGCCGCTCGATTATTCGCCCGAGTGGCCAGCCAGTTCTCTCCTCTATTACAGACAATGTTGCGAGTACTTTGCATATACAGTTGTATAGTCACGTACGAAAGTGGTTTCCACGTATATATTGTCTTGTTCACTCTTTCCCTCCAACTCACTCGGCTTTTGAGTCTCTTTTTCCACGTACGTACATAGACACTACATGCATTCAATCCACGGATTAGTATGCGTTCATTCACTTCTGGGATGTGCTCATCAAGTTCCCACTCGGCTTCGCTGCTTCCGCCTTGTGCAGCACAGCGAACGAGCTCGATATCTCATAACTTATTTAACCTTCAACTACAAAGGTGCTGTGAGTCTTTCGAGCTTCAAACTTAATTGCCGGAACATATACTGAAAAAAATTCTTTTAAATCTTTGAAAAAAAAGGCTTTTACTCTGATAAATGGCCGTTTACAATTTATTAATTTTTGTTGAAACTGAAGATAAAGAATTTTTTATATTTACAGATATTTTCAGACCTGCACTTCTATACAAACTTGCACATTAATTCAGATTTGGTTCTATAAATTGAAAACCGGATATAAAAATATAAACATTTTATTAAGATAGCGAAAAGATTTTTTTGTACAAATTTTTGAATATCGCTTTTTTCTAAGGAGATTGTAAATCGGCTATTCAATATTCGAATATTTTGACCTATAGAAGACTGAATTAATGTCAGTATTTTAAGATTGTACAAATATGTTAATTTTATCATGAATAACATACTCCGAACGATTTTGCCATATCAAAATTGTATTAATATCGGAAAAATACATTCATTGAATTGAAATGAAAGATTTGTCCGGGAAAAAGGAGCAGCGCATTTTTTTTTATGAGTCGCGTTTTCCCCCTGAGCTTCTCTTTAGAGTGAAAGTACTTGAATCTTGATATACAACTCGATAAATAAAGCTAGAACTTTTTTAACCAGTCTCAACTAAAAAGTACGTGTAGTAAAAGAACAATTTCTAGCACTGCTCTCTTTTACCTCTATCTTTACCTCGTATTCTCATCTTTACAACATCAGAGAGCCTTCGACATCCCATCCAACCGCTGCTTCTGCTAAAGATCATCGTTGAACACTCGGGACCTCTTCATTCTCTCTTCTCTCTAGCACTTGAACAAGCCACGACAAGACACTCGAGAAACCTGAAGCTTCGAACCTCTTTCTTTTGTTTATTTTACATTATATGGTTGAGATTTATCATGTGGGATTTTTTTGCTGCAAATTGGACGTGACAAGAAAAAAATTGTTGACAAATTCCATGACGAAAATTTAACAAAATTAGATAAATCAGAAATACCCACAAAATTCAGTCATTTAACGTTAATATTCATGATTATATTTCATTTCTATTCAACCGAAAACTTGAAGAAAATAAAAAAAAAAGGAAATATTTATAAGACTTAGACAATAAATAATATGTCCACAGCAATTATTTTTCTTACACGGAATAAAAATATTACTGATTCAATAAAACCTTGGTTTGCGGGCTGCCAAAAACAAGCGTTTTCAATTGAATTTCACTTCCAATTCCTACAATTTCATATGATATTGAAACGATAACTTCAATACAGGCAAATAAATATTTTATTGTTTCAATTGGCCAATAGCCAATACGTTTATCTTAAAATCATTAATTGCGGCCACAACATTCCTCAGTCATGTACAGTGGGTAATACCGAAAACCCCGATTACTCACTATGTATTGATAATATCTGATTGCAATGTTTTGCGTCGATTAATGTACACGAAGTGTGACTAAATCGTATTTTGTTTCTGTTATTAAATAATTATAAAAATTCTATATATAATATCTAAAATTCACCTCAAAGGAAATCAGGATTTCTTCCTATGTATATTTGCTAATATTTTACTTCAGATATTCTTGTGTATTCGTTATTACTTTCACTTTCATATGATTTTTGAAAAAAATTTCTCGCCGAAATATTACCGGCTGTAGGCAAAAATTACGTTGTGAAGGCGTTTCGGGGTAATAGCGAACAGCATTTGTTGGTAATCGCGAACACGTGGCACGAGTGACGTCTAACTCCGAGCAGACGCGGCGACGAAGGTTAGTATCATATTTATTGTCTATTTAACTCGTGGTATCGATGAAATAATGTTATTTTATCATCTAATATGCGTGGTCGACGGAATTATATTATTCTGATATATGCAGTAGCAGTTTATTCGCGAATACCGTTCGTTTATTGTGGAATTCCAAGGTTACGTATGTACAATTTATTATTTACTAAATACATAATGAAAGTGTTCGAGCAAAAAAGTGATCCGTATGTTGCAAGTTTGGGAAAGACGAAACGCAAAGACTGTGACATTAATTAATGTGATAGATGATAGAGCGACAACGACGATTTCCTATATTTACATATATTCTGTTAAAGTGATACTTTTATTTTAGTAAAACAAATAGCAATTACGCGTGTTTAAATTATAATTGTGTTAAGTATTCGATAAAAATAAAAATTCATGATTGTCCTCGTAGTTTTCGTCTATTGTAGTGCCTAAAAACTTATTTTGTAGATCTCCGAAAGCATCGTTCGGGATTGCCCACACACTGTTCGCTATTACCCGACGGTGAGGGTAATGCCATACATTGGCACATTTTCTACAGGCGCGGAAAAAGTTTATTTTTCGATATTATATCGGAAAATGTTGTCACTGTGTCGAAGAAGACATGTCAAGCTCTGATTTTGAGCCTTAAAATATTCAAATAGTTGCTTTTTTGTGTGTTTAATTTCGATTATTTCTTAGATGTTCGCCATTCCCCCTGTTCTCCCCTAAATGGGATTGTGAGAACAAAAACTGAAGTTGATTTAAACATTGTTTTTGGCACCCCGCACACCGTGGTTTTATCAAATCAATGATATTTTTTTTCCGTGTACTATCGGAGCAGCTAAAAAAAAATTATTTGCATTTTGTAAAAAGAAGATTTGGAAAACAAGCGTTGAAATAAACATAACAAGAAATGCGAGGTGGAAAAAGAGTTGCAGAAAATCCGCTGGGGTGAACGAGCCGTGAGTCGGATAAGAAGAAGAAGAAGAAGCGTGGGGCGTCGAAGAGTATTGAAAATGCTTTGTCAACGATCCCAAGCCGTCTCGATGGAACAGCCATGGAAAAGTAGAGGATTCCACAGGCCTGTGTGTAACCCGGGAACTCGAGTCGAGACTCCAGCTCCAGAAAATGCGAATTTTTACTCCGACTTCCATTGCTTCTTCGGATGGGAGAGGAAGGATGCAGAATCGCGGTATCTTCCTTCTCTACACGAGAAAACTTGCTTTCGCTGCGGTGGCAGAGAAGTTCACGCGAATCTACATTGCTATACCGATATATACAAAAATATACGTAGTGAGAAAACCTTATGTGAGTATACGGAAGCAGAAAGTATATATATGTAGACATATGTGTGTGTATGGGACATTCTACGCCTAATCGTCAACCAAGCTTACCCCCTTCGATTTTGATAATTTTTCAGTATGATGTTGTTCTCGACCTACAAGTGTCTAGGAATTTTTTCCATATTCTTTTAACCACAATCAAAATTTTAATGTAATTGTAAAACCGATAACGAAAACGCCATTTTTTATATCTAAAAAAATTTGCACTTATTCTATGATTTACAATGTAATTTCTTAACACGCTATAAGAAGATCTCAATATTCCTTTTATTTCAGCAAGTTTTTTAATGACGTAATACAATTTTTTTTGGTTTTCGCAACTTTGTCAAATATCGACTGTATTCAGGTTCGGTATTTCTATAAATTTCAGATAAATTGAAATCTATTGATATTTGAGAAAGATATAAAGATGATCGTTACACCGATCGACGTGCCTGACGTGGATTGCCATATATATATTTATATATATATGTATATATGTACATAATATAGGTACATCGATACAGCAGGTAACGTGCAAGTTTCAATATACTAGAGAGAAGGGCAAAGAGCCCACCGACGTCGAAACGCTTATTTCGTTTTTCCCTCTCTTTCTCTCTCACTCAATGTCTCGCTATCTTTGATACAGCGAGAAATCGCGTACGAGAGCTCCACGCGTATACCCCCGAGAAACAGGAAAAACCGCTTCCTCTTCCGTATGTACGTTCCCTCTGCCTCTAGTACTGCCTCTGTGCTACCGGGTTTCCATTGCAGAGTAGCAGGATCTTGTTTCTACAGAAGGTATCTAGTATATACAGATCCACAAAACCCGCAGACCTGAGATGTACGTGTTGTTCATGTATCAATATTATATTCGTATGTTAATGGATTAATATTTGATGCATGGTTGCGGCGGACCATATCAGGTATAATTCCCAAAAATGCTTTATAAAAAAATAAGACATGCGGATTCAGCCTTCAAAAGTAGACGACCCATATTTATTATCTGCTAGTTACATAATTTCCATATTATACGCATGTGTCGATGGATCAACATTTCATGAGTGGTTGCAGCCTTGAATGTAAAAAAAAGATGTTTGACGTCTACCAGTTGTATAATTTACATGCTTTTTCAAAAATGAAAGTTTGTTTTGATTCACGATTTTTAATTTACATTGTCACTTCAACATTCCACCTATGGATATAATTAGCTTTTTCAATAAGAATAAGTACATTGACCTCAAACAAAAATTTGAACGACTGTTTTACTTTTATTCGTTCAACTTGTCTATGTCGTCGTATTTGCCAAACACTTTCAGCGTAGAGCGTCACATTCCGATTGACAATAAAACGTTGATACTAATGATTTTATATATTTATAAAATAATTTTAAAAAATATTACAGGCTGTCACGTCGAAGCATCATAACATCAACTAACTAATGATTTTATTCGTCGTGAAAGTGCCTCCGATAATAATAATCAAATAATTATAATATAAACGTTGGATTGAGAGTAACTATGTTTTATAATAAAATAACTTTTATTGAAACAGTCGCGCTTACTCAAGTTACAAGTGTAAAGAAAGTGCAATCTCCTTCTATCTTTTCAAAGATTTTACAGACACGCGAGGCTGTGTTTCTGAGGATAACATGCACCGAGACGTGCTCTTGGAAGTCCCGAGGGGTTTGGAGGGGAACGTCGAAGAGTACTGCTGGATTCGACGTATGTAGGTAGTTCACCCTGCGGACCACCCTGAGGCAGGCACACAACGTGCTGCCTTGTATGTCTCGTGCCCTGCACGCGCAGCAGTATCGCAACCATGTAGACTCCCGAAGGGTCCGCCATCGTGCGCACGCGAAAGCAACAATATATAATGGCTGCAATGTTCGAAACTGTGAAGAGTTTCCTGAAGCGCCGAGCCCAGCAGCTTCTTTTTCTTCTCGTCCCTCTGGTACTTTCTTGCACCCTTCATACACCCCCTGTCCGATAACGAGGACCAGAGACTCTTGGAAGTATATTCTATGTGAGAAAAAAAAAAAGACAAAACCTGTTGGCAACTTCCAGACTTCAGACTCTTTGAGAGTTAAACTCACGAAAATTTCTACTCGAGTTAAAGAAAAGAAGTTGGGACAAACGAAACAATACTGAACGGTCTATGTATGTGCGTATGTACGCATCATGTATATCGATGTCTATTATCACAAAATCGGATTACTTTCGGAGTATATTTTTTTTCCTACCTGTTAACTGTAATTCTTCAAAGTAAATAGATTGTTAATATTACACATATTAATGTAGTCGACACACTTTAATTTATGTCTAGACAGGTACTCAGATTTGAGTTGTAACTAACCTGGTAGTTATTAACTTAATATATTTATTGATTTATTCCAGGGAATTTAGTAACCATTTTCGAAACATTGGAAGATTCTTATTCTTGAATTTCTTACAACAAAAAGTTTAATATTTCACTCACTATTAATTATTTTAATTCGCATGGCGATTCATATGGCATTTCCAATCGGTTCAAGAGATTCGTTTTTATTTGTATTACAAAAAACATAAGAACCTTCTTTTTCAAAGTTAATTGACTATTTTGTTTCATCATAGAGGAAGCCTTATTCTCGTGAATTTTTTTTGTTGTGATTCTCATGTCAGTACACTCAGAATGGTCCAAAACGTCGAGAAAAGTGATTTGTGCGAAATGTCTGTGTGTGTATGTGTACATTTCGATGTTTACACGATAACTGTCGCAATTTTCGATGAATGCTCTTTAAATTTTGTATGCAAGTGGGCTATCATAGAATACCGCTTAGGATTGTAGTTTACGCGAATCGGTTAAAATTTTTTTTTTCCACACCATTTTCAAAATTTTGAAAAAATCGTTTTCACGCTATCACTTTCGCAATTAAAGAGGCACTGGGCTGAAATTTCGTACATAAATGGACTACCCGTGAAACATAATATGTACCGAATTTTGCGAGAATCTGTTAAGGCGTTCTGATTTTATTATAATATTATTTTTTTTTAATTGTCTGCAAATACTGTAACTCATGCAAATTCTGAGATATCCGGCTGCAATTGCCGATATGATTTCACAATTACTGATTTTCAATTAAGATTTTGGTTTAATTAACTGTTGACGTGTCAGAAAATTTCGATTTTGGTTAACAACAAGAAAAAAAAGCTTTTACGAAAAAGCAAAAATTTTCAAAATTTTTCATTGATTTATCTTAAACTTTCTTCACACTTGGACGACCATTTCAAAAGATTTTTGGTACAAATTTGACACCAATCGGTCGAGTGGATTAAATTTTATGGCATTTTGAATTATTTGAAAAATCTCGTTCGAGCACTTGCTCGTGCAAATTACTAGGGGTTTCAATTTAGTTTACATATGGACTATCATCACACATTTTTTGAGTAACAATTTTACACTAATCGGTCGAGCAGTAAAAATTTTACGTCACTTTGAATTTTTATAACGATGTCTTCCGAGTATAAACAAGTCTGCAAATAGAACCTTGCAAATTGGTTCCTCATCATTTTTTGCTTTCTACAAAGCTTCCTCTATGGGGAAGCCAAAATTGATCAATATACTGCCTCATAGAGGTAGCTTTGCAGAAAGCAAAAAATAATGAGGAACCAATTTGCAAGGTTCTACTTTTTTTTACTTCATATTGTTTTGAATTTTTTAGATCAACTTTCTGATATGTAGTTTACATAACACTTTTCATTATTTAATGGAAAGTGATTGTCAATATTTACGCGCAGATCGTGATAATTTCAGATAACCTGATTTAACAGAAGTTAAGTGTAAGTTGTTTACGTTGTGTCGGATTTTAAATGCAGAATAACGGTGCACTTGCGAATTCACATCCACGTGTACTCTGTACTTAAGACACCATACTATAGTTATGGTGTGGTATAGGATGCGGCGAATATACGTTGCATCATTCATGATGCAGCGATCCCTGAGGGCGTCCAGCTCCATATTTGGAGGCTCTTTCATCAGATGAGAGCGTCCCTTTTTCGCCTTTCTCCGCCCCAAACCCATTCCCCTTATCTCTTTTCCCGCTCGCTATCCAGCTTCGCGTTCATTAATCTTATAACGCAATTCCCGTGCTCTGAGCTCCGTAAGACGTCTCGTCGTAACCGCAAAAGCAAGGACCGAGAAGGAAGCAAAGACCTCTTTTCATTCACGACATAATTATCTATAATTATACCCTGATGTTATGGCTTTTTAACTTGTGGTTCAAGACTTTTTATATCACACGACGAGACGCGATAAATATAAATTGCCGTACATTAAAAGATATATGATTACGGAATCCACATAAACATAAAATTTGAGAAAAGTATCATATTTCGATGCATCATAAGTTTCTCATGTTCTTTTATGAATACGCTAATGGTCGTTAAGTTATTAAACAAAACGGTTTTTATAAGGTTTCATTATTTTGTCAACAACATCCTGAATAATAGTTTATTACGATACGAGTGCGATGAAACTTTTTCTGATGCGGGTGAGTTTTGCAATCAAACGAGTTGAGAAAAAGTTTCTCGCACGAGTTTTGTATACAACTGTAATTCACTAGTGCGAGAAGCGCTTACTTCTCACACGCTCCTCTTCGCACGCGAGAAATCGCACTTCTCGTACGGAGTTGCATGAAAAATGAAACGATATGTTCAATTTTAGAGTAAAAAATGCTGATTATTAATCGCTCATTATAGACATAAAAAACTCCCGAGCATTAATTCAAGAATGTTTTTTATACACTTTTACATAATATAAATATATACATTTACAACATTATAAATCGTTGGAGTCTTTTTTCGAACTTCAGATAGAAATTAATTCTAATAAAAAATACTTCTAAAAATAATAATAAATACTTCACACTATTCTTATCATGAAAATTATGACAAATTTAATTGTAATGAATTATTTAAATTTCGTTTAAGTCTCCTGGTCTTATATAGAGAAAACTTTTTACGTCGTCGCATAATTTCTGCAGGCTTCAGGTACCCTTTACGCGTGACTACTTCATTCGTGGCTTGCGTACATATATGGTAGTTTCTCACTCGTGTTACTTGGCACACTTTACACGAGCGGGAGGAGTGAAGAGCGCAGTGACTTTCTTCGACAATGGGGAAGTGTGCCGACGCGTCGGTACTGCCGAGAGAGTAGTGGGTTTACACGCGTGAGCATATATATGCCAGTATAGTAAGAAGAGAACCCTTTACAATGGCGTAACGTGAAACGGTACGCACGAGTCGTATACTCGCGTGCAGCACTAGCGACGACCAAGTGCATTATACTCTAGAGTAGTCCCAGTAACCGCAGGAGGCACCACAGTAATAGGACATAGTACTATAGTGCAATACAATATATATATATATATATATATATATACATATATATGGGACATTCTCTATCATTTAACAGTTTAAAAAAAATACGATTTTTTGTACTGTTTAAAAAAAGACTTTCGTTCAGAAATGTCTACAGAAATTATCGTGGATTTAAATAAAAATGATTGATCGGTTCCCGGGACGAAAAAAAAACCGGCACTGTGAATACATAAATTTTTTTTGTGACGAATGCCCGAAAAATCCCTTTTCGTCACACGTGCATGAACAGCGGTGCTTTTCATGGTAGTTTTGAGGGCCGAAAGTGGCTAGTTTCATAGCACAGTTGCAATAATTGATTGGCGCATGCATAGTTCACTTTTTCGTTACTTACAACCCTGACGTTTCACTTCCGACCCTTGGGACGTAAGATTGTACCCTCACTTTTCACAGTTCGTCATGCAAAACTACCATTCAAAGCACCACTATTCATGCACTTGTGACGTATATAATGTGCAACGTGGGCCGAAATTAGCGATTGCGACTTGTGTGATTGCTGCCCGAGCAAAGCGAGAAACCTCACGCTCGTCGCAACCGCAAACTTTCGGCCCTTGTTGCACAATATACTATTTCGTACCTGCAACGTGTGGCAAAAGTGGCGATTTTTGGTTAGCTATATAAAAACAAGTCTGCCCATGCGTAATATCGCGCTTCTTACGCGGTTTTTACGCACTAGTGTGAGAAAACGTCTTTCTTGCATACCCTTGCCACTCTGGGGATATAAAAAGTGGGAGTTTTTCCTTGTTGTAACTCGTACAGCCAACTTTCTAACCTTCGCCAAAATTGCCGCTTTTTCGCACTAGTTTCATAAAGTGCTACTACGGTGCTGCCATTTTTTATATTTCAAAAAACGATTTGGTAATTTCCCTTTATTTCTCCTGATTTTACACAAGCAAATGGTAGAAGGTGAACGGTTCTACGGATAAAAATATATTTTTAAAAATTATTCTGGCTAAACTTGACGAGGTGGAATAACCTATATATAGTACTACGGATGACGCACTATAGCATTCCACGTAGTTGTGTGTACAGTATAATACAATAGTCACTGAGACGATCAGGCACCGACCAGAAAGCCTCTGAAGCACGACTAGCCACTAGCAGGGCTCGAGCATCGAATGAACTCAAACGAGAAGTAAGAGTGAAGGGACGGAGTAGAAGAGGGCCTCGAGATCCTTCTAAAGAATCGTACCCTACCTTTTTTTTTGTCCCTTCTCGGCTTTCACACTCAACACCATACATAAGAGCCAGTGACTGCACAGTAGCCTATTCAGAGGCTGTTGTAATATTGAGGGGAATAAAAAATTGGCGCGTTAATCGTCGAATTAAAAGTCTCACGCGTCTACACAATATAAGAGTTGTGACCCTCACATTACACAGGAGTCAGTACTAAAAATTCTATAAATTTCACTTTCGCTTGTGACTCATATAATATTTTTGTCATTACGACTTAATTTTTAATTAAAAAAGGATAATATTTTTTAATTTGTTATATGACAATGAAACAAAAAAGATACGTCGTTTTTTTCGGAGATATTATTTTCAATTTTTTTATAGGTTGGAGGATAAAAATTTCAGTTATAATTTTTATACCAAAAGTGCCGATCATTTTTTTTCGAAATGTATAATCCCAAATAAAGATATTCACCATTTTCTTGTCTACACCATAAAAAACATCACAAGGTCAACCGCAAACAGAATGGACGCGAATGTATTTCCTTCCATCGAACACGATTCTGTTATGTTCTTCGTTGTCCAATTCTTTTTCCATCCCTCTCGCTCACTGTCTTTCTCTCTCTATTTCTTTCTATCAATATACTTTTCAAATCTTCTATCGCGTCGCCCACGGGTCTCTTTACTGCGATGGCAATCGAATTTCCATGAATATATTCGTGGATGCACATCCACGTGTACAAAGTCGATCCCGTCGCCAGAAACGAACACGCGCGTTTTCTTCATATAGTAAGTATACCTGAGGTCCTCTGAATTGGGGAGGCCCGGTCGTACCGGTCGGTACCTGACTCTATCTATTATTTCTCTCTCCGTCACGGTCGTTTTCTGGCCACACTTTGCGTCTTCCTTTCCCTGCCTCTCTTGGTCTCCTACACGTTCGCCCAACCACTTGTAACCCCAAACACATCAAAATATTTCCATTCGAGGTATATAAGCCTGAGGGTCTTGGAGTTCTTCAAGGTTGTGATCCTCGAAGACATCGACTTGATATACACGAAGTTAAATCATATATTTCTTTATACAATTTAGTCAGAAAATTCACGGCGATGGAAATGCCAAAATATCGTCTTCTAAAGTTGCCGTGAGTTGAAGATGGTAGACGAAATTAAGGTGATTTTTAGTTTTCTGATAGAACGAAAATTTATGATATGTGAGGTTTTGCGGTATTTAAATATATTCCTTGCTCATTTCTTAATGTATCTTTTTTTTTCCGGCCACACTTTGCGTCTTTCTTTCCTTGCCCCTCTTGGTCTCCTACACGTTCATCCAACCACTTGTAACCCCAAATACATCAAAATATTTCCATTGGAGGTATATAAGCCTGAGGGTCTTGAAGTTCTTCAAGGTTGTGATCCTCGAAGACATCGACTTCATATACACGAAGTTAAATCATACATTTCTATATACAATTTAGTCAGAAAATTCACGGCGATGGAAACGCCAAAATATCGTCTTCTAAAGTTGCCATGAGTTGAAGATGGTAGATGAAATTAAGGTGATTTTTAGTTTTCTGATAGACCGAAAATTTGTGATATTTGAGATTTTGCTGTATTTAAATATGTTCCTTGCTCATTCCTTAATGTATCTCCTTATTATGTCGGATCGGTAGAAAAAATGAGAATATGAAATAATACTTATTTGATCTCGAAATAAAAATTACATTGACTTTTTTTCATCAAAGTATATTGAACGTTCGTATCACTATCGATTCTTCGATAATTTTCAGCAGCATTTTCATATTTTTATAAACTTTTCATATTACACAACAATGTAAATCCAAAATTTGTTTGACTTCTCTATTCTAGGCATACATATAGTCATATATTATACTTTCACTCTCTCACTTGATGCCTTTTTTTCTGTGGCAGAGGCCTCACGATCGAGATATGGCAACGTTGTCGGCAACCGCACCTGCAACCTGTTACCTCGTGGGACAAAAAAAACAAGCAAAAATGATTTGGTTCTATTCAATTCTCAAATATTATCCGCAATTTTTTTACCACAGTCTCACATAGATGAAGTGGTTGTTTTTTATACTTCAACTCACGACCTCAATTTTGTCTTATCAAAATACGAATGGGGAGACATTGATATGAAAGAAAAAAATACATCAATATGACATACCGAATGAATGAATTAATTAATATACAAAAAGAAGAAAATTCAATGCTCATATGAATCGATTTGAACGTTTTCTTTCCATTAGTGATTTCATCCACATTGACTTTGATGCGTCATTAATAGAGATAAGCGCTCACTGATACGGCATTGAAAAACTATAAGTCAACAGGTAAGAATGAGGTAATATCGGAAGAAAACCGAATGATAATGATGAGTATAACGAAACATTCTGTCAGTTCATGGTATCCATCATCGACGATTCATCAAGACGTTTTGCCACGTGCATCATAAAATACCTCCGTTGGCAATAGAATTTTCATAAGTGTGCGTGAAATCGTGTGTCACGATCTCGTCTCGGTACAAAATGCCTGCAAGAATTTAGTCACAGCGGTGATGAGGTCAGCGGAGAAGGAACTATAGGATACCGGTTTGTCTAGCTGACGTCACAGTTGTTCCATCAAAAAATACTGTTGAGCATTTAGCTACGCATGCATCCACAAAAGGTAAAATCAAAAAGTTGAAGGTGTGCATTTTTGATTTTATACAGATTGTGTAAGTTTCTTAAAAAAAAAAAATCGTTCCATTCAAAAGTATATCAATTGTATAATTAAAAACCTCGTAAAATTACATCTCAGATAATCACTATATACAAATTCAAAACGGATTTCAGGAAAAAAATCTTCCTATGCGAACGCCAGTAAAGAAAAAAATGTTATAATTCGAGAGAAACTTACCACAGGTCAATTTGTATATTGTTTCTAGAACATGTAAAATTTTTATTCGAATGACAAAAAAGCCTCGTCTACGAGGACGAAGAAAAAAAGCTATTTTTTTAACAGAAATCAGAACTATGGTGTAGAGAAATTTTATATTTATACTTCCCACGGATAAAGTCAAGCGACAAACGAGGCTACAATGACTTGCAATAACTGTATTCCGATACATCGGTCGTTGGACCCCCGAAATCGACTCACTCGAACACTGATTGGCGGACAGCCGCAGAGTCAACAGATATTACATATTTATATGTTTGTATCAAAAGTGTACCGGGCAAAATTTATATCTCATTTTGATCTTTTGTCTGAAACGAAGACTCCATATACAGGCTTTGAAAATACATCTTTAAATAAAAATTCCGGCGAGTTTAATAAAGATGAGTGAAATTATGATTGTAGATGATATCGAGACTATTCATAAAAAATAGCGACAGCAACCGTTGATAGATGTTGTGACAGAATCATCAGATAAAAATTGAAAATAATAATTATTATGTCAGTTCATGATGTCGGAGAATGTTTGAATTTATGTGTAATTTTCTAATTCATAAGATATATATGTGATTAAATACAAAGTTTTGTAATAATAATAATAATAATAAGGGAACCCTTCTATGTACTGATTTTCCACTATGTTTAATATTTAGATTCATAATGATCTCTTTTAATATGCCAGTCCATCGATTAATCTTTTCATTCGATTATCATCTATTTGCGTCATTGTGTATCATTTATAGCCCATATTTATATCCATGTCAATTCAACAACCGTTTGATAATTATAAAATATTTAAAAGTCTCAGTTGATAATATTTAAAAGCCGTAACTTTTACATTTGACAAACGCAGTACCAAAAGAAAATTTTAATTCATTACAATGGATCCAAAATTTTTTCAAAAACTGTTTCTTGAAAAATCATTGTGTAAGAGTTTGAAACGGTATTTTCTACAGCGGATAATACAATCTGCGGAAGATAGAGAAGAGCGAAAGTCGATATTACTTTCCCAAATAATTTACATTTTAGCACAGTTCACTTCATTTGAAAATATGAGGAATTAATTCTACAAATCCAGAGTGAAGTCATCGAGTACTACAAAAACACCTGTGATGTCGAACCATTTCCAATCCATCGAATTAACTCGCTACACGGAACGAAAATATTAGTTACCATAACCAAAAAATAAGTTGACACAACCAATCAATCATTCTATTTTTCTTGTAACTCAAATGGTGGTGCCAATGATTCGAATAATAGAGCTAACAATTCGAATAGTAGTCCCAACGATTCAAGTGGAAGAATCAACTTTTTTATTGGTTCGGCTGACTTATTTTGCAAGTACCAATCGTTAATAGTTGAAACTCTTATTCGATATGATTGGGGCAACTAATTTTTTAGAACGGCGGTATAGCAAATTTATGACGTAGTTGTCACAACCTAACTTTTTTTTCCTCGTACTTGTCAGAACTAAAAATTTCTTTCCGTGCATAATAATCGGGCAAAAAAATGTTCACAATAACGAAGCAAGTGGAAGAAAAGGTGTGGTGTCGACGCGATGTCTCGACGCGACAAAGTTTCGCTACCTTTCCACCTCTTGAGCTTTCCGCGTCGACGCACTTGGTTATTTATTTTATTTCCATCGACCAGAGCGATCCGATACCCGATAGATACGGTAAACTATACGACAGCCATACTGCACCATCGTAGGAGAATAAAAATGCCAAGTAAAACCCGTCACGATTCTATACATACCTTAGTTACGTCTACGGAGAAATAAACAAAGATCTGTGCCATCGATTAAACCGTAAATCTCGTTACTTCGCTACTACTTTCGTGCCGTTCGTCTTCCCTTCGCTTCTCGTTTGCTTTTTTTTTGTCTTTTGGTATTTATACGCAACCCTTGGACCCTACGTACAAACTTCGTTTTTTCTCTCACGTTAATGGCCCGTCGTTTCCTCGAAACGATACTCTTCACTGCACCGCACCAGGACATTGCCCATAAAACCCACAATACTATTTCATCCTGATTTTTCTTTATTTGCCCGGATAGGTACTCGTAAAAATCACGAAAGGGCTGCCGCTCGGAAATAAAAGCCGAGAGTGCGATTACGTATCGACAATGTTAGGAATAAGTGATTGGACAAATTGCTTAAATTGTAAAATTCACTGATTACTCGTTTTTCAGAACAAGACCTCAACATTTCCGTCATAACATTGACAATGGTCATGATCGATTTGCACAAAACTGGTGGAAAGCTTTTATTCCAATTGATAAGCAATTTGGAATATGAATATTCAACTAAATAAAACACCAGGGCACCGATCATTAAACGCATAATTCTATTTCATCCTCATTTCTCTTTATTTTCCCTGTTACAGAAAAAAATCACAAAGGTCCATCGGTCCGAAATAAAAACAGAGAATGCAATAAAGTATCGATAATGTAACGAATAAGCGATTGGAAATATCGGCAAATTCATGGAACTTAAACATTACTTGTTTTTTTATTTAAAAGATATCAACGTTCTCGTCATGACATCGAAAATGGACTGATAAACTAAAAACACGTTCTCGGGGAAAAAACTGAAATTTTATATTTTTAACTCCCGACTGCCTCTCTGGGGCAAAAAAGACGGGAGTTATGCGTTTCACGGCGATCAGCTGATTTGAGCGATTCCTTTGTAGCCAATGTTCTCGAAAACGACAAATAATTACTTAACCAAATTTTGTACGTCGCTTATATCACTAGTGCCTAACGTCTTTTTCCATAAATTAAAGTGATAAGTTGTTGATTCACTTAGATATTTATGGTTTGCAAATAGTGCAAAAAGCCTATTTGAATATATCAAAATGTCACAAGATGGCCGCCATTATCGTGCTGTAGTGTAACTCACTCCACAGCGCATATGGCAAAGTGTTTACTTTAAAAAGGATGAAATAAAAATAATTTTCACAAAAATTAAAAAACTCTCGACTAAAAAATATGCTTAACTAATAAACAAATGCGGTAAATAAAAAAATGGTAAAATAATGAAAGAACATATAATATTATAGTCGGGAGATTCTTTTGTCATCAGGTGTGAAAATCTCTCGACTATAATATGATATGTTACTTAATTATTTCACCATTTTTTATTTACCGCATTTGTTTATTAATTAAGCTTATTTTTTAGGCGAGAGTTTTTTAATTTTTCGTTTAATCGATACATTTTCAAAAATACGTTATTAACGGGCCAAAGAGAGAAATTGTATCAGAAAGCCAATAATCATACTGCTATTAGTCATTTGCTGTACAATGCCGGGAATGAAATTAAACGTGCGGTCAATTGTCGATCGACACAACATTCGTTACTCCGAATATAGTAATTATCAAAAGATGCCTCGTGGCAATTGCACAAATACAGATAGTACAATAGTACCCCACGAATGTATACGGTGCGCTGTGAGACTTGCAGTTGTCGATATCTAATAAGGTCGAGCGATCGAATCGATTCTACGCGGTAACAAACGGGGCCGCCACGACCGTGTCGACGTCTCGACGATAAACGAAATTTATCACGGCCGAGCAAAGCTTCCAATACGTGATCGTATCTGCTCAAGTGCCCGTATGCGGATAATTAACTTGGCTTTCGTCGATATCTCTGGAATTACCAAGAAAAGACGAAGTGGACGAAGCTATACATTCGAGACAATGAGATTTGCAAAAAAAAATCCATTTAACGCAACAATGATGGTAATTCTACTCGGGTCAAAGTTTTTGCAACCTTTCTTTATCACATTTGACTTTCGATCAATAAAAATGTACATATATCCACGCTCCACGTTTTTACTTGTGTGTGTGTTTTTACCTTTACCACCGGCGCGATAAAATAGTCGAGGTTGCTATATATTTCTTTGTACTTGTTCATGCAATGATGGAATGAATGTGGAAGTGCGAAAAAAAAAATTCTTCCTTAGAAAATTTACTTTCAATTAAAGTTTATACAAAACATCTTTTGAAAATTGAAGTGTATTAAAAGAAAAAAAAATGGGAAGCAAGACTTCTTATTTCCTTCAAGTCTTGATAGGCAAAATAATAAGGTGATATCGTTTTTCTGTGAAAAAAAAGATTTTGTTAACAAATGCGAGAAAATAAAAACTTTTTGCATATGTAATAGGGACAAAAAAAGAGTCCTCGTATTTTTGTCAGAGTTGATAGGATTGATAAATATGTTTAGATCAATTTTTGTTCATTTTTCTGTTACAAATAATATAGAAAAATAATAATATATGATTTTTTAAATATTGTTTGTTGCAAAAATACAATTCTTATATCTTTGGATAAGAGGTCGTTGCGGTTTCATTATTTTGCACGCATCATTATGTATGCGGATAATGAAAACACCCGAGGAAAGTGATGACCAAGAAGAATTTCTATTTTAATCAGTCCTGACGCATAATTTTCCAGTCGTCTTGCACCTACATACCTCTGTTCGCGTCCTTCGTTAGACTGGAGAATTCCATTATCCTCGATCCGGGCGAACGAACGAACATACAAACGTGATCGCGCAATCGGGTCACGACGAGAAAAACGAAAGTGGACGCGTGCCGTCTGCTAACCGCAAGCGTAATATAGCATCGAAGGCAAACTGCACAGTGATTGGCACTTTAAAAAACCTTTTAGAACTGCAATACCGAGAAAGCTGATTCACCTTCCGCTTTAGGATACGTCACGAATTTTTTGAATTTTGTTGAGAACGAATACAGAATTTGATTTTGTTCCCCTTCTAATAATCACAAATTATTAACCTCTGCTTTTTACAATCGCAATACCATGTAAATAATATTAATTGATGTTCAGTTAACGGCGAATCCCTTCAAATTCAATAATAGTCTGAACACAGGTCAAGAATTTCCTTATCTAATTTCAAAGCAGAAGACAAATTTTTATCATTGTTTCAAGGGGCAAAGACATTTTTATCGTATTTGAAAAAATTCGGGCATTCGAAAATTAGGTCAAACCTGGAAACTACGAATAGCAACATAAAAAAAAGTTGTATGAACTATCAACGAATTGTTACAAAATCAAGACTAAAACGATCTCTTTTGGTGGGCACTGCAGCGAGAGTAAGATACTGGAAATAGTTGTACAACAGATCGGAAAAATTTGACCTAGACGACGTTTCTTATTCCTTACGACATATTTTGAAACAAAAAAACAAATATCGATTTTTAAGCACTGTTGATTTTCCAAAAAAGTCACAAAAAATATAAAAAATTTGCCACGCTTGATTGTTAAGAATAGTATGCAAAGTACAAAATAAAATTGGCACGTCAGAATATTAAAAATGGTAGGAAGAGATGCATTTATTCCAATCGAGGGCGCTACATTTATTTTTCTTTTCAAGTGCGAAAATGTGCCTTTTTTTATGGCCCACAAGAAAATAATTAATTCAGACTTAATTGTGTAATTTCAGACTATATTTTGCTACAAAATTGATGAAATTTTTTTTTTTTGCGAAAAGGACTTCGGAAAGTGGCATCGAAAAATTGTCGCCAATTGTGCATAAAAATCCTTAATTTTTAGTATTTTTTTTTTTTTTTTTTTTTGGACCGTGCAAAGTTCATAAGTTATCGCAGTTTGAAATATTGAAAAAATACATATATTTAGCATTCTTATCGGTTTTATCATGTCCTGACGTGATAAAACCGATATATGTATTTTTTTAAATATTTCAAACTGCGATAACTTATGAACTTTGCACGGTCTCACAAAAAAAAACTGAAAATTGAGGATTGAGGATTTTCATGCACAATTGGCAACAATTTTTTCGATGCCATTTTCCGAAGTCCTTTTCGGGAAAAAAAAAATTTTCCTTAATTTTGTAGTAAAATATAGTCTAAAATTACCCAATTAATCCTGATTTAATTATTTTCGTGTGGGTCATTAAAAAAACACACATTTTCGTTTTGTTGGATGACGATATGATTAATCGTTCCCGAGATATCATAGGTTAATTGAAAAATGAAAAATGTGGCATATTTCACCAGAAAAAAATATTTAAAAAAATTAAAATTTGGTGTATCTATTATAACCACTGAACCTGATTTTTGGACATTTTTTCGAATTTTTTTTATTTTTTGGGTGGCTGAAGTCATGTGGAATGCCTCATGTACTGATCTCCCTGTGACTCAAAAAGTTTCATATGCCAACTGCTATAAAGGTTAGTCAATTATCGATGGGTATCCAAAAATAGTATTCCGCATCCTAAAACATACATCATGGTACCTTTCATCGCGGACACATTTTCTACGGCGCTACAATGTCAGGTCTTTCAGAAATATACGACGACCTACCGAACCTCCTGTATCTACGGGGCGTGCAGACGCGTGGCAGCAACATCTGCGAGAACAGATGTTTTCCCCTGGCGTGTAATCATGAACATCAGCAACAGTATAGTGAAACCCTACTGCTTATTCCCATCGTAGCTTCAACCGCTGCTAAGCTGCCAAAATTTCCGCCACAAAAATGAAGACACAAGTCGTCACCAGCTGTTGTACTAACGCGTACCAATATTGACTGACCCATTATACGATTGCTCACATTTCAAATACTTGACTTTTCCTCCAATCTATCGTAATACTGTTAAAAATAAAACTATACGGCATGTGTGTGAGTCACGTCTTTCTGTCATTTATTTCCGATCTTCTCCACACGGAGAAAAACAATCGGGCGCCGACATATTTTTTTTATCAGACTAGCCAATTATCTGTAGGTATAGAAAACATATTTGCTGATCTAGCAAAAAAAATTGCTGGTCCTGCAAAGAGCTGTCATCAGCCCGCGTGGCAAAACATTCTTCATCTTGCAGATCGTGATTTTTCCTTAGAAAATTGAGTTTTGGACAGAAAGAATACTATGCTAATTTTCTATCCAACAAATCCTTGTTTCCCTAGACGATAATAACGTCGACTGAAAGGAAATAGCTAACAAAAATAATCTCAAAGCGAGGATAGCAACTAGTAATCTAAAGAGAATTAAGGTTATATGGATAAGCAAAGACCTGCATCACTAGAAAAATGTTCACAGCGGAAAAACTTGTTTTTTAAATGTACTCTTCTACCGTTATGTATTTCAGGTTGCTCAGCATAACTATACACAATATTTTCTTATGGACTTACAACTCTATAATGTATTTCACGACCGAGAAATCAGACAGAGTCGAATGTTCAGTTTATTGATGTGGCCTGACCCATTATTCGATTTCTGACATTTGGAATACTTGATTTTTGGTCCAATCTATCTTAATACTCTTAAAAATAAAACTATATGTCACGCGTATGAGCTCACATAGCCGAATGACCTTTGACCCGAAAACATTTTCACTAGAGACTAAATGCGACGACCAACAGTATGACACGACAAACCGAATCAGCGTGGAATCGAATCGAACGAGACTGAATCGTTCCTCGTCGACATACCAAACAGACTCTCTGCACCGGATTTCACCTTCTCCTTCGCAACCGGAATTAGAACTTGATCGATGACCCTTTCGACGAGCTAGATATCCCATCCTTCCTGGTGTGTATGTCACTTCCCGTAGCTGCCCCCGCTGATCCTTCAGCTTCCCTTGGTAACTATTACTGCTGTTAGATGGACCCTGTTGCGAACCTGATTTCGACCCGGTGACCAAGACTAATTGTGTTTCGTAACGGGGTGAGTCGGGCTTAGCTAACGATCGGGGTAAATCGACAGGGAGCCTCAGCGAGGCTGGGGGTCAACTGGAAAGACAGACAGTCACAAGGAAAATTCGTTCTCCTGGCCTTATTCCCGGACTGTCTTTGAAGAATTTCAGTAATCGTTCAGCGGAGATAATACGAATGGAAGATAGGTGGAAGGGAAAAGAGGGAAACAGTCGACTCGGTTCCAAGTGGTTCGACTGATGTAGGCACCCTCCGCCATTGGAAACATTCTTTGTCCTAGTGGAAGCGAACCGCCATTCCATGTGCGGAGAGGCTGATCATGGTGGGTCCACCAGCGGGAGCTAGATTCAGCTTCAGCTGAGCAGAGAACTGATTTCATCCGTCGTTGACGAAGACTAATTACGTCCGCAAGTAAAGACGAACTGTTTTATCGAGAAGGAAAGAAGGAGATGGAGGTAATGATTGAAAGAAGTTGAACTCTCGAGGCTCCAGATGCGAGACGCTTTCATCAGATTCACTTATTCAATTCTGGATATCCTTGTGTCTCCTGGAAAGATTTCGGATAACTAGGAGCAATGAATCCAATCTTGGATACAAGAGTAACGAAAACAGAGTTGGGCCAACCGAAACGATGTTGACGACAGTGATTTTACACTGAGCAATGACAGCGGTGCATCTATTCGAACCAACGAAAACGTCATGACAAATTATTATGGCAGCAGGCAAAATTTTTGGAATTGTGGGATTTAGGCTCTACGAATAACCGATGTGTCAAGGAGACGGAAAGTGTTTTCACGGCCCAAAATCTTTTAAATTCCCAGTGACCACTGGTTTAAAAGGCGAAAAAAACTACTTTTTCCTTTTATAAATCTGATGAATACAAAGAAAACTAATTTATTAAACCTTACAAAAAGAAACTACCGTCAAACTGCAATCATTAACCGTTAAGAAGTATTAAGATGCGAAACTCGTTAGTTCACGAGAGTATTTACTTACGGATTATAACAGAGTTGATAAACATCTCGTCCGGTTAAATGGAAGAACAGATTAATTACAACTTTACCAATTAACAAATACGCGATTTTCGCAAACTTTTAACTCTGTGTACATTTCAATTCTAGTTCCAAGTATTCAGGTTGACTGTGAATTCGTTGGATCACACTGAGCCACACAGAGTCGTTTTGTGGGAGAGAAATTCACACACAGCGGAGAAACATTGAGAGGTCGAAGACAGAATTTAGACGGCTGTTGAGACACAGTACATAAGTATAGCTGAGGAGTTTCGGTAAATTCGAAACTCCAAAGCGACAGTGCGCAGAACGGTGGCGGAGCTGCTATGTGAAGTTTCGTGCACCGCTGGTGCACTTCTATGTTGGTAGTACTGCCGCACGACTTGCCAATGGAAACAGGACGAATTTCGAGGCGCGTTAAAGGGGTGTTAAGATATTAAATCCGGCGAGAAGGAGCGAGTGACTGCAACGGCACCACTACTACCAACACAGCAGCAGCCACGAGCTTCGGGGTTTCCCCAACTAATTATAGAGTTGAGTGCAACCTTAGCCCGAGCAGCAATTGATTTAAGACTTCAGCGGCAGCTGCGGCGGCGGGTGGGATGCGAAATTGGACGGGAAATTTGCCTTGCTGCGTACACTCCTTCTCGCTGCATTTCTGCTCTTCCTCACTATTCTACTTTCCTTCGTCGCTCTCTATCTTTACCCGTTTAACCACTTCACTTTCTTCTTCCCTTTTACATTTCTCTGTCGTTTACTCTGCATCTCCTTCACATCGTGCTTTTACCGCACTACCGCGACCACTCTTTACTTTTTTTCCACTAGGGAATTGAGTTTTCGGACGAAAGAACCCTACGCCAATTTCCTATGCAGCAAATCGTTTTTTTTTCCTGAACAATAATGACGTCAACAAAGAGGCAACTCCTGACGGAAATCCCATGATTGTTGTACAGTGAGTATTTCACAATTGAAAATTAAGGTATCGCGTTGCAAATATCTTAATGGATAAAAAAATATATAGGACTAAAAGAATTAAACAGATTTAGTTTCAACTGTGCGAATGCATTTTGAGGCTTACATAAAATAAGCTTAAGTCGGGGCGACATCATTTTCCCGAAAAATAATTTCGAAATTGAGGCGAACCACTATCCTAGACTATAAGTAGACCTTTTAGTTTTTCATAATTTATTTATTTATTTTATACCGTACTCGTGCATTTTCTTGAATACGTGTAGGAATAACGCCACACATTTTTAAACTATAACATTTTTCAAATAATGTTAAGAAATGCCTTGAATGCAATAGAATAAAGATTCGAAAAATACTGTCCGGCAAAATAACAATTCAACAAAAAAAAACATTCGGCTTCTTAAAGAATCGGTGATCTGACCATTCGGCAAAATAACATTCGTCTTTCTAAAGTCTCGGTGATCTGAAGATTCGGAAAAATGACGATTCGGCTAAATGACATTCGGCATTATAATTTGTCGGTGAAGAAACGGTTCGGCAATATGGCTTTCGACAAAACCACGACTCGGTAGAATAATATTTCGGCAAAATGATGTGTCCCCCTTAAGTCTCGTAGTTGATATCTTATAGTAATTCATTGTCGGTTACCTCCAAGGCTCTATAAAATCGGGTTGCTAAGTTTTTCAAGTGAGTGTCTGTATTTTCTACATTCAGTTCATCATGCATATTTTTAGTATATGGTAGTTACCTATTGTTCGCAAAAATTTATTTGTTTTAAGGTGTGCAGTAGAGCGGCGCAAAATTTTTATTTATTTTTTCGACTTCGCACAGCATAAAACCGTCGTTTATATCATTCTATTGACAACGGTAGAAGGAAAACATCGTGCGATTTGTTTTAGATAGCGCGCAATGGGTTTTAGTAGTTCTCATTTGATTAACACGTAAGCAGTCGTTGTCTCGAGTTTCGAGGGGATTGCCAATTTGCGTACAAAATAGACGGGTATAAAAATACAAATAGTGACATCAAATAGCTTCTTCAATTATATTTAATTCGGTGTATCATAGAGCATTTACCACCACATACTCTCAAAGATATTCAACTTTGACTACAATAAATGCGTATAATTTGCATTTTTTTGCGAATAACTCGGGCACAGTGGATCTTACGACCATAATTATTACTATCAAGCTTGGAGAGAATACGTTTACCTCCGAAACTACATAAGAATCATTCTCGTAAGATCAAACTTGATGGAATTATGATTTATTAAAGTTTAACTTCGAAGTATAACTCGAAATGATAGAATACGTTTTTGGTTACTTTAATTTAACAAATTAGTTGCATATACCTGTAATCAGCAAGAAGACCTACGCCCATAGCTTCTCTGAGTAATGAGATACCCCATTATTAACTTGAAATAGTATGGGACTTACTTATGCTGAAGTTTGAATAAACTTTTGAGCTACCAAGACGTTTTTTACCTGGAACAAAAAATGTGAAGAAATAGTTAGTGACTTGTTTACATGAAAATACAGGCAAATGGGGTAATACATTCGATACCCCAATTGTTTACATGTACGAGATGCATTTCAATTAAATCCTACACGGCTATATACAAATAACGTATAAATAGAAAATGTATCGGCTCTACTGATTGAATAAATAATTGGACAATGTTATGGAAGCGTGTCGAGAACAAAACGAACGAATGGAAACGCGTTCGGCGTGGCGGGCACGAGGACTGACGCCGGAAAAACGCTTTAATAAAAATGTTTATTCATGAGTGAACGATGGAAATGGAAATATACACGCTGTAAAACTATATATCTGTATACATTATTATCAAACGTCCGGTACGGCTGGTTGGACACTCTCGGGTATATGTCGCATGTTGAATGAAATATAGAACCCTCCCCTCCCGAACGTTTTTAAACTCGTCTCACACGTATTATCACGTTACAAGCGATAAGGCTTATTTCGAAGGAATTAAGCTAATAACGATAAGAACTCATTTTAGGGCAATTAACATGCTGTTATCACATGCGGGTCGAGTTTCTAATTTTTTGCAGCTGAGTACAGTCGGGGACTTGGCCTTAATTAATTATATTATGTCTACAATCATGTAGATGACCCTTTCGACCAGCTAGATATCCCATCCTTCCTGGTCATTTTAGGGGGGCAGAGTCAAAGTTCCGAATGGTAAATACACGAAGGGCCAAAATTTCGTATATTAATATCTCACCTACATTTTTGACGAAAATTATTCTAGCGAATTTTGTCAAAAATGTAGATGAGATATTAAAGTTCGAAATTTTAGATCTTCGGGTATTTACCATCCGGAACTTTGTCCCCGAGAGGCAAGGTGATCGGGGTTAAAGTTCCGAAAAGGAATGGAACGAAAGTCTAAAATTCCGAAATTTAATATCTCACCCATATATTTATGACGAAAAATTTTCTAGCGAAATTCGTCCAAAAGTAGGTGAGATAATAGATTTCGGAATTTTAGACCTTCGTGTATTTACCATTCGCAACATTAATCCCACCCCATTTTAGGACAATCAAGAAATCATTTTAGGACAATTAACATGCTGTTATCACATGCGAGTCGAGTTTCTAATATTCTGTATATCAGTTTTTGCAGCTTAATACAGTCGAGGACTTGGCCTTGATCAATTATATTATTTCTACAATGACTGAGACTATTTAAATTTATTATTTAAATATAGATTCATCGAATTTCAACAATGTTTGACAGGGTTGACAATAATTTATTCATTTATTTTTGCTGTTAAATTAAAAGTGAAAAAAAAACTGTAGCACTATTTACATTGTTAATTATTATACAAATTGTTATTACAATTTGAAACGATTGTCAGTGACATAAAAAGAGAAACTATGTCAAATCGAAAACAGACAGAATGGTACTAATACCAAATATTTCGAAAACGACAGTGCAACATTTTTCTACAAATAATTAATGCGTTTATTTGCAAAAATGGAGATTGGCATTTTTTTCCTTAAAATAAATCCGTGGATTTATAATGCTGTAAAAATAATAAAAAATTAAATTACATTCTGAAATCGCGTTTTTAATATATTTATCTATTATGCAGGTCTTTGCCTAATAATCGTGGCAGCCGAGAAGAGTGAAAAAAGAAAGAATAAAAATCCAATTCTACTTAACCGCGATACGGATACTTAATACGAGACGTTTCGGGCCACCGCGTACGTCGGGCGATCATAACCGGCCTTCGGGTCACGCTTGTCGAGCGCGGAATCGTCACGAAGTCGATCTCGCGATCTGGCACGACGCGAAGTGCAGCGTGGTGCATGCAGGTAACTGCAGCGTGAAGTGCAATGCATGCAGACGTAGTAGAGCAACGGAACAGCGGTACAACGACGCGAGGCAGGAGCAGCAGCAGCGCGAATCGAATCCGTCGGACGCAATTATCTCGGCGGGTTGTTAATGACGTAATCGATTGCGCAACAACGGCGAGTGACGAGCCTCACCGTCGTTCTCGTCCTCGACGTCCCGGGGCGAATTATTAAACATTGCCATAGGTCGTGGCGCGCGCTTGAGCAGGTCGTGCGGTAGGTCAGTGGTGCTCAATTCGCTTCCCAATCTAACAATTATGGCATTTGAATACTATCACCAGAATGTTTCATATTGAATATGTAGTAAATATTTTTTTAATTATTGTATAGCCAAATATTATAATACGTTAGTACATTTGTAAAATATAGTTATGCATCATACATATTATCAAGGTTTAGAGACTTCAAAAAGTGAGGTCGTGGAATTAAAAATATTCAGCGCATATTATTTTTATTTATTTTTTCGAAGAGGCATGACGATTCTGTTTTTAAATGCGTCAGCGTTTATGGACTTTTTTGGCCCTTTTTCGGCCTTCGATAGGTCGTTAAGAGCTTATATATCAAGTGTTGAGACTACATAAGGTTGTTGTATTAATGTGTTATATTTTTGTTGAATGCCGTATTCTCGGTACTATATTTTTATTATTTTTCTTATGTTCTTTTGTCTCGTTATAACCAGTCTATGGCGTTTGCTATTATGTTATTTTTTTGTATTCATTTTTTTTTTTTTTTATCTGTCATCGTTATATTATTTTTGTCACGATGCTTGTCCCATTCACCGAAAAATAAATCAATAAATACTATAGCGATAATTTTTCGTAAAGAAAATGATAAAATATTGCAGTAAGAATTTAAACAACTGATTACAGCATAAAATATTATATGCAATAAATTTTAAACATATAGTAATTTATCATAATTCATTGAGTTTGGAAACGTTGAACAGCAAATTCGTAAAATAAAATGAGGTCTGTAGCGTGCGTAATATTTTTATTTTAGACCGGTAATTTTAAAACAATATGTGAGCTGAAATATTTCTACCATGTTTATCAGTGGTCTGAAAAAAATATGTATCTTTTCGTGGAAATATTTTTTTGCTTGCAATTTTCGTCGGAGCATCGAAAAATAATTTTCACGGAGTGCCAATTTTTTCTTGCTTTCAGAAGAATATTGTGAAATTATTTGTCGATGGAAATTCGAAATATTTTCTGAACTGTTAAACTATTAAAAGGATAACGATTTGGTAATTAATCAAAAGGTTAATAATCTTGTTAATACCAGCACGTTTTTGGCTCGCAATCGTTGCGTTCAACTTTGACTCTACCGCTAATGCTGCTTCGCAGAGTGGATTAGTCGTAGGTCACGGCATTGCAGAGCAAACGCGCTTTCTATAGATTTCTAGAGTCACATTGAAGCAGAAACGTGTCTCTAGAAATAACGATGTCGAACTTGTGCTCTTAACTCCCTTCCCCACTTTTCGCATGGATAGAAATACATCTTCAAGGTTTCGAGCAAACCCGAGCTCGTGGTCGAGGATTTTCGATCTTTATTAAACAGAGACCCATTAATTTACCGCATTGTTATTGCGAATCATTTCTTTTAAATATCGCAATTCTTTATTACTCATTTTCATGATTTTCAAAAATAGATGATTGCGATAAACAGTGATGTTAATTGATGGAAGAGTTCCAGCATAATTCAATCAGCTTGCATTACATTGTACTGACATCGTCAATACAGTTGCGCACCGTTATTCAAACATGGATTGATTGTGTTCTTCATTTGTCAACAAATATAACTGGTATAAAATGGAATTCAAAAGAGGATTTATTCGAATCGATTCCCAGAATCAGTTAATAATATTAACATATGCACGCGCTGACTAATCGAAGTGGAGAGAAAATGAAGGTTTTCGGAAAATTGTATCGAGTAAAACAAATTTTATAGGTATACGCAACAATGTTCACATGCTTATAACTTCGACTGGATATCGGGGGAAAATGTCGATTCACACGATAAAATGTTCACCTGTTATTGCAAGCAATGTTTATTTCATGGAATAAACTCGAAATCGAAATGATGATAATTTTTCCGTTGACTGAATTATTATCAGTCATTTTATGTTACTCTTAATATTTTTCTCTGCATTTCAATTTTTTTGACAGTTTACTTGTGTGCATAAAAAAACATTTGGTGCCGTGTAATTTTTTATTATCTCACAAATCAAATGATGAATTTTCGAAAATTTCTAAGTAATTTACAGTAATTAAACAAAATAATAATTTTAAAGAATGGTCACTTATAAAAAACGGTTGAGGTACGGTTGTATCATGACCAATATTTTTCTTTGCCACGTAATAAGTGTTCATTGTAGTTTTTGTTAATAGTCATCGTATCTGTGCTTGCAACCTTTTGAAAAAAAATTTTTACTACACGGAAAAAAAAGTTTGGTTGTGAAAACTACGTTCCCAGTTTGCTGTACACAATCTCAGAAATTAGTTGCCATATCGAATAGTAACCTCAACTATTCACGATTAGTCCTCGCGAGATTAGTGAGGTTAACCAATCAAATCGTTGCGACTACCACTCGAATTATTGGGACTACCATTCGAATCATCTTTATTACCATTTGAAACGTTGGCGCCATCATTTGAGTTGTAAGGGAAATAGAATAATAAATTGGTTGTGTCAACTCATTTATAGGTTATACTAATCTTTTCTTTCCGTGTACATGAAAATGACATTGGTTGAAAGAGAATTTTTTATCACCATACAAATGACTTTAATTATCCATTCCTTTGGCTCTTCCTTACAAAGAAATACGAAAAAAAAATTTGACCTTTCTGTCCATATATGCATGACACGGAAAGCCAGTGAATGTCTCCCAGGTGAATAGTCGAAAGCTCTGGTGATACAGCGCTCCCCGTAGCACCGTATAACTGTACGTATCACTGACCATAAATATTAATCCCATAATTGGCCACCAAAGTGATTTACGCTGCGTATAAAAGTTTCCGGCATTATTTATAACATTCCAGAAAACTCGCTCTCGCTGGTTTGTTGGTTTGTCTACGTCCTTTCATAGTACGAGGCACACGAGCTGCAATTGCTTCGCGACTGTAGCACAAAAACTGCAGAAATCAGAGAAAGAACCCTTGGGAGCTGCAGTTTTATTTTTTAAATTTTTTGCATCGCTTCAACGAACAAAATGGCTGTCGTACGCTGTAACTCTAGGTACTCAGCTTGCCTGTAATTCTAGCTACGTTCTCCACTTTCCTACGATATATGTTCAGCACTCACGAGCCGCTCGTTTCGCAAAATTGTAAAACAATGCACGTACATCACTCAAACCACGTGCACTACGAATCTCCATGGCCAACTTTACAATAGCCATAAAAGAAAATCATCGAGTGGCACGGAGACGATGTATAGGTATATACATGAATAAGCACTGTGATATTCTTCAGAACGCTGAGATATATGCATGACGACGATAGCATGCCAGGATATAGAGTAATTCTCGACGCATTCTTGTCCGTTTTCCTTTTTCATATATTCTTTTCCGCTCTTTTCATACTCTCTACTCTGCAGTACTCTGTGACACTGAATTCTTATTCCAGTCTTCACGAGCAACCCAAAACCCTTGTCACGGAATACGAATTCGTTCACACCAGGCGATCCTGTATATCAGATTCAAGGAAAACTAAGTTTTTCCCATTTTTTCAATTATTTTGCCCGCTAAATATTCAGATATATTTAGCAATTTTTCATTATAAACTATCTCAGTAAATTCAGATCTTATAACGGGTTGTCAAGAATACAATCATCTGGGAATTTATTTGTATATTCAGTATAATAAATGCTCTTTTATATTTTCACAAGTTTAATCTAAATCGGTTTTACACTATTTTCCATGTAAAAATAATAGCGAATGTCTATCCTCCTAGAAAAATATTTTTATTTTTCAAATCTACAACATTTTTTTTTAAATGTCCATCAATTTTAATTGTTTAAATTGCTATGTTCATTTTTGTATACACGATAACATTTTTTTAAATGTAATACAAATTTAGGATAATATCATTATATCGCATGAAACTTTTTATTATTATCTTTGGAATAGAAATTGATTTTTACAAAACTGTTAGCTGAAGTTTTCGGCTCAATCTGAATATTTTCGGCATGTTTATATTCCAGGTAAACTTGTGTAACGGTGCCCTCAGATATCGCTAGAGAATTGATACAACATGGTCCATTCGTCGCTTCTTCATCCCCTTCACTTTTATCTATCTTCTTCCACTTCTATTTCTACTTTTGCGAAAGAGAAATTCTCATGGTGGATTTGCGGGAACACGAAAAATATTTCTCGACAGGCGAACTCCGGGTGTTCGTGCTACTCAGTTCCGATGGGATGGCAGTTGCTAGTGGTAGAAGCATCTAAGGCGAGACGAGAGTCGAAGGTGGTTGAAAGGGTAGCGAAGGGCGCTAGTAGTAAAAGCAACGAAAAGAGGTTCATAGGAACCTCCCACTATGAACTACCTTCCACTAGAAAACCCGAGACTCGCTTTGACCACGTCGGAATAGCAATTGCCCAGTTCCTCTTCATGTACTTCGCTGATGCTTCACTATTCCTCTACTTTTCCTTCCTATTTCTTCCCATAGCTTTTCCGACCTCCAATATAACAGGAAAATTGTTTGAATTACAGGGAGTCCCCGAACGTGCATCTTCCTGTCTTTTGATTTCTATACTGAACAGTGAATACGTCTTTTCCTGCGGGAAGAAATAAAACAGAATCAAAGAAAAATAAATCACGAGAATTACTTGATTTATTGGAATGACTGGGTTTCAATCATGATTATTTGTTAATATTTTTCTTGTAAAATTGAAAACGAACGAAAATGTACGTCTTTTAGATTTAAAAAAATTGTTGTCAATTTCTTCTTGGTAAATACAGAAAATGTTTTGTAAAATGAAAATACATTTTATTAAATATAGCGAACTAGAAATAGACATCATTTTTTTTCACAATTAACAAAAAAAAACTATTTTCACCTTTGCGGGTATTTCATTCAAAGAATATTTATTATATACGCTTTATTGTGCAGAAGGGATGAAGGTGAGAAGTATGTGCGAAAAGTACAAGCCCTAAATTTGTGTTGACGTTAAGAAACCCGGAAGCAATTGCGGTGAAAGGAAAAGAGAAAGGTTTACAATTTTCCGACGAAAGCACGAAAAAGGACTATAAAATAAAAGGGGTGAAAGCACGGCTCCAGCATTCAGTTCGGTGGAATATCGGCGAATAGATTATATATTTCCTCGGACTGATTCCGAATTGAATGTCGTAGTGGAAGTTCACACTTTCATACACATACACTTCCATATACATATATATATGCATACATGGCTGACGACGAATCACGTTTGGGCTTTGCGGTTTGATCGATGGATATGGTTTCGAATGCCGGTGGCAAGCATCCCGAACGATTCGACGTATATAGAGAGATGAAAAGAAAGCGAAAAAAAATGTGATGATTCATCGCTGACGAAATCGATACTCGCAGTCGTGAACCCGGAAACGCAACCGGTATTAACCCAACGAAGTTTTACGTGATGCCATCTTGTACGAGGATCACAGATTTTCTCGGCAGGATGTCAAAAATACTTTATCATTTTACATCTGCTTTTGCCCACATTCATCATATTAAGAAAACTGTAATTCAATTTTATTTCGACACGCAACAGATTTTATTTATTTTGCAAGAACCTATGAATAATTTTGGTTTTATTTAAACGAGAAGCTAACACAAGACCTTGATTTTCATAATCAAAACAAAAACTAGATTTTCTTGACTTAATAAATGAGTTTCCAAGACTATTCTCATTGTTAGCTGACGGTTTTAAAAACTAACAATAATTTTCAGCAAATAAATTAAGATTCTATTATAGTCATAAGTTTAATAAGATTTTATATTTACTGAATTGAACTTAACGTTAAAATTAGAATTTAAACTTTGAGTGTTTATTTTTTCCCTTCATAAATTTAAGTCTATTGAATAAAATTGCGTGGGTGGCTTAATTACGGTCTTCGAAAATTCGATTGGAAGCAAGCGTCGCAATGGAAGAGATTAACGATTATGAATCCGTTTTGGGCATTCATAGCTCCGCAACTGCAGTTTAAGTGCATTTCAACTGCAATTATTACTAGCACGGAGCGGTAAACTCTCTCTTCCCAAAGAAAAGCGAGCAATTGTTTAGATTTGGCCCGAAACTCGTGGAGCACTGTGGAGTCTGCATTAAACGGGCTGCAGGAAGGAAGGTTGAGGCAACAACTCACTCGCCGCAGGTACCTGAGGAAAAGCGTTCACCCATACGCAGAGGAACTTGGTAACATTGAGCGCAAGTGAGAAAGACACAAGAGACAGAACAAATGCTAACTTCCTACTCGCACGCTCATTACGAAGAACCGCGTAAGCCCGACCTCTGTCGCCTTTTCTCCATACATATGGGATAATCCACACCAATTCGATGTTGGTCTGACCCTTGACCCCTCAAATTTGGTCGACGATATTTTTCATTGTTAATTAAACTCTAAAAGCAGATTTTTGAAGATTTTTTTTCAAATTCTTTGATTCATCACTCGATAAATAAGTAAAAAAAAGTGGCGCCCGTAATTTTGAAATTTTGAAATACTCGTAAAAATCTTGTGCCATATTCAGATACTTTCTAGCCTAGACCCACAGTAGGCGTTCGCTTCCATGGAATAAAAAAATTCATAAAAATAATTGTCTCGTGCGGTGATTTAATTCAGTTGATTGACATTTTATATGTAATACTTGTGCAGTGCCAAATAAATAATAGTATATTACGATACGAGTGCGATAAAACTTTTTCTGACGAGGGTGAGTTTGTAAGCAAACGAGTTGAGAAAAAGTATCTCGCACGAGATTCGTATACAATTTTATTTCACGAGTGCAAGAAGTGCGATTTCTCGAACGCGAAGCGAAGCAGAGCGTGTGAGAAGTAGGCACTTCTCGCACGGAGTTGCATAAATTCTATTATAGAATTAGGGAACCTATCATCGCGCAGTCAGCAATTCATGGTTTTCATCAACTGTGAATTAACTGAATAACGAAATTAACTTTGATGTTAAGAAGATTACTGGAAAAACTGTCAGTAACTGTTTAAAATCCTATGTTTAGTATGAAGGCTGAAGCATCACTTCACAATTAATTCGAACTTTGTCATTTTGTTTCCGACAAAAGGTTTTTCAAAATGGATATCTTCATAAAAATCTTCTAAAACTTCCTTTTTCCTTTGAGAGTTGGAACAACATAAAAACTCACCTACCAAAACCAAGAGGTCAAGAATCAGACCCTGGTCGATTTGGTGTGAACTGTCCCATATACAAAGCCGTGGATAACTGTGGAACACGTAAGCATGCATGTACTAACATAACCCCTCCCCCTGCTCCCCTTTCACTGCTCGTTGGCTTACAACGCCGGGTATAATGGAAGACAAGCAAGCGCGTCTCGCACGCATTAGATGAGGTCGAGTCTGGTCTACGGGTCGTGAGACACAAAGTGGAGAAGCTAGGAACAGAGGCAGACAGAAGAAGAAAGAGTACAGCGGACGATGAAGTACATTGAAGAAGGATGGAGACTCAAAGAAACTCGGAAAAGGAGATAGAAGACATGGTGAAGGATGAAAGAAGATGGAAACTGGAATAGAGAGATGAAGAGCCAGCGGAACGACGCTATGTATGTAGTAGCAGCTCCTCGCCAACCCACCAGCCAACCACGGGATGTTACAATGAGCGTGACGTCACTTCCGGGATCCAGTAGCCGAGAGTCGAGTAGGAAGCTAGGTCGGTAGGTTGGTAGGTAGCCAGACAGCAAAAGCATAGATCGCTGGATGTACTACTAACACCACTGGCTGATACTACTCGGGGTATAGTGCGTCTATATCCGTGTGGTTGAACGTAGGACAGGATGGACACACGGAGAGGCCAACGAGTACATCACCTCGACAGGGACACACCAATGCCCACGGAGAATCACTCGCATGGAACTGGCGAACTGTATGTGACTATGTACATGTGCATGTGTATTTGTATGAGTACGTGTTTGTGTATGTGTGTGTGTGTGTGTTGGCATAAGTGATGGTGAAGATGAGTTGAAGTTGGCGATTAAAGTCTGGAAAAGGAAAAGGCCAAGCGATAAAGCACACATAGAGATGGTGGTTAGTTGAAGTACCTGAGAAGTGGGGTTTTTTTTTACACGACTGAATTTAGCACTGAAGTGGAAAAAACGACTGTGCATTTCCATGTAGATTTTTCACCGGCTTTATTCCCATATCTTGCATAAAAGTAACATTCGACATGATACATGATTCTGTTGTTACTAATAGTACGAAAAACTTATAACGAGTGATGTTACAGCAAAAGTGCCTTTGTCGACAGGGATGTTGCGTCAAAATTTCACGACGAGTCCAGCGGAGTGAATGTTTGTAGTTTTAATACGTTCAGGCATTAACAGTTAATATCCACAAGGTGATGATTAAGTGGGATGAATGTTTGGTGGGGAAGTATTTTTAGAACTGCTGGATAGGAAAGAGAAAAAAGAAGCAGGGATTTGTCTGAAGTGTCCATCTGGTTTTTCAGAACTCTCTGCAGACTTACGGCAGAGAACGAGGCACATATGGAAATACGTAATGGTTGGAAACATAAGTGGCAGATGATTACTGATGGCGTCTGCATACGGATGAATGACTAATGATGATTTATGTAACTGTAGGATCATAAATGTTTTTGTTTGGGACGTAGATCGCTGTCCAGTTGGGAGTAGCAATCTTGTAATCTTCGTTTGAAAAATTATCATGATTGCTTCTTCTCTTCTCATTTTTTCCGACTTCGCTTCTTATCTCAGTGTGATTTCAGTATCGAATATAAAGCCATCTTAATAACGAGTTATTAAATAATCAGTGAAGTCGAGAGTCTTGAACGTTCCAGCGCAGTGAGTAGCTCGGTAACCAACAGACACGCTAACGTGGAACTGCTACTGGTGGTTGCTGCGGTTTAAGTGGTTAACGAGAATCACCCTAAAGCGACCTATCCATTACTGATCATTACTAATGAAGCAGTCTTCAACGAACGTTTAGTTTCCTCGGTACTCATCAACGTCATCCACATCACCAGCCACGGGATGAACGATCAATGATACCAGAATTGGAACACGTATCTACACTGATAACGAAACTGTCCTATCACTCAACCAATTAGTCAAATTTCCAATAAACGCTAATCTTGATCCATCCATCAATTAGAAAGCCGTTACATTCAATCCCAAATTAAACAGACCTACACAGGAAAGGATTAGGTACCCAGGATAAAGTTCGAGATAAACAATAGGATTGGTTCAACCCAATATTTTATTCTGAACTGTCCATACAACGACCAGGATTTTTCAGACTCCATCCAGGATTCATCGCTTTTAAGCGGGAAGCAAGGAACATAAAATCATGAAAACCAGTCACAAAAGCCGTTTTTCTTGTCAAAATTTCCACATACCAATGACCCTCCTAGGTAATTATCCAATTCTGATCCACCAAGCATAAATATAAAACCTAAGCCATTTTCAGCTGCACGTAGGCACATCAATGCCCCCCTTCCGCAAAGCTTGCTGAGCAAGGGGACTACGTGTAATTCAATTTATAATTGAGGGATGAAAAGCAAGCGCCAGTGTGAGAGAACACCGCACAGTTGGAACGGCAAAGCGACTGTGAGCACCCGCTCACGGTGCCATCGCGTCTAGCCAGCAGTCTGTTGGCCCGACTTCGTACGGGTCATTAGTACATCGGCGTATCGACCGTCCGTGGGAGACCCGTGCCGTCACCGCACCACTACAACCATCAAGACCACTACTACCACCAGCGCCACGACTCTCAGGACTAGGAACTACCTCCTCGTGCTACCGTCGCCCACCCCACGCGCACCCCCACTGTGCATCGTACACTCACCCTCCCGGTAGTCATTAGGAAATACTCCCAGAGTCCATCCATTCACTGGAACGCGCAGGGGGCGACTCCTCCTTACACCGTGCGCCACTGAGCCCTTCACCCCCGGCACTCGAACCCCCCTCACGTCCCATTCGCGATCCACCATTCTTTTCCTGAACGACGATCCCTCTTTTCCCTGTAACCACTGCACCGAGCCTGAACAGGTTACCTACACACAGTCCCGCGGACAAAATACGAAGAGATGGGCATAGGCACGCACGGACACCGGGAAGAATGGGAAAAAAAAAAACGAAAGAAATTTCTCCCTCAGCGACCGCCGGCACTCAAACCTACTCTTCCCTACAGCACCGTCGTGATGGTTGGATCTGCGTGACGCCGGGACGTTTCGCGAATCTCTATTTCTACCTCCTAGTCCCGGGCTGAGCAGTTACTATACTTTTACCAGAGAATGGAAAATGGTCTGGCCAAAAAAATGAGTCAGCGGCTAATGGATTACACTAATTTGACTACCATTTGGGTGGGAAAAAGTGTAACCGGTTGCGTGAAGAAAATTTTGTTGGCGATTATTTATACAGGAAGAAATTATTCCCTTGCCCGACAAGAGATTTGACACCTTAAATGATATCGCTAATAAATGTAGGTAATGTTGACAGTTCACCTGTGGATTTAACGTATCTAGCGAATTATGAGTATTCCATCTCATGTAATCGATTGCTCGCCTCCAGGAATTCACTTGGCAATATCAACCATGATATTAGACGCGCTTACTTTCTTGCGTACAATAATGCTCATACATAGTTAAGGTTACTAGTGGTTATGGTTTCTAGGATTTCGTATGTGATTTGTACGGGAAATTTTTATTTATACCTTACGTGTAAATTTTTCATTCCTGTTATGCATACTGTTATCCATTTCCATTTCTCAACATGATGTCGATGTCTTAACCTGTCACGCGACCATGCTAGCAAAGTTTTCGGATGGAATTATGATTACCATTATCCGACTGGTGGCAGAGAGAGTATTTTTCATATGGGCCACCCTTTTCGTCGTAATATCATCTATACCATACGTCTAATATCCATATAACTACGGGACATCTCTCGCCTCCTCAGAATCTGAGCAAACAAAGCTCACACCCCTCAACTGTCCTATATACCCGCGAGATATTATCCGCCCTGTAAAATATGCGTACGCACGGTCGCGCACGTGCGCCTAATCCCAGCTGCTGGGCCAAGGGGTGAGTTCTCCAGTTCTGAAACTTCGGACTGTTCTGGCTTGATGAGAACTCGCACGATCTAACCCGGACGACGTAATCCACCGGCTGCTCGTTTGGGAACGAGTAATGCACTCTATCTACTCGCACTTCATGCTAAATTCTGTGCCTCCCTTTAAGCCTGAGAACGTCTTAACGTATCGCGTACAATGTGACAATCAGCTCGATGTCCTTTCCGAATACGTAGAGCGATATCGAAAGCGAAACAAGGTCGAACAAAATTATGGATCCCTATCGCAAGCTATTCGGAACTAAGTTATTTGTCCCAAGTTCGTTTATTCCTTGTCAAGAATGAGTACTTACGAAAAAGAAGAACGAAAATATCTCCACAATTTGAACATGAACAGATAAAAAAGATTTTGGGACCACCACATTTTTTTCTGGTGCCCGCATTTATCATTAATCACGCATTCATTGCGGTCTTCCACAGAAATGTATTCGGAAATATTTTGAGGGAAGATGAAATCGTTTTTGGAAAATAAAGGCTCGGAAAATAGGCCTTAAAAAAAAATGACCTCATAAATTGTTTGAATTTGTTGTTTTATCGCATAGTTTGTCACTTTCTTGAATTTTTCAAAACCAATTTTTCAGAGGTTAATTTCAATGTTACCGTAAAGTCATGATTCACTTATGGTCATACAAATGCCATCAATTTACTGAATCATGCATCGTTACGTCGGACTGCTACCGATCTAAATCCAAAACTTCGAATGAACACTTTAGCGACAAGCTCGACGACGCTCATCGTTTTCCATCAGAACGAGATCACATTTGTCGAACGCGATTGGATTGCAAGAAAAGGGAAATTGGGGAATTACGAGGACACTCATAGAAACACGAGCTGGAAGAGAAAATACCTTTTCTTTTGTTTTTTAAGTATCAGCTACATCTTCCCCGTCGTGGACCATAGTCAGCTCAGGTTCTGAAGCGTTTTGTCCGAATACGGCGCTTCAAGATTTCCATTGGCTCGTTTTTTCGCCGCGCTAGAAAGGAGTCGTTCTTCCGGTCTGCGAGATGTTCACTTCGGGAGCAAGGAAAAAGAAATAGAGAAATAGAAGAGCCGCAGATGCGCGGCGCCGGGTGAGAAGAACGGAGACGAGAATGAGCAGAGGGAGAAGGACGTACAGAGGTCGTACGCTGGCCGATGGTCTTACACGATCTCCTCGATCGGTTCCTTCCATCGTTCTCCTAGCAGAGAGGAAAGCACCGTGAGCGCACCATGCCAGAGTCGAGTTCCTCGAAAGCCGATTTGATCGAGTCGTTGATCTCGCAACGAGCAGTCGTTTCGTGTAGTACCATGCCGTCGATGGAATTGTACCACTCCATCCTCTGTTCCACGTTTCTATCTCGTTTTAGTACGATGTAGTTTACCGCGGCAGAAGCATCGTCCGGGAGAACACGATTGCGTAGTAAAGACCTGAGAAAGCGCATTTGTGCGTTCGTGTATGTGGTAATCCGTGCACACCTGCTCCACTTTATACCGCAATACATAGCTGAAACAGTAGCAGCTACATAAGAAGGCTATATCGGAGACGTGGGCAATATTGAATAAAACGAAATGAAGCAGAAAGAAGGGAGAGCAAATTTGAGAAAAGAAGAAAATAAAATTAGCCGAATGCGGTAGAAAATTGTGGATGGATTTTATCGTGTAGTTCTTGCAGCTGAAACATAAAAACGAGCTAAGAAGAGAATACCGGGAATGTGAGGAAAAAGAAAAGAATTAAATGGAGGGGAAAAATCGATCGGCATTTAAACGCATCCCTGAGAGACGACGTCAACAAACATGACAGCAACGACAACATGGACGAGATGAAAACGAAGACGAAGATTGAGTGCATTAAAGGGAATGAAAAAGAACATTCTTTCTTCCCATGGTAGCCGAAATGTCCGAACTATGCAATGATTTTTTTAATGCCCTCGGACTACCCTAGCAGAAAATCGGGGAAGATTGACGCATGAAAATTGAAGCTACCCACGTTTCTGCTTTTTCTATTCCCTGCGGTGACGACCTACAGAGTGAGAGATCATGAGGGAACTGAATATGGTTAAGATGGGAACGTGGGGAAGTCATCCGTGAGTGGGCTGGTAAGCCGAAATATTTAGATGTCACGGAGTCTGGAAAAAAGTTATAAATTTATGTACTTTATAATGTATTTAACAATCCGAATTGTAATCTTGTGGATTCATTTTGAAATTTCATTCGATTAGTCGAAGAACTTTTCAATGGAAAATCTAAAAATACAAAAACACTGTAACAGTGCCGTTTATTCTATTCTAGGCTATGCTAAGTTATGCAATGCAATACTATTATATACTATGCTGTGCTATGCTGTGCTATGCTATGCTATGCTACGCTATGCTCTGCTATGCTATGTTACGCTGTGCTGTGCTATGCCCTGCTATGCTATGCTATGCTCTGCTATGCTCTGCTATACTATGCTATGCTATACTGTGCTATGATATACATTCGGGACGTCCTTCTAAAATGATATGAGGCACCCAATATAATTTTTGTAACAGTTAAAGCATGGAGTAGTCAACGTTACCTCGATTTGACTCAATTTTATTCTTCGTCCTTGTGTGATTTCAGACTGTAAAAGCACTAACGATAAATAATACAACTTCTGCCACGATATACAAGCAAAACTAGAGTAAATAAAATGTGAAAATCCAAACATTATTTTTCAAAGACGATACAGGAAAGGCAAAGCACGATGCGGTTGGGTAAACTTTGTAGACATAACATTTCCTGCCTGTAAACGTAAACGCCTTGCAGGAGGGAAAACCGCCGCACGGAACCGAAACCATCTCGGACTAGAAACAAACCGGTCCGCATGAGTATACTACTAGGTATACATTTGGAGGCGACTGCATGGTTAGAGGATGCAGCGAACGCCCGTAGAAAGCGTGCTGCAGGGCAGACAACAGAACTAAGAGTACAACAGGGAAGGGAAAGGTCGAACCGGAGTATCGCTCCAAGGGCTGCAAGACCATTCTCGCGTATGTGTAAGCATCCTTCTCGTTTGCTACGTCAGACTTGGCCGTGTGTGGGCTTCTATCCACCGGCACAGGAAAATGGTTGGCTGCCTCCACTATATATACGTTGCTACTAAATCATGTAAACATCGTGTAAATTCTGAGCCACGCACCCCAACCCTAGAATTTAGTTTATGCGCACGACATAAACGACGACGTGCACGAGCTCATTGTATATAAACTACGATATACGCTAGATTAGTCTAGTATTAGTCGTAAGAGTACCGCGTGCCTGCACATACGTGAGCTGATTCTATCGGTACTTGATTATGTGGATTTGGTGAAGATGGTGATTCAATGAGCGATAGGTATGTGGCGGAGAAGATTAATAATTTATAGCTGCTGAGAAAATTATTGATGGAATATTATTTATTATGGAATGTAATTGGATGAAAATGATAGTAAAACGTTAGTACAAAAATTGGGTATTCAATGGTTTCGTTGTTATTATTTATATTTATCTATCATGATGTGAATGAGAGGGTTAAATGGAGATTATGTAATTATGAGTCTGGATTGATAATTCCAATTCGACTAAATCCATGTTTTTTAAATTTTTCAATGTCGCATATGACATTTTACAATTTTATCTTAACTATTGTAAATGACGGTTAACCCATTAGACTTCACATAACTCGACGCCATAGCACGTATTATGATATCAATGCGATTCTGATAACGATTCAATCATGGTGCGATGTACAAATCAAGATTAATTAAATTATGAGCGTTAAGCCAGTGGTTATTGAATATAACTGCAACATGTACGAACTCCAAATTTACGGATACTTAATTCCTAACCTCGTTTATTCGTTTTTTTTTATCCATACGAATTGATAGAATTTTCTGAAAATATTCATATTAGTACTCACAATTGTTAAAATTTCAAGTGATGTACCGTTACTTATACGTGAAATTTTTTAATGAATCCATAACGATCAATGATTTTCAATTGTTGATCGAATTTGTAAACATTTTATTATTTGCATGGTAAAATTCTCGAAAAAAATTAATCGACATGAAATCATTTATCTACACTGAGAGAAAATTATGGTATTAGTAACCATAAAGTGACAACTATTCATTTGTAGTTGGTACAAACATAGTTGTGTTACCACTCAATTAATTGTCACAACTATTTTTGTAGTCACCGTAACTATAAGAAGACTAAAAATCAATAGTTGTCACCTTATAGTTAACTGTACTATGACGATTTCTCTCAGTGTAGTTATTAAATAAATCTCTTTTATGCTGTAACCAATGTTAATTCTGCCTTTAGTAATACATTTCAATAGCCGAGCCCTGAATCTGCAGGATATTATTAGGTCAACAATGTGGCACATTATTGCAAACGGTACATAACACAGCATTACATCTGTGCATATGATTATCGGGGATGATTAAATAACGATCATTAATCCGCTAATAATGTAATAAAATAACAAAATTACGAGGGAACCACGAAAATTTTCGATTCATTAACAAAAATTCGTTTATTCTCACCGAAACTCGTTCACGCAACACAATTCATATGTAAAATATAATATGTCTACTAAAGCTGATAACTTGGGGAAGATAATTGAATTATACGCCCAACAGCCAGATCAACAATCTCGTAATTGAATGGCAAATAATGAAGGAAAATATGAATTCCATTACTAAATAAAATGGATGCTAGGTCATGGTACGCATTCTCTCTTCTATAGATGGTGACGCGAGTAAACAACGTGTTAATCCACGGGTGGCCTCAAGCAGAGCGTCATGACGGCTCAGAGGATGGGGCAGAGACGAACGGAAAATGCGCGAGGTGCACGTTGAAGAGGCAGGGAAAAACGTAGCTTGTGAATATGTTTATAGAAATATATATATATATATATATATATATATATATATATGCACTCCAGGCGGTTACGTGTTTTCGTGTGTATTAAAGCATGAGGCAAAAGAGAAACAGAAATAATAATTGTGATATTGAATGTACGCAGTAAAATATAATCTCGTTAAATTATGTCAGATATTGCAAATATGGCGACGCAATTATTTCCATACAAATAGAAGTAACCGGAAAATATTTCGATTTTTCACATTTTTATTAAAACATTCAAGATGAAAATTACAATTTGGTAGATTTAGAAAATTACACTAAGATCATCGAGAATAAATATGAGGAATTTCATAAAATTATTTGAAAACTTATTCTTGGTACGAATTTAACGAAATATCTTTGTTATTTTACCAACAAAATATGTATCATTTTTGTATTGCAAGAAATAAGTCACAAATTCTTTTCGTCGCTTCAAACAGGACAAATAAATGATTCATTTACCGAATGGACCGAATTATTGTTCATATTAACAAAAAATACTGTAAGCATTTGTGGGCCAAGACTGTATGTCAAAACGACGAAAATTTCAATTCAGTTTTTACCGTGTGCACAGCGTGATAATGTGAATTTTTTTTAGAACGAATCCTCGAGGTGTGTCACGTTTTCACAAGCTGTGCTCTCTAGTAGCTCTACTTGAACGCGATTCCGGGACATTTTCGTGCTGTGGCTGCTGCTTTCGGTTTATGAATCGTACCAGTTAATAGCGCCAACGACATAGCGGTGAGTTTAGCAATGGATGCAGTAATATAGCGAGTGAGTAGGTAGCCTGCTTTAACGAGGTCGAGAGAGTATGTGCGTTGATGCTAACCGGGCATACTTGACCCTTGCGCCATTCCTCGTAGCGAGAAAACGCTACCGGGAAGCCCCGGGAAGTGAACTCTGGGCCAAGTCCCGAGGAGACTAACAGCTAACACTTGAAAAACTAGTTGAAAAGAAATATTTTCGCTCGCGGTTATTAACAAATTTATATACAAACATTAAATATTGCATACGTTGACATTTTTAATAATATATTACAGCAAGATACCCTTTGGCGTAATAATAATTTTTTTAAAGTCGTTTTTAATCTTGGGTAATCTAATAAATTAGTATTGCGCTCTGGCGTACTATATTGAATAATTTCCTGATAATTATTTGTTGTAGTTTAAAAAATTGAGAAAAAATAAATCTGCTATTAAATGCATTGAATCATCGTGATTATAAAATGATTATAAGGCTATACGAACAGTTGAAAGTAATTCAAGGTTACTATTAAACCGACTATTAAAGACTGTATGTATGTATGACTGCTGAAGACTGTAAGAGTCGGTTTGAAATGATTTTGACGGATACCACCCCACGTGAAAAAATCATATCTGAGTCAATATATGTAGTCTGTATAAGAAAATGGTCATATAGAATAACTATATACTGTATTTAATTTATATGACATTTTTATATAATCTGCATACTTTATAAAACGATTTTTGTAGAAACTATATATATCAAATTAGCATAAATTATCTTGCACTGTATATAATTTTTGAAGAATCTTCAAATGTATTGTATGCATCATATAGAAAATGTATATGTCCACTTTTGTATACAGCTTCTATGTAGATCTTTATATATAATGTTTATATAATCTGCATATAATTTATTTACTTGGGAATGCTCTCAAATGCCAACATATTTCTTCAATAGTACAAAGAATAATAAAAACTTTTGAGGCTTGTAAAAAATTGAAAGAACAATCCAACAGAAGCGGCTTTACTCTCGATTGAAGCGATCTGGAGGCGTATATTCATTTCGACATTTAAACAACGATGGAGAATTGATTGCGGGCTGAAGGAGCACGGTATTCGGCAGAAATCAAACCGTTTGTCTATCTCGCTCCCTCTCTTTCTCTCCCGCAAACAGACACTGGCACAGATACGCACATAGTGCTCTCTGTGTGCTCAGATCGATGTGGGGCAAGGTGCTTGACCTCCACTCGTGAGCACGAGCTACAATACTGCCAGGAGCGTTCGCCTGCGGAGCAGGCTCGTCGTCCTCGCTGTCATGTGTAAGACCTGTACACCACAACTGCCCAACGCACCTCAATATAACATAGCATTGCAATAAACCGTAGTGAAGTCCAGTGTCTGAATACGAGAAAACCCAGATGACTGTCGAGCACAGAAAGGCCTACGACCTCAGCACTGCGTGAATCGCTTTCACTCCCGATGTCGCAGATTCCTGTTTAGAAACTGTGTCATTACAATTCGTGCCCGCACAGACGTCATTTAATACAAGCAAAATACAGCCTTGTTTGCATTTGTTACAAAAAAGTTCACATATTTTGCTGTAAAAAAACGTTCACATCTTTCGCTTTATTTTGCTTTAAAAAAAGTTCACATTTTTCGCTTAAACAGAAGTTTACATTTTTCGCTTACAAAAAAAAAAGTTTAAAGGCCCAGGCGTATAAGCTTGGTGAATCAGTCTCGGAAAAATATTTAAATGATACTCTAAGTATATATAGGTACTAATATAATAATGAGATCCTGAAAGTTTAAGTTGCCGAACTCAATTGGTTTTCGAGATATAGCGAAATATGTAAAAACGGATCGAAATATTTTTCTCAGGATCGCCTTAACCAAATGAACAAAAAAAAAATTTTAATTTTCAAAAGCAATACGCCGTAGAGAAAAAAAATGCACCTTTCAGCCCTAATAATGAATTCGTTTATATGTTTTAAGTTTAATTTTCTTTTTTTTTTTGTAGTTTGATGCATGTATACATAATTTGGATTTATTCTTCACAATATTTCATATTTAAAACAACAATAATTTTTTTTCATGAAAGTTAAGAATTAACACGGTTGAATATAAATCATCAATTTTATAATATTTTTAACAAATCTTTTTCGGATCAACTTTTTATTATAAGACTCGATTATTGTTGTAAAATTGAGACATAAACATTACCAAAAATTGTCAAATTAGTAAAAGACAATGAATTTTTTTTTTTTTGTTAAGAACATAATAAACAAAAAACAAAAACTACATAAATGCACTTTCCTGTCTTTTTCTTCAGAAACAATTTGGAAGTTCGATCTAAGCAACTACGCACTTAGCTTTTTTTTTAAAGAAAAAACTTTAAACTTCTTTCTAAGCAGAAAATATGAACTTGTTTTGAAGCAAATAAAAATCAGGCTTCATTTTGCTCGTGTTCAATTAGTGATGCGGATATACGATACGAGACAAGAAAGATCTCGAAACTTACTTCACGAATTCGATTTTCAGCTCAACAAGAAAAGGTCGATATCGAAAAGACAGCGACATTCATTCTCCTTCTTGAATTTGTCAACGAGATTAAGTCTTGTCTTGATCTTGTTGCATAGAAATTACGGGACACAAGTTTCTCGCTCGTTTCTCGTACTATTTATATTTCCCGAATGCGACATGAAACGCATTTTGAAATTTTAGAAGGCATATTAACTTTGTGCGGAGCTTCGTAAATAAAATAGTCTACTCAATAATGGATGGAAGTGTATTTTTCTTAGAAAATAAATATATTATAGTAAAAATAAAATTGAACAAAAAAAAATTAATCTTCAGCGATTCCCTATCGCCATGGCCGTATTGTATTTAACATAAAATAAAGTCGCCCCGTTTGGTCTGTACCCACTTCTTGCGCTACAGATTAACCACTAAGTTTCGAGATTATAGCTCGTTCTCGCTTGTCAGTTCAAGACTATGTCACTCAAGACAGCAAATTGCCTTCACATGAAACGATCGAGATGAGATTTAAAAAAAAGACATGCGCAAGCGAAATCGAGCGAGACTATCAGAATTCGCGTCTCAAGTCGCAACACTATGTTCAATGACTACTTTTTATTGATATATAATATATACATTTTATAATATATAATTGATATATTTAATTGACATATTTTTACGCAATAATAAATATTCTCATTGTTATTGTTCAAGCAATTTTTTGTAGGTGTATCCGTCGTTATTTTCTAGAATCTATATTATAAGGAAGTGAGAGATGCATTAAAACGCATCTGCTCAGTTCGCATCAGCGATATGTATACTATTGTATCGGTTTCTCGACTCACGGAAGATGCGAAAATATCTGCGCCCACACGTTTACAATTCTGAACTCTGGTGTGCGCGATAGCTATAGATATAACGTAGCCATGAACCTCGCGCACTATCCGCCACGGGATCCCCTATCAATCACCGAGCGCGTAGAGTAACATAGCCCACGCAAACTGTAACCCACGTATGCCGCGGCATATCGTCACCGCGAACGTCTATAATGTACTATATGGTGGTATATGTAAATGCACACTGCAACCCCTGCGGACATTCGAGAAGCGATCGGCGGGTTCCCGCACGATTCCGTCACTCGGGTCTTCAATCTTCGATAACTTCCTCGGTGATCGCGAGTTCTGCCGTAGTACTGTCAATGTTACTGCGATTTTTATATATTTTTTAGAAATGGGACATTTAGAAAAAATCGTTCAACGATAATTTTTGACACGTCTCGTTATCGTTACCAATTCAATCTTAACACTTTTCTCTCCTTAAGCATAAGAATTTAGAAAAAAAAAATATTTTACCAATCAAGAAAATTAATTAAGCTTGAGCAGAAAGTTATAAATCAGTACAACATAAAGGAGGGGAGCATGTAAAAAATTCAATTTTCTATGCACACGAAAGAAATACGTACGTTTTTGCGGAAAGGATATACCATTTTAACGAACTTCTGAATTATCATTTTCTCTTTTTAATGTTGCGAACTTATTAAAAGGTTCAAATTTTCGAAAGACGTTTGCCGGATACCACTTTGGATGTATCAGAATCATACAAAAAATGTTATAAAAGCTTTCTTCGAAAGTTATTTAATAAACTCTCATGCCGTCGAAAAAAATTAACAAATTACTGTCACAAAAAACTTCCTAAAAGTTTATGAAGTGATGTTTTTTTTTCGAATGTATTAAGAACTCTTTTGAAAGTTTATTTCATTAAAACGTCAACGACAACGATTTTCAATATTTTCTTTGTAGTATTTGATTTCGAATCAAACTAAATTTTTCATTGGGAATGTGTGATGCGTCATTAAGCCTGCAAGCGGAAAAAAAATACAAAGCTGAACGAGTAAAAAATAACAATAAAATCCATCCCCGCAAATTTTGGAAATGCACCAACAGCACTGATGCATTGCCCTGCACTATGTAAATGCACAGGAGAAACGGTGGTTCACCCTCGCACTACTCGCAACCCCCCCACCCCCTCGACAAACGCGTTAGAAAATTAAATAAATAGATTGCCGCTGGCGGCTGTGCGGGTAAGTTATTTTTGGGATGGAAATTTCGTGAATGAAATTACGAGGGTAAGAGTGGAAGGGAAAGAGAGCACGGTCCGTGGCTGTAGCACACACGCGATGCATGCCGCCGCCACAGAGGGCCTCCAGCATGATTTATATCCTCGGGGGTTGTTGCCGGGTACAATGGGAGAATAATGAAGGCGAGCCAGGGGCCGTGCGTTCTCCCGTTGCGCCAGCGTGCACTAGGGACGTTGGAACCCAACACTCTTTCGCCATAGCCAACCGACTGGCCAGGTCTCGCGAGTTACCGAGGCACCAGCTTAGCAAATTGGAAGCAGAATGGAAAAAGCGTGGCGAACGTTGTCGAACACTTTAGAATCGTGTGGGTTGAATGGAAATAGTAAACATGTTGAGTACACTATAAAGAATATTTGGAAAACTTCATATACTCTATATTAATTTATACTAAGTCCGCACTGACAGAAAAGCACATCGTTTATTAAACGATTCCACATGGTAAAACGAATATAGCCTGCAATGTTTTATCGTTAATAAACAATATGGTTAATAAACAAATACCGTTAAAAAACGATACTTGTAAGGTTATTGAAATCGTATGTGCAACAAAACGGCATTATTGAAACTATTAGAATAGTTTTTGAAACTATTATCATTTTGATGATTGCTACTATTATTATATTTGCTATGACCATAAAATATAGACGTTCCTCCTGGGAATTATATTAGTGGTTGATCCAACTATTTTCTTATATTTGGTATAACCATGAAATATAGACGTTCCTCCTGGGAATTATAGTTTATAGTTAGATTATCGTCAGTCCAACTGTATTATTTCTTGAATTACCAGATTCTTCTCTCAGTGCGTGTAAAATGTAATGTGTTTTTACTAAACGCACGTGTATAAAATTCAATTTAATGCACGAAAAAAATGAAAATTCAATGTACGTGTGGTGAAATTAAAGGTAACTTATATTTAAAATATTACGTTATTAACGAATTTAGGAGACTAAATAAACTAAAACGACTTTGTAACGAATTGAGGAGAAATGTGCATCAATTTTACGTTACACTCGTGTAGTAAATTTTCTATACACGTTTCTGCAAACGATCTTTCTACACCGTGTACACGGGAAGAAATGTTTGGTTGTAAAAACTACGTTTCCAATTTGCTGTACACAATCTCTCAAAAATTAGTTGCCTCAACTATATAGAATAGTAACCTCAACTATTCACGATTAGTCCTCGCGAAATTAGTAAGGTTAACCTATCCAGTCATTGCGACTACCACTCGAATTATTGGGACTACCATTCAGATCGTCTTTATTACCCTTCGAACCGTTGGTACTATCATTTGTGTTGTAAGGGTAATAGAATAATCGATTGGTTGTGTGAACTCGTTTTTTGGTTATGGTAACTAATCTTTTCTTTCCGTGTAGTAATTTCACACAGAATCCAAGTTTTATGATTATATATAGTTTGTCAGTTTCTTGCAATAATTTTGTAAATTCCCGAATACAACGATTATTTCATACACTGTTAGAAAATATTGGAAGTTTTTATATGCAGAAACTCGTAATTGAAATTCAATAAAAAATTGTGGTATAAAATTCATGTACTTTCCCAGTAACATTGAAGAAAATTATCAAAATTCAAATACTTTTACTGTAAAATTGAAGTAAATTATTGAATATGATGTACCATACATAAATTTGACATTACACTTGTATACTAAATTTCATATACTAGTTTATGAATGAAAAACTTCCAATAAAAGTACACTAAATTTCAAGCAGATTTTTGTTCCAGTGTTATGATGAAGGAAAGTAATGCATTATCCTCTGGTTGCGGTTACTATTGTTTCCAGTTATTAACTAAAAAGTGTACTTTACAATGTCTTTTTATAAAATAATGAAATGCGTTTCAAAGATGAAGAAGGAGAAATACAAAAAAATCCGACGCAGCAGGTATTATTGTCAAGACCTTCCATCATGATGCAACCATCCAACAAGGCATCACCAATGCGAACCAATAGCTAGCGTTCTCTCCAATGGGAACCGCAGGCTTCCCTATCACACCTATGTTACCTATTGTATCCTTCGCTGCAGGATTATCGGTCACTGCCACATGTTCTACTGTAGTTCCAGGGATTTCGCCGCATCGTCGACATCTCCACCTGTTCATCCTTCTTCATTCACATCGACTGTCATTGCAGCTTGCAAGGTCGTAGACGTGCAACCATAGACCTCGTACAGAATGTTGCGAATACAGACAATTAATGATAACACCAGCAGCTAATGACTCGTTGCACGCGACGTTACGGTTCGTTATGATTGAGTAGGTGGGGACAAAGCCCTTTCCTCGTATTACGTTTCAGTCCTGATCAAAATCCTGTTCGGGATTACCTCTGTTATTGCGGTCTAGATTTTCCATGGAAACGCAACATTCATTTTTCGTGTTTCCACATAGAATTACACATTCTATAACACGAAGTAAAAATGTAAGGTTCAACCAAATTCTCTGCTTTGATTTACTCAATATTCATTGTTTATCATTGATAATAACTCAGTTTTGCGTGAATTAGGTATTTCTGATCTCGACCGGATAATTTGACTGATTTCAACTTTTCTTTAACCACTCATGATCTTATGTCGGATTTTCCATAAAAGTTTCCAAGTTTATTCAGAGTGAAAAAGAAAATGATAATTCAAGAGCTCCTTTAAAAGGACGTTTCGGTCAAAGTCAAAACTGAACGCAAGAAAACGATTCTATCTTCGATCCAGCATCAACAGCATTCAGAGAAAAATCATGAGTTGCCTGAAAAGTAATGATTAGATAATTTGACGAATCAACGGGTTCAATGGTCCAACTGTCATCATTTGATTCGCCTATCCAATGAATTGGTCCAGCTGTCATCATTCCATTGGCATGACAAATGAGTTGGTTGAGCTGTCATCAGTTGGTGGTCGAAAGTCATTAGTTCTTAAGTTCAACTAACAAATTAGCCGAAATACCATTAGTCAATAAGTCCAACTAACATATTGGCCCAAATGTCATTAGTCGCTAAGCCCAACATAAAATGATATTTCCCATCCCCTTTTGATCTCTGGGTATAAAAGTCGCCTCGCTCAAATTAAAATCTTCAATGGTGAGTAAGTAACCTTCATTTGCACGATGATTGATGCGAACCCACGTAACAGCAAAAAATATTCAAGCACTCTAACAATTTTTTTTCTCTCGATACCTTTTTCTGCTCTATTTCTTAGAATTTCTCGATAGAGCTATTGCACTCTTCAGGCCAGTGCGGTTTTCTCGAACCGTTAAATTTACTCCTCGGTTTTCGAGAGCGTTTGCGGAGAGTGCGAGAAGAGTAGCCCCTGTGCAAACACTAGAACGCCGAGCCAGGTTACGATTGATCGATCACCGAAGCAGAAGCAGAAGCTTCGAGCCGGGACGGCGAAACGAAGGAGGAGAGGTAACGAGTATTCAGGTCGAATCGAACCAGTGAGTTTCCACGAAGACGTGCAAGTCGTTGTGGCGTCTCAGGGAAACGTTGCTTGGCAAGACGTGAGAAGGAAAGAGATGAAGAAAAGAACTCATGCACGCAGAGGGGCGCTAAGTTAGAGCTCAAGTTATACGAGTTGGAAAAAGAGGTTGAAGGAGAAATGAAGAGAAATAGGAACGGAGAATGGATTTATCTAGCTTTGCGAATTGGGTGCATCTTCAAGAAAAGCTTCAGTCAGTTTTGCACCTTCTCCGTTCATCTGCTTCTATAAAAATCCCAAAATACCTGTTACCTTAAGCTATTCCAAAATGCATTAGCTGATGCAGCTCAGGATAATGGTACAAGTTCAGCACTCTAGGGATGGTTTTTTTTTCGCTTTGAGACCACGACTGATTTTCGGTCACAAAGGAATTCATCTCCCTTTAACAATCCATTTCACAGTGTGTAATGTTTCGAAAATTTATACACGAAAAAAAATGTTAGGTTAGAACAACCAAGCGCTTGGTTATATATACGCCAGCCGATTAATTGGTTAGGACAACACCGAACTCATTGTAATACAATCAATAACTTGGTTGGCATAACCACCATTTTCATTGGTCTAACCAGTAAATCGGCTGGCGCGTATATAATCAAGCGCTTCGTTGTTCGAACCAAGCCTTTTTTCCGTGTATACATTCAACCGAAGTTTTTATGCATATACCGGTATATTTAATTCAATATACAATTATATAGTAATATTATAACACTTTTATATTAAGCATGATTCTTTTCACGTCTTTAGTACACCGAATAGTAATTTTACATCAAATCTTATTGCAGTTGAAATGAATATGAACAACACGGAAAAAACGACTTCGTTACGATAACGAAAAAAATAGTTGGATCCAACCAAGTGAGTTAGTGCTCTGAGGGACAGACGATTACTTGGTTAGATTAACGATTTTCTGGTGGTTGGCTCTGGTCGTTACTCGAACTAAATAATTAGTTGGGCTAACTACTATTTTGGCCCCAACTATCTAACTTAGTTGGATCACGAATAAAATTCGTTGTGTGACCTATTTAAGTCAACTAAGTCGGAATGGTAAACGTGACTAATACCAGGTCGTCACACCGACCAGCCGGATGGTTGTGGCAAAAAAATTTTACTCAACTAATAAATAGTTGATTGACCGAACGAAGCCGTTTTTTCCGTGAACGCTTCGGTTATGATAAAGAAAAAGTAGGTTAATTAAGAAAATCAACGGTATTCACAAAAAAATCCAAAAACAAAACAAATAAATGAGGAAAGTAGGATGCACCAGTTTCGCTGGTAAACGACGTCGAACTTTAGGTCTGGATACTGAACAAGAATGAGAAGACGAAAAATGAATATAAATGAACAGAGAGAACCAGATTCACGGAAGAAAGGATTAGCAAATTGATACGGAAATAGAAACGGAGAGGGTTACCTACTTTATTCGGTTTTCCGATACCAAACGCTTTTCTACCAAATCCTTATCTATCGATATACATACACGAATGTTTTACGGTTCGTCTCTGTCATATGCTCCGGTTCCAGTTTTATGTGCGTTTCGCTATCTTTCTCGATCTCCAATCTATATGTTCACTTTATCACCTGCGAACATTTTTTTCCACACTAAACGACAAAAATGCGACGGATAGGATATTTTCACCGTCAAGTGGAGATTTGCGCTTTATGTTCAGTGTAAACATTTATTGCATTGAGATAGGCTATTTAATTGAGTGCTTCTTTGTTGCATAAATATGTACGAGAGCACATAATTTGCAAAATAACTTTCGTAAACCATTCTTATTCACGAGGAACAAAATATCCAGTACATATTAGTGCCATATTTTTTTAAATTATTCGATTACAATGTGTAAACATAATTAAATTGTAAAACATTGGTCGGACGATTAAATTTACCGGTAATTTCTTTCCACGTCCTAATTATACAAATAAATAAATTGCTTGAATTAAAAATAAACCGATCTTCGCCTTAGAGAATCGTTGAGAATTTTTTTATTTTCCTAAACGACGTCGAGTGACGTATGAATGTATTTTGAAAAATTCAGTAGCGGAGATACCGACATCACGCGCTTGCGTTTGCGAAAAAAAAATAAAAGAACAAACGTTCACGCGCGGGTCGAAGAGGAGCTGGCGTTATACGCTCGGGATTACGATTTTACGAGGGGCACACCATTTCATGGCAACCCTTTTATTTTTCCCCCGTCTTTCACCCTCGCGCCGCTCTTTCTATATTCCGTCTTTTATTTTTCCTCGATGATGTCTATAGTTCTCTCTTTTTCTCACTCGTTTCCGTTTTTCCTTTCTTACGTTAACCCACGAGAGATACGCCTTTTCGCAGCCGTTTACACATCTATGAATTCTTTCTCGTACAGTGTAAGCGCGCAGGCCGATACTTTACTTTTTATAGGGCCATAAAGTCGTATCTCAATCATCTTTAATCGCACAAAAAAAGAGAGATAGAGAGGTTGAAAAAAAATAGTCGAAGCCAGAAAAGCTCCGATGCAGGCTTGGTATGCGAAGCTGTGATACGTCGAAGCATTCGAAAGGGACGCAGTTGAAAGGAAAAAAAAGAGAGAGATGCGAAAAATAGCGGAAAAGCTTGGGATCCAGCGGAAGCGGAGATGACCCATGGATTTTGCTGTAATCTCGCCATTCTCGATGTAATAGACATCGACGATGGCATTATATCAGCGGGAGTCTATTGAGGTTCGCGAAAAGGCGCGACTAAACGCATCATCGCCGTCTTATTCGTCTCCGTTGTGTATCCCGCCAAGAACTGGCGACAACACAGAAATAGTTGGCCCGGATTCTCACGAGTCAAACAAATTTTCCTTGCTACGAGATGCGTCGTTATTTTATATTCTCACGGTGGCGTCATAATGCGACGATGAGAGTCGATTATATTTCCGGTCGCCAGCAATATTGTCACTATTCATCTGGCAAAGCCTTTGGATCTACTTTGAATGTCTGCAGTCTAAACAAGTGTTTGTTTTCATGAGATAATTTCCAAGTTCAATCTTCAGTTGAACTTCGAATGCAATTCACAGTTGAATTGCAAATTGGAAGAACTTGACCTGCAAACTTTAATTATAACTTCGAATTCAGTTCGAACTTGAGTTGCAGCTTGGAATAAATTTAACAATTACATTGCTACTTCAAATGAAGTTTAAACTTATATTGCACCTTCCAATAAACTTAAATTGCATCGCCAATTGAATTCTGAAGTTTCGGTTCGAGGAGTAGAATTTAGTCACAAGTTTGTAGTCAAGATGGGATTCCACATGTTATTTCATAGGTAAGTTCGAACTTTAAAAATATAAAAATTAAATTTCAAAACTGAAAATTCAAATTTAAAAATATGAATCCGACCAACTCGAACTTTGAACTTAACCATAGTTGAGTTTAAATAGAATATATTAAATTTCAAATGTAATCGGCGTTGGAACTCACGTACAAATCCAGGTCTATAAATTCTACCCTTAATCACCAAATTCAGATATAAATGAGAAAAAAAAATCGGGATACGGAAATAAATCCCGTGCGTTTATCGACAATTGATTATTCTCGTTTGATGCCGCAACGCCTTTCTCTTCCACGATTCGACTCTCACGACAATGGTTCTTTGTGGTTATAAACCTAAGCTCCGATTTTACGCGCCCTCGGAAAAATACCTGGGAGTATCTCGCACGGAGCGTCGGGCTCCGATATACGATGCTCTCTTTTTCTTCATGTGAAAGGCATCAAGGTGGCCGAGCGTGATGCGCGAGGGTGCGTAAGCTTCACCTCGTCCATACACATATCTATATGGGGTATTCCATGGATACCTTCTAAAAACTGAAAAAAATTTCTTTATTTTTCTCTGTCCTTAGGATTCACGTGATTTCATCCAATTTCTCTTTATTTTCAATTATATAAATTTGATTTATATAACAAACAAAAAGAGACAAGGTGAAAATTCAAACATTCACGACATGTTGAATTATATTCAACACATTTTTTGGATAAAAATGAGTCGATCGGTAAAGCAGGAAAAAAATTGAAACGATTTTATTCCAGTTTTTTTCGTGTAGGTATTTTTTTAACGAATAACATGACTACAACATTTTTTATTTAACATTCACAATATATTGAATAAAATTCAATACATTTGTTGATAAAATTGAGCCGAACCTAAGGAAAAAAATGATTTGTCTTACCGTTTTTCAGGCACGGGCGATTTTTTTTTTCAATTAGGATGTCCAATTCATATTGTACATCCAAAGAGACCGCTTTTTTTTCAGTTAAAATGTAGTGCTTGAATTTTATCGAACGGTCGGATAACTCAAACTTCATGATAACGACCCTTTATATCCGAATAGTAGACTATTGCGAGCCTATCCGGATACCCGAGCTACTCGAATACCTGGACTATCCGGATTATCCGACCACTCGAATTATTCGGACTATCCGGGTATTTCGGATACTCGAAATATTCGGACTATCCGGGTATTTCGGATACTCGAAATATTCGGACTATCCGGGTATTTCGGATACTCGAAATATTCGAACTACTCGGATACTCGTAGCGGAAATTGTATTCAATAAAACAAATGTTACATCGGTGTTCTATCATAATTAGAACAAAAAACAGAGATTTTTATAATCATTTTTTGTAGATGCGAGCGAAATAATTGATTTATATTTATTGGCGAAAGGAAAAACATGAGTGTGTATGATATATGTATAATAGAGAGGGAGAGACAGAGACGACACGATCTTGATGTACTGATGTATGTGTTCATATTGATAGTTTATGCTAATCGATATGAACATAAAATATATTTAAATTTTTCGAATCGCAATAGGGTCTATTTTTGACTACACGGTAACAAAAATAAGCCTATCACTGGCTTGAAAATCAGACAATGAACTAGAATTTTCAAGTATCCGAGTAGTTCGGATATTCGGATATTCGAATAGTTCGAGGCGTTCGGCTACTCGGATAATTCGAACTGTTCAGGTACTCGGATAATTCGAACCGTTCGGGTACTCGAATAGTTCGTTTATTCGAATTTCAAGTCTCAAAATCTACAGTCCGGATATCCGAACATGTTCGGATACCCGTCGTATCCGGCGCCATGTGCGAGCCCAATTAAAAAGGACGCTCAAGTTTCAATTTTTTCTCTGGCAATCGATCGCCACCCAAGATATGAACAAAGGGCATGAAGAACATAGTAGTAGTAATTGTGATTTATTGAAAATATATACGTATATAATATATACGTGTGGCTAATTGGCCATCGACCGCGGTTCTTCAGCCTGGATTTTATTTTTATTTATTTTTTAAAGTTTAATATACATTATTATGATGCAATGGGTTGTTATTATTTCTATTTATTCATTTATCATAAGTTGAAGGTTCTGGTATGTTGTGTATGCGGGGTGTTTGTGTAATCTGATTATATTTTGTCTCGGTTGAATACTTATTGTTTCTAAAGTTTATATTTGTGCAATTGCGAATATTTTTTTGAGCTCACGGATTCTTGTTATTGTGTGAGTGATGCCTGTTGTGTTGTATAGAAGAGCGTTACGAGAATTGTAGAGTGGGTTTAATAAGTGTCTGATACGTGTTAGTCTACGGATGGCGTTTGTTTCAGCAGTTTTCACTTTTTTAATTGCTGATTCTTTGCAATTCACGAGAATAGTGTGACCATACTCAAGTAGTGGCCGGCATATACATTTGGAAATTTTAGATGCATGTTTGATGTAGAAGAATATATTTTTTTGATAATGTTGAATTAAACAAGATTTAATGGAGACCCACAACCATACACGCGGAATACCCCATGGATGCTGTCGTTCTTCGCACGCGCGCTACCGTGTGACGACTTTACGACCGCTACCCATTTCTCGGCTTTCGTTCCGCCCCCGCACTGCACATGCGAGGATCGCTGCGCGAGAAGCGATCGGTGCGGGTGAAGCATGCCCAGTCTCTGCCTCATCCGATTAAGCGACTTTACGATCCCTCGCTCCTCACCGATCTGACCCAGGACGAAGGGACGTATACTATCAGGAGGAAGAGAAGAAGGCGATGCAGCCAACAGAAAAAGAAGTCATCCTATTGCTGAGGAGAGTGAGGACTTTTTTTTTCGTTCCCATTTATGTCTTTCTCTCTCTCTCTTTTTTTTTCTTGGCTTTTTTCCGGAGGGCAAATGCAACAGCACGTGAGGGCTCAAGCTCTTTCGCTCTAGCGCCTTTTCTCCCAACCCTGCTCTTTTTCTTTATCCCTGTACCTGACGGTGCGGGCTGAGTTTATCGGGTATCCTTCATAAATCTTTGTTACACGAGCATATACGACAATGGAATTGACCTGAGGCATCCAGGCAGCGTAGTGTGAAGGTGGTGTGGTCTTCAATGAGGTGAAAAATATATGCGAAGTAATACGCAAAGGCGATACTTTCGAGTTAAGAAATACTGTAAAATAGACGTTCATGATAAGGGAGACTGAAGCTTGTTGGGCAGAGGGAAATGCAATGAAGTTATAAACACATTGAGTCATGTTTACGAAGAAATCATGGAAATGAAAAAAAAATTTCACATACTTTTTTGACTTACTTATTAATTAATCGCATATCATTTAATAGAAAGGAAAAATATTCCACATACAGGCGAATTTAATAATTATAAATTTCGGATATGGGTAAGGAAAAGGTACAAATGGCAATAAAGGTTTATGAATGAAAAGTAGAAAAGTTTTGCAATTATATTAAAGTGAAACATAGAATAAAACGATTTATGTACTATATTTAGTCGTAGTACTTGTGATCATATTCCGTGAGAATAGATTTCGTCTCGATGCATGAACATTATTATAATTTTTGCTGCATATGACCAGACTTTATAGATTTTTAAATCATTAACGGTGATGTGATTGACTCATAGTCCTTTTAGGTTAATATTGTGAACGTGTGATATAAATATTTCGGGTCAATTTTATGTTATCAGGTGAAAAGTCTTTTTTAGTGAACTTTCTCAACTAGCCCCTGTCTCTTCCTGTTTCTGTGGCCAATAATATATTTACAAGTATATATATATTCTTCACGTAACGTGGGTACCAGCAAAAAGGGATTTTATGGAAGCAGACAATTTAAAAGAGGATTTCTTAATTGCGGTTGATCTCAAGGGCTTTTTTATATTTCTTTCGCTGTCGAAGGATCCTTCATCCTGCAAATCCTCTCCTTCCTATGGCAACCTCTATTCAATTAAATTATTTTACGATAGAGGTACGAGCTGCTTGGCGCTGAAGCTTTATGACAGCAGATATCGCGTTCGCTTGATACCTTTATGGCAGTGTTGGCACGTGGATGTTTTTTTTTTTTTTTTTAAGGGAAAATATACAACAAGCAAGTAAACTTAAAAAGAAGAATGAATAAAGAAGGATCACAAAGTGCATAAGAACAGAAAAAATTAACAAGACGTCCGGACGCCCAATTTTTTTGTTTGTGAACAACTTTGTTTTTTAAATAAAGCGAATCAATCATATTTCCGGTCAAGAGAGAGTTTTTTCAGGCAAATCTATCGTGTGAACATATATTTTTTTCAACCCACTTCAAGAATCCCTCATCAAAACAATTGTTCACTGTTATAATAAAATTTCCAAGTTCGACCTCAAGATGGGACTTGACTTGGACCTTCAAATTTAATTCAATCATTGGTACCTTTAATTAGGTTTAATTCACTTCAAGAAGCTCCATTCAATAAAAAATGTTTGCGCATTTACATTACGAAGAATTTGTTTCATCAGCAGATAGATAAAATCTAATTCACAAGTGTAGCAAAATTAAACATTTTTATATCAAGGTTCTGAATTTTTTTCAGGTTCCAGCGAAAACCAGAGATGTTTATTTTTCTTTTCTGGGGGAGATATACGAGGAGCAGCGAAAATTTGAAGAGAAGATCAAATAAAGCAGGATCGATAAGTGCGTAAAGACAAAAAAATTGACGAGACCGTCAGGCTCCCAATTAAGAGTCTGTGCGTAGAAAGATAAAAGGGGAAGAGCAGCAGAGAGGCCATTATCGATCGGAAGATTGTGAGAATAAAGACTTTGGAAGTACGATAAAAGGGGAAGAGCAGCAGAGAGGCCATTATCGATCGGAAGATTGTGAGAATAAAGACTTTGGAAGTACGATACAATAATTGAGAAGAAATTGTCCGTACAGGCAAAATTGGCTTTTATCTCAAGTTTTAGTCCATTAGCTTTGGTAACTCGATCTTTTCATTGTTATTGGTTGATTTTTCTACTGGCAAGGAACTTATACATTCCGATCAGAAAAAAAAGTGGAGACTTATTTTATCCTAAAGAGCTAATAAATGTTTATAAAATTAAATTATCGTAACTTTTTTTTATAGGCACTTACATACGTTGCTATCACTGCTAATAATTTTTGTAAAACCGTGAAATTAACAGGTTTATTACCGATAAGATAAGCGGTTGATGTGCGGCTACGTCAGTCAATGTGAAATGGGCAATCAAATTCTTGGGAGGTTTGATATAATTTAACGTAACTTTAGGTCGTTATTTTTAGCAGGGAAAAATTTCTTACGGTATAAGAGAGTTTTTAAATAGATCTTTATTTTAGCCACTATATCTTTTTTTATCTCAACAGAGAATTGGCGTAGATAATCTTGGCAGATCTATAGAGAATTTTCACCAATACTGTTAGAGGATTTACTTCAACTATTAGTTTCCTAATAATTATTATATACACAATTATCATGAAAAAACAATTTCGAGAGAAAAGGAAATAGTATTGTGTTTTTTAGTTCTATTGATAGACTCCACACGCAAACCATTGAAATTTGAGTACGCAGAAGTGAAATGCAATTGGAAGACCCATTTTTTCTACCTGCAATAGAATTCAATTTTACGTCAATACACCGGAAGAAAAGATTTCATTGATTTACGGCAATCTTCACCAATGAAAAGAAATGCTTGAATTTCCATAGCATAGTTTCATTGAATGATCTCAAACTCAATGACAAGTAGTGAAATTGAATTTAAAAAATCTTCTCTGTTCTATTCATTAATTTCCTCAAACAGGCAGCGGCACTTTTTTCACCACAGCTTAGAATTTTGAGACCTATTATTTCCGAAACTACTCGACAGACAAAGATCAAATTCGGAGAGAACGGGCTCAAGTACGACAGAAATAGGTTAAAGTACATCAGGCTCCTTGAAATTCAAAGCCGTTTGTTCGGGAGAACTAGACAACAAAAAAGTTAGGTTCAGGTGCGAGAGAGACAGCCCTATAGGTGTTTACGATTGGACCATGAAATTCCGACCCCTAGCTGCCATCGAGCATATCTTTTGATCTCTGAATCAATAAAAACATTCCTATGAAACAATAAAACTGTTTCTTTAATATATGCTCTCTGAAGAAAGTGAATGTTTCTTTAGAGCTAATGAAATGTTCTCTTTGGAATTCAAAATGATAGAATATACAGCCGTTAATAGCTATAAGTTAAAATTGATAGAAATTTTCAAAAAGTAAATAATGACACAACAAATATTAGCGGGTCTCGAGGCAAAGTCGACGTTGAGTTTTGCATTCGTTATAACTGCCTTTTCCAGGCAGTAACTACCAAGTGGCCTCTCTATTTACCGAAGCCTGTGAATTTTCCTATGACTGCTGCACCCGACATCCACCATAGCTATCTTTTTATCACAACGCTACTGAGAAGTACAAGTGCTGAACACTCAGAAGCTAAAACGTGCTTCTTATATAAATTCCGTGGCAAGCACTTTGGTTCTCATTCTACAGCGGAGCAGTGTCGAGTTTTGAATCCTTCCAACTCAACTGCAGAACTACGAGTCGTAGTGTACGTCGTCGTCGACTTCTTCAGATTGCGAACGAGACAGCAACGCTACCTATCGGTGTGACCTTCCCAAACTACTCTTCGATGTGTTTGTGCACAAGTACTACCTCATATAAATATATGCACAAGCACATAGATATGAATATATGCGATATTTGCGCATATGTATGGGCACATTCATATATATATATATATATATATATATATATATATATATATATATATATATATATATAGGTACATATAAACTACATAAAGAATTAAAGTCGTGAATATGAACCCGTCGCTATGATGGACAAGTGCGAAACGACTCACATGTGAGATGCGAATCGAGAAAATTGTACAACTTCGGACGTGCACTTGAGCTTAGATCAATGAGGTGAGTTAGGTGTTTATTCATAGTCATAATAAAATTTGTTCAATTTTGTGTTCTGTATGAAAATGCTTAAGCATCAGCTCACAACCGATTAATTACTGTTTGGAATTTTCTGAATTTTTTTTTTCGGTAAAATTTTTTTTCCATCGAAGCTAACGCACGCCCTCCTTTCACCTAGGCTTGAAAATGTTGAAACGTGTCGAATTACTGTAAAATTTTTATAGAATGTTGACATTTATATATAGGTTTGTTAGGCCCAAGGAGGGAATCAACATAATTCGGGCCAGGGCCGTCATTTTTCTGAGTCCTTCAATGGACCTAAAAAACCTACACGGAAAGAAATTTGGTTGTGACAACTACGTTTTCAGTTTGCGGTACACAATCTCTGAAAAATTAGTTGCCGCAACCATATCGAATAGTAACCTCAACTATTCACGATTAGTCCTCGCGAGATTCGTGAGGTTAACCAATCCAATCGTTGCGACTACCACTCGAAATACTCGAAATACCACTCGAAATACACCATTCGGATCGAATAGTCTTTATTACCATTCGAACCATTGGCACTATCATTTGAGTTGTAAGAGAAATAAAATAATCGATTGGTTGTGTCAACTCATTTTTTGGTCATGGTAACTAATATTTCCTCTTAGTGCACAGAACCTAAAGAGCTCATAAGCCTGAATTTTTCTAAGGGGGGCGGCAATTTTCCTGAGGGTTTGTGGAACGGAGTTTCTGAGGGCTAAAGGAAAAGGTTTTTTGAGAGATAGATAAGCCCGAAGTTTTTTAAGTCCTTCACTTTGGATTACAAGCGCGCGAAGCGCGGGAGCCATTATAACATCCTAGAATGTTTACATAAAAAGGTCACAGCCGCCAATATCACAACTGAGTTCCGGCACTGTTACAAATAGTTTGCGACTATCTGTTGGGTCGTACCGAACAGGTTGCCATACCTAAGCATTTGAGCCAAGCAAGTCTTCAAGGAACGAACCAAGTCTATCGCAGCAGAGCTTGATAAAAACATAATGGCATGGAGAATTCGATCAATCGCATGCCAATGCTTCCTGCAAACTACTCTAATGTCTCTTAAAGTGAGAAATGATGCGATATTCGAACGCCATTTGTCGTACTTAAAATTTTAATAGACGTCCTAGAAGAAATCATTTGGTAGATCTTACAGTAAGATTTCGTAAGTGATTCCTTAAGGGTTGTGAAATAATTCGATGTGGAGAAAGACAAGGATTTTAAAATGTGCTGTAACTGCCTGTTTTTCGCACTAAAAATGTTTGTCGAACTCATGAAAAACATCATTTAGCATGAATAACTTTAATCGCATTAACACGAAAAAAGTTAAAAAGTGCATTTTCTAAGAAGTACAATTTTTCTACTATAATGACTCAAAAAAGTGGTCATCATTTTGTAATTTTCGTTTCCACTATGAAAGATTTGAAAATACAGCAGAACCATAATTAACCCTTGTTTATTGGTGTTCTACTGTAATTAAGAAAATTAAAGTTATTCTAAAATACAAAAAAAATGCACGTAATCACCATAAATAGAATTCACGCCACCTTAGGCTTGAATAATATAATGAACAACCAAATCCGTCCTGGAGAAAATAATAAAATAAAATAAACAGCACAGCAGATATGAAATATTGAAGTTTAAATTGAAGACTTGGAGCCACGTATAAAATGCAACGTGCAACAAAAAAGTTAGCAGGAGAAAAGCATGAGCTGAATTCAACGTTGTAAAACCATTACCGTAGAGTAGTAACACTGGACGCAAAGGGGTGGGTGGTGAGGAGGAGGGGAAAGGGAGGATCCATTAAGGGGTCCCTGCGCAAAACTCTCGGCGTCCGAGGTCGTCGAAAAGTTTCGCGGTAAGCCAGGTAATTAACGAGTACGTGGAAGCCGTTAGTCTCCCTGGGGGTGATTCCCGACGAACTACCCCGCGGCAGGAGCCACCGCGGCGGCCAGATCGGAATCTAGATCGATTTAGATGTCTGCGAGACGTAAACGCGTTGAGTTTTATCTATTCGTTCGGGTTTGTTGGAAAACCGCGCACTGCCAAAAATTTTCGTGCCATTAAGTTCAAAGTCCAAATGAATGAAAATAAAAGATAAATGCGAAAATGTAACGAACATTAGCCTTATTAACCGGCTCATTCAACCGCAATATAATTAAGTCGGACCACAAAAAGTGTGACAATTTATTCAAGCTAATGTAATTTTTTTTTCATTTTCTAAGATTAACTAAAATTCCACTTTTCTCGAAATTGTTTTACTATGTTCGAAACAATTGTTAAAAAAAAATTAGACCAAGTAATTAGCTAAAAATTAAGTTGTTGAAAACTAAATAATTTTGTGTAATTTACGAAATGAATTATGGTTCACAAATGAAACAGAAAAGTTACTGGTCCTAAATACTCCGTTTTTTTTACCAATGGCTTTTAATTTAACGAAATGAAACTTTCTCGTTTTACTAATTAGGGTGTCACCATATGTGGTAAATCAAAGTAGACATTTTTTTTTAACCTCATGACTTATCCTTATTCCTATGACTTTTTTTTTGCAGTCATTCGGATGTCTTACCAGATTTGGTGAATTCAAGAGGACTTTTTTTTGTCGACGATGTTCGCGACTGAATATGTATACATTTATGGTCCTAGTGTGTGTGAACCGTGCAGCGGGAACGTCTAGACTGTAAGTGCCTGAGCGGAGACATCGCCGAGACTAGTCGAGCTACTTATGCTGATGCCTGGCGGCTATACTACAGAGCCTACTATGCCCTGCGACTCTGCCAACGGTAGTAGTATTTCCATCCATCCATCCTCGTGTTCCCCTCCCCCAACGTCGTCGCGTGGTGTGTACCGAGTGCATGCCAACCTAAGCCGCTAACGGGCCGAAGTGAGTGTGATCCTGTGGACCCCCGCGCAGAAATGTCAGCTTGTACACACGGGTGTCGATTCCACGGTTGTCGTATGCATTAGAGCATCTCAGTCGCGATTGCCAGAGAAATTCAAGGCATACGTCAGACACAATTGGGTATCGGATCTCAATATTCTCCTTCCGTATCTTGTTGTTGCGATTCGCTTCTCGTCACTTGGCAGTGCGTATTTCACGAGTATATGTAATCAAATACGATCGTATGCAGACTATAAGTAAATTGCTATATGCAATTACTTAAGAGCATGTGAAATACCGCAGTCGGTATCAAAAACTGTAATAAACTTTTCTGACAGACGCTGACCCGCACTGACAAGCGGAAAGTGTCAACGAATAGAGATATACAAGCCCTATTCAATGACACTTTGCGTTCCCCGGTGCGTGACAATGGGAACGAGAAATAGTATTTTTCGTGACGAGGACGTGAGGCGCCACTTTTACGGCCGAGGTGCAGGGCTCGTGCTACGACTTAAGACCGTCAGAAATTTCGTCGCCCAATGCTAAACGCCTATAGATCTGTCTCTCTCGCACTATTTTTTTTAATTCTTGAAAATAAACTATTTCGAATGAGGACCCAGAAGCTTAGCCCAATTGTACGATACTCCTGTGTATCTTCTCAAAATCCGGACCCTATCTGTCGAATCATTCGGGAGAAACCAGCTTTCGAAATTTGGGGGGGGGGGGATAACTGGCCTCTTAACACGAGGCCTCAAGTGGCGTATCACATCCGTGTGACGAACAATATTTTCTTTCATCCCGTATGTAAACATAATGAAGAAGTGAAGGGGCCAAGTCAGAGGGAAGGAAGTGTGGCGGGTGGGGAGTTTGGCGGTGGTGGGGGGGAGGACTCCCCTCACAGAAAGACACAAATTTATGAGGCATAAACAATAATTATGAAGTTCAAAAAAGCTGTACTGAAAGTCATGGATGAAATTCGTTGAGCTGACTCTAGTTCTTTCGAGTAACACTATTGCTTAATGGCGCCACGAAGGATGGTAAAGTAGTTACAATTTGACCTGCAGCAGATGTACGTTAACTAATAGGTTTCCAGAATAATGCGAATTCACAACAACGAATGCAAAATATTGATACACGTGTAGTAGAGTTTATTTTCAATGTCGATACCTCATTAAGCTACCAAAAAAAAAAAATTATTGCTCTTAATCACTATGATTCCACAGAATGATTTAATCGTATCGTATCAAATTGGCTATAATTAGAACCATTTGTCTGTGAATTCCCCTACCAGATTAAAAGTCTCAATATCGTTTAGTAACTTTCCCCCTTTTTTAGAATCAATTTATGAATCAGCGCAAGTACCGTTGAGCATCCACGCGAAACGTAACGTAAGCACCCATCATTCTTACATTCAGCAGAGATTGATCGCCCGCTCGATCTCTCTTTTTTCCCCATGAGTTACCGGAACATTTAAGTTATCCCTGGACGCGCTTCCCTTTCAGTCGAGTTGCCTACGGGCTTCGGTCGAATGGGGAAGGTCATTGGTCCACACTGCGGATCGTTCGTCCTCTACAGGGGGGGGCTTAAGGGGGTCGTACGATCACACCGGCAAAGACCGAGAGCCAACTAAAAGTTCGAAAGCGTCGGCGAATCGCTACAGTAATCCCCGGGTAATGCGCGATAAGTCTTCACGGCTCGAAGAAATATAAGGAAAGAGGGGGAATAGGAAGGGGGAGGGAGGGATTGCAGTGGAAAGGAATATAAAAAAAAGTGGAAAAAGAGTAACGGAGTGAGAAAGAGCAAAAGAAATAAAGCTTTGAGTGGTATTGAGGGGTGGGGGTTGGTTATGTCCTGTAAAATCGCTCGTAACCCAGTTCGCCATCCAGCAAACCATTGGCTAAGAGCGAGCGAGTGCGAAGTAAAGGATTGCGATCAGGAACCGGAAATCGAAGAACCAGTTGGCGGAAAGCCTTGCACTGCCACGCGAGGTCACGTACGTGCTTCTGCTGTTGTGCTACTGGACTACGCCATATATATATATATATGCATATAAAATTTGTGTGTGCCTGTGTACAAGCAAAAAAGTTGTTAGTGTAAAAACGGGGTAAAGTGGGCTAAGCAAGCACATTTGTAACTTGAGAAAAAAATTCTCTACCGGAAAATACCGCCATATTCATTTAGCTACGGAAAACAACTCGACTGCATTGCTGGGCTAAATGAAAAGAAAGGTCTGGTAAAAATTGCTATAAGTCTAGTAACAGTTCCTTCACAAAAATTTGTATACAGTATGGATACATTTTTACACATAATGGAATTTTTTGCTTTCGTTGATTTTGTCAGATTATTAATGGCGTGCGTTCTATTCATTTTTTAAATATTCTAGTTTTTCTATTTTCGGCGTATCAATAAGTCAACCTTGTAAAATTTGCAGAACAGGCTAATTAAGTGCCGATTTTCTTATCTGTCGTAGTTTTTTCCGTTTCGTTTGTTTTGTTATATATATATATATATTTCTACAGGAAGAAGAGGGCGAAATTTCGAAAGATAAATCACTGGCGGGACTGATTTGTCGGCGCAGAAGCTTCGTCCTTGCTCACGCTCTCGATTTCTCCGTCTTTCTCGCACTCTAACGGCGCAGAAGCAATCAGATTATTAATAGTTTAGCAATGGGGCTCTACCGGCAGCGGGCGCTTGACCGGTTCGGATTCGGACTGCGGACCCGCGTCGATAAATCAAACGCCGCGAGCGCGAGCGCGATTCCCGCGCGTCCGCATTTTACGTTTCACGGTTTACGGCGGTCGGCGCCGAATAGCGGTGGACTGTATAGTACTGCGCTGACCGAGAATTGCACATTCCCCATTCGCTGATCGCTCCGACCATCTCTTTTATCCTTCTCTAATTCCGTATACTATATTATATGAGCCGCTCCACGCTCAATCGGCAGACCCGTAAACATCGTATTTTTTATTATCCCTTTCCTTCCAATAAGTTATAATGAAAAATAACCCCCCCCCTCTTCCACTAATTTTTATAAGTTTTTAGTGATTATTTTGGTCACGAAAGTCAAATATATCAATCGACCAATCAAATTTGAGTTAATCGATATTTTTTTTAAATTTTTACAGTGAATTATATCTCAGGAATCAAATTTTTTAGACTACTCCGAATGTGGTCACGAATGTAGGACCGCAGTAATGAAAAAAGGTGTATTAAAAAAAAATAACATTATAAAAAGCCTCTATTTTTTATATTTTAATATATATTCTTGCGCGGCTTTCCCCGTTTTACGTCGTTGTAAAAATGTAAACTGTGAAAATTGAAGAGTCAGAGTGGTAGATTTCTAAAGTACTTTTACAATATCATTTATTGCGTCCAAGCCAATTGTCAACAAAATCTCAATATTTGTATTGAGTGTTTTTTTTTTTTTGTTATATCGCCCCACACAATACTGAACGGAGTACGATAATAATAAATACAAAAATCGCGATTCTGCCGATTCCGTGTGGAATTCCGTATGTACGCACGTTCAAGATATAAATATATTTGTATATATATATATATATATATATATCTACGCCAGAGAATAAACTGCACACGTGCTCACACTCTAGAACGCATTGTATACCAACTACCAATGGAATGCCCACTTACTTCCACGTGTGTAGAAAATACAGATACAGAAATACAACTTCTACGCTTCGGTTCCGTGCGTGGACTGACGCGTGTGCGTTTTGTGTTTGTATGCGGTGGGTCTAGTTGGCTATAGCAAGGCACGTTTCTCATCTCGAAGCCCCTTTTGACGCCGGAATCCGCTACGTTCTCTCCTCCGGGCACTATATACGATACAGCTTCGTTTTCACGACTAACCAACAAAGAATGAGGAAAAAAAGAAACAATAAAGAAAAAAGGAAACGCGGTAGTCCTTGACCGATCCCATGAGGGTCAGAAAAGACGAGACTCTTTCGACGACGTAGCTCTTTAGGTTTCTGGGTTTAGATTATTTTATTTAAATATTTTTTCTTTTGTAGCCTCAGAAATAAAAATTACGTCATTTTTTATAAACAATAATTTTCTTGTAATTTTTTGTCTAATCGAATAAGACAGATGAAATTTTTTTTAATTTGCAAATCGAAACTCACGGTTTTCCCACAAAAATAAAATTTTGTGTATTATCACACTACAAAAAAAAAACCGTAGATATATTAATCGAGGAAGAGAAGATTAAGGGACTACTTTGCCGCAATAAAGTTTTCTATTATAATATGCACTGTAGCTTTTTTATTGACTTGCAGTTTGGAAGTCGTTCGTATAAATGCCTCAAAAGTAAAGTAAAACTTGCGCAACTTTGTTTCTCAACAGTTTACATGATGTGCCAGGATAATTCATATTACTCGGGTTTATTTTTTCGCGTTTGGGAAGAAGCAACATGGCCGTGCTCGGAGAAATGGAGGAAAAATTGTGAAAAAACGCTAGGGAAGGAAAAGAGAGGAAACGCGACGAAAGACGTGCCTCGTTTGCGATAAACCAGGAACGCTGCGAACCGGTAATATGCTGAGATGTGAGAGCATTAACCCCGTAACGGAGAATATCGATTCGATTTACGTCGTCGTGTGGTCTGTTACAATGTAGGCACAGCGTTACATGTATTCGCTACTGCTGCTGCTACTATATTACCGAAGTACCGTCGACTACGAGCTCAACGTCGACAAATCACGAAGGTTTGCTCCCGGTGGAGCAAACTGGGCGTCCCGGTCGGCTTCGAGACCCGTTGCATAATTCCCGTGTCGATTTACCCACGCGTAACAAGCTCCTGACGAGAAGAAAATGCGACAAAACGAAAAAAAAAACCGTAAGCTAAACCGAATTATGCGAATGGAAACGTAGTCCTCACATATATGCATCTCAATATCTGCGCAAAAAAATGTGTGAGTTTCCCATGTACACTACATGTACATGATGATGTTTACGTACATGATCTGTCTAGAGTTAACAAGTTTTCATGTTAAATATGACGAAATGAATATTTGGTTATCATAATTGAATTGCTTATTCGAACCTTCGAGCTTGCAAAAATAATGATTTATTAACAGTGAATAAATGTGTGTTTGAATGACGTATTCAATGAACATTAAGTATCCGCAATTGGGTCAATAACAGTTACGATGCTAATCATTTTGATCAACTAATGCATATTTTGAGAAAACGGTAAACAGTTGGATGTATCTTCAGGTCAGATTGGCTTCAGCGTTAGGAGAAATGCAGTTTTTCTTAAAATCGCCCACAATCGTACTTTTGTATAATAATTCAACCTTATCGTTATGCATTCCTTACAAATGAATACATTTTTTCTATGATTTCGTCATAATAATAAAAATGACGCGAGATCAGTGAGGTTAACCAATCCCATCGTTGAGACTACCACTCGAATTATTGGGACTACTATTTGAATCGTCTTTATTACCATTCGAAAAAATCCCAATAAAACTAAAGAAAAAAAAACACAAATCCACATAAGCGTCAAATAATAATTTCTTAACTATTACCAAATTCGAATTGGTTTGACTATGTTCAATGTTCTTATTATTGAATAACTATTTGATGAATTAATTAAATTTGTTTTGCTTTGTTTTAGTGACACTTCACGAGTTATGCATTTAAAAATGACTCGGCTTCTTGGCGCCATTTTTGCCAACGTAAATACTTTTTTTTCCATTCTGTCAACAATATTCTCGCGTGATTCATTATTTTTATCATTCATACGTTTCAACGATATATACGAATCCCTATATAATTTCTATTGCTTATCTTCAATCCGTCCAGATCCATAACGTGTACTTTAGTGTCGTAAAGATGAAAAAAAAAAGAATCCAGCAAACTCGCGAATTTTATGACAATGTCCCATACCTGAAACATAAAAATAAATATTTCGGTCAATACTGATATTTTTTTGTTTTTACTGTGCACTCATTAATTTTAATACCCCAACGTTATTATAAAGCCTGAAAGTATGGTATGTTTTATACATGAAAAATGTTCCGCTTGTCTGCTGAAGTTTTGCTGAGGAGAAAATGGAAATATTTATGTCAAGGTCTAAGATCGATAAATCTATATATTTTGCACGTTGGCACACATAAACGTTGACACTTCATGTGTATCTCTTTTTTTCTCTCTCTCATCCTGATAGTCTTCTCTTACCACTCAGACGATAAATCGCTTTAACTGATAACGAAGTTGCGATAAGATCGCAAAATGAGAATTTCAGGGTGTCTGGAACACCTCGACGAGTTTCGCGTATGATCAAAGTGTCAATACCGACCGAAGGAGTTTGAGATCTAAAGGACCGGGCTCCAGTTTACCCTGCTATCTATACACGGACTAAGGCTTCAACGATGCAGCAAAGAAATGTGAAATTGCCCGAATATAGTCGCTCCGGTCGCAGTACGTGGACAAAAAAAGGCAACTAATGGCAATATTTTTTATCATCTCTTCGAAGTCTATAACCACCAAATCAAGTTGATTTTTTGAATAAAATTGTATATCTTGTACGTTGAAAAAAAAAGTATTTTACCCTTTGTTAAGTGACCCTTGAAACACCATAATTAAACCATAACTTACAATTAATAAAATTATAATCTTTCTAAATATATATTTCTTAATTATTTTAAAATTCGTAAATGTCTATCGCGTACGTGTTGTAAAGTGTCACCCGGTATATCAAGTACGTGCATCTTCATACATAAAATCTGATGAAAGATATCGCGCCATCGCCAAAGCTTTGTAACGACAAAGGACCGAAAAAAATCAAAATTCTTGCACCATTTTACTCTTTGAACGAAACAAGCATTACGATGATGTGACTTCAAAAGCAATCTGTGGTTGAAGGAGTGTTTACTTCACGCACGATATTGTGCCTCTTACGAGCACGGGACACAGACGAGCGCAGGCGTTATCGATTTCAGTTTCGGAACGATAATAACGCTTAGGTATGTGGTGTGCACAACACGATCTTTGGAATCGACGCGAAACACACACGCGCGCACTCATAAAAAAATAACACATTGTAGCACGTTCCATCATGAAATTTCATATTTTATCGGTATGTATTAAAAGTATGTGTACGTATTCAATTAAAGAGTATTACAACAGCGCCCAAATTTAATTGAACAACGAACAGTTGATGAATAAAGATAATAATTAAACTAATGTAATGTTTATAGTTATATTTTAAGGAATTTATAAAACTAAATCGGATTCATATCCACCAGAGTTGTAAATCCCTATTAATTCATGAGATATAGTTTACAGTACAATTTGTTATGTAATGATGATTTCATAATAATAATAATATATAGTGATTATACAGTAGAGTGTAAACATTTGAATAGCTGAAAAAAATACTATTTTTCGCTTCAATATTGCAAGAAATAATAGAAAAAATGGAAGACATAAGTAATGCATTACTTTGTTAATGCATTACCTTTTTTTCCATTTTTTCTAAAGGATTACCGTGAATTTTTGTTGGAAAATAATAATTTTCGCAGCCACTCCAAAGTATAGTCATCGTATTACAATCACTACATGTTATTATTATAAAATCATAATTATAGAGCTGATCGTATCATTATAATTATTTCCATAGGTATTAGGCATTAACAACTCTGATATCCACAAATAGTCAGTTTTTCTTTCAGTTCAGTGTTTAATAATGAAGTAATGTCTACACACAAGCGATAAAACAAAAATATTCTTGCGGAATGTTTTGATACAATTTTAATCAATTTTTTTTTATCTTCTTCAGTTACGGAAAAGTGTCAAAGTATACTGACTACACAGAGATGCCGACAAAAAGTCGTCACTCAACTTAACAAGAAACAGAACAAAATTATCTAAAAATACGTGTTCTTGTACAAATACGATAGAAAAATGTTATCATTATTTCCTGGCTACCGAAGAACTGCAGAAGCGTCGTGGCTCCACAGGATCGCTAAGTAATGACGGCAAGAAAATTATAATTTAAAAACAAGTAACAGGAAGCTTAAAAGATGCACTGATGACTAAAAAATGAGAAAATTATGTCGACAAAAAGGAAGAAGAAGGCGCGAGGCAACAAATGGAGCAATAGGGTAGCGGCGAGCTCAGTTGCCCGGGTTGCTTTCTGATGCCCGTAGCCGCCTGGAGTTCCGAGTTATAAACCGGTTCCTCACGTAAGTGGAACGCGGTTCGTTGGATGCTGTTGGCTAAGGATATACGTTATGGACTGTTGTGCTGCAGTTGCTGCTGTTGGTGCTCCGTTCTGGTCCACACACACCGCAGGCGGGGAAGCGATATCCCAATAACGAGAAGCTGTGCAACTTGCGCCTAAAGACCTCAATCTTTTTTTCTCAATTTTAATGTAAACCGTACGCTGTTCGGTTCTCGTTCTTTAAGATATTACGTTCCACCGGCTAAATATATTTACTTCTAAAGCCCTACACGGAGAGAAGAGTCTGGTAATCATTACCCGATTTAGTATAGTAAACTCGGTTTATTCAACGCTTCTGGCGTCTACTTATATATTTTTCTATAGAGTACTGTGTCGTGTTTTACTGTATGTTGCACGGCGTACAAGAATCGCGTACTATATTTCGGTTTTGAAACCGTACTGTAAGTGGTCCAAATTTTGTAAGGATATATACCCAAAATTGTCTTGAAAACATCTTAAAGCTTGACAATGGTCGTGAATTCCAACAGACAGTGATAACGATTCGCAACATATGAAGAAATTCAACTCTCAATTTATTAATAGAATCTATAGTTGTGGAATTGGTTCCGAAAGAAATACGAACATTTCACATATACAAAATATCAAATTCTGATATCCTCAACATTGTAGCTAATAAGACCATGCGTCTGGGAATCATTCTCCATCTACAGGCTATAGTTCTAAGCAGTGCATTAACTGTAAACGAAAGACGCGCGGTGACCGCTATACGTTTGGCGCCGGCTCAGTGTGTTTACATCGTCAACGGCGCTAGTTGCCCATTGTTGTCGACAGTGTAAAGTGCGCCTAAGAAAGAATTGGTAAAACGAAAGCATGTAAGTACACAACTTTTTAAAAGTTATATTATATACGGAATATTATATATGTATTGTTCGTCCAAACAACAAGAAAATCGTCGAATGTCATTGCCGTTGTAAATTGTTGCGTAACCTGTACTTTTTTCAATGTGCCATAAACATAACCTTCTCTTTAGTAACATCCGAGATCAGCATGAAAAGTCGTGATGGTTTCAATAGGACCCTAAATTGGTAAAAAATTTTTTTTATTTCAGTCGGTTTCTGAAGCAGTACGGGGTGAGGTAGACGGTAATCAATGAGTTCGACGAATTCCAACGCGATTTCGGCGGAAACAGGAGAGATTGACATAAAGAATGAGGTTGATGTTGTAAGAAAAATTAATAAACATTTAATGAGTAAAATAACATATTTTTTAATGCATTTTTGTAACCTATGCCTCGCCTAGCCTACTGTTATTTACCTTCGCTTTCTATTAATTTAAGTATCATTTTAACTGCACGTATTTCCGACATTGACTGGTATAGGATGCAGAAGTAGGCACGTAACCGGCCTAGCAATCTTCACTATGTTGCGTTTAATCAGCAATATACAAGGTTGGTAAGTGACTCGTGAACACAACTGGCATCGTTTGCTGTACTGTATATTTGATACGGAAAATTCGCGTTAATGAACTGCAGGGCAATCATCGCTAGACTGGTCGAATAAACCGAATTTATTATGCTGCATGAGAACCATCGTCAAACTTTTTGAATTGTGATCACCCGAAATTTCTCTCCGTGTATAATAAATTTCCGTGGGCAGCTAATAATATCGATCACTGACCTTAATAAAAAAAATTCAATGAAAATCCTCTCACGAACAAATGCTGCAATTTTTAGTACGCTTTAAATTTCTGCAAGTATAAATGAAACGACGACGATCAATTGTTATTTTTGAATTCTCTGTTTTATTAAAATAATAATTTACTGTTCGAAAGGACTGAGTTATCATTTTTAATCATTATAATAATAAATATAAATTCAGAAAGCTATTTGGCTGCAATTAAACTCTCACAATGATCATGAATATAACTGTTATATAAAGAACAAATATAGAAGTGGAATTGAACGAGGCGCGAGTGAGAATCGAGCTGTTCACTCTCGCCTGGTGATGGTAATGACGTCAGCAGCACAGAGCTCCGGTCGACATCAAAAGATCCTGCCCGCTTTCCTGCTTTATTACTACAAAGTGCCGCGCGAGCGTTTAACAGTACATGCTCTCATGTCGTTACGACATATAGAGTTATCTGATAGTATGTAGTTGAATATTGCCTCATCCTCTTCCGCTTCACCGTTTCCCTCATCCTTTCCTTTTTTTCTAGTGTGATTGCAATTTAACCCTTAATATTCTATTACGACGAAAATTTAAATCTACGAGCGAATGGTAAGGGCTTCAATTACACATTAACGAAGGTACGTTTTAAAGCTAAAACTAACACAATTATTAACGAGGCTAAGTACCGAATTTTCAGTCGTGAATCAGATCTAAAGTTTACATTCTAAATCGGATTTTCCTTATAATTGCAATCTCAAAATCAAACTAATGTCTGAACATATCATTTGATAAGCCAAATCGTTTTTAGTTATCATTAATAAAATATACGGGTATTTCTTCAGCTCGCTCTAAAAAATTTAAACAATTATTATTATTATGGAGACTAAGTTATCAAAAATCATGATTATAAAATCGTGTTGCGATGTCATTTCTAAAATCTTGTAAAAAAAATACCACCCGATACCGTAAATTTAAAAATATATATAAATTTAATTCTGTTTTCTACTTTTTTCGTCAGTGCTAGAAAAAATATTTTTCGATTCAAAAAGGACAATTATTTGACGGTTACAAAATCATTTTTATGATGAACATGTTATTTGGAGCTATCGTCTGCTAGATAAAATGTCTTCTGCTGATATTGATATATATATATATATATACACACACTAGTATCAATATTATTTACCTGCTGCTATGCGACTAATAATAATAGTTAATGAATGGGATAATTTGAAATAATAACGAGATTAATAACAACTTCAGTATCTCAACTACTCGAAAACGTACCATTAAAAATGATGGAACAAAAACGTAAGTAATTAGAAATAACAATACGAGGGTATCGTAGCCAACTGAATCGCTCTGGTAGTGTCTGGTATGTACGTACTATGGTGATAACACTAATTAAATACGACTCCCACTGACACTGGCGTGCTGCTAGTTCGCCTAACGAGGCCGGTAATTACGAGACGGCTTCATCTTCACGAAACTCTGCAAAAACCTCTGTCTCTATCTCTCTCTCTCTTACTTACAGCACAGCCCATTACTCTCCAGCTTTCGGTCTGTTCTAACTGTATAGGTATTCATACTTTAGCTCGTCCCCTTTTACCCTTGCTCTAGTATTTCTACGCTCTTCTGCGAATTCTGTCTTCCATTCATTATTTTCCCCGCGAATCTGAGTCCAAGTTACGACGAATTCTTACATTAAACGGCCGTAGTATTTTTACGCTGAAAACGATGAAAAACTGAGCTAAATGGCACCAATAATGAAAATAAATTATTTTATCGTACAAATAATGAAAAAGTAAAGGCATTCTTATTTTCCTATATAACAATGTGAGGTGAAATTACTTCCATAATTAATATCACACCAAAATAAATTGCTGTATGAAAATATATTCAAGCTTCTGAATATCGGAAAAAAGCTAGAAAGTATAATTTAAAATTATGATAAAAGGTAGAGTTAAGCGGAATTGCTGCAATATGAGAAAATAAACTATTTGATCGTAGAGAACAAGTCTAAACAAAGTCGTAATTGCATATCTAAATAAAAATCAGAGGAAAAACTATTTCCACAGTATTTATCACAGGGAAATATGTTCAACCTTCTACAGTAAATAAATAAAGTTTTATTTTCAAATCATGATAAAAGGTGAAAGGTTTCAATTCTTGATTTTGTTGTAATTTTATATATATATTTTTCAAATTAATTTTCAGTTTTTAATATTGCTCTAATATTTCCACTTTTTATTGGAAACTTTTCTATGCATTCATTTACTTCCTAGTGTTTTTGTTCCCACGAAATATTACATTAAACGGTGATAGTATTTTTAGGCTGAAATGGAAGAGAAATTCAGCTGACTGGCAGCAATATAGAAAAGAAGCTGCTCTTTCCTGTAGGACACGGAAGAAAAAAAATTTGAGCCATCTCTCGCTCAGAAACGTTCGAGGATCGACGAGCTCGCGTTTTACGTTCGACCCTTTTTACGTTCATTTTCCCTTTCTTTATCCTACTTCGTCTCATTTCTTCTCCGTAGTCTTTCGCGAGATCGAAAGCCAAAGAAATCCCAAAGTCCTTCCTCGAGACCGAGTTTACTATATCCTATGACGAGCTTCTCTTCCTGAGCCATGTTCATTACTCTTCAGGGGTCGATGGCCCGTGACCCACCGTCGGATTCCCTGAGACGAGAAATTACACGAACGAAATTGAAAGTACGGATTTCTTTATTCGCGCCACGAATTTAATTTTATGAAACTTTCACGAAGACAGCCTCAGCATTGCAAATTGACGTTGACTATGAAACAGAAGATTCATTTATGGCAATACACCGTTTTTTTCTGTCAAAACCAATAAAATAAAAAAGTCTTTTATCGAATAGAATACGAAAGAAAATTCATTCACTCAGTAAAATTGATTTGTAGCTCCACATATAAAATACGGCACTTTTGGAAAATATTCGACTTTAAATGCATTGAGAATAGAGACACTTATTTTGTAACCATGAAGATAAGTACATATATTTTTTTGTAACCATTACATCGTCCAATTTTGTTATTGTTGCATTTTCAGGTAGCTGAAAAATTCAGCTTGCACCGATGAAAAAAATTCCCTTTACAAGGTCGCATTAATTAAAAATAAAATCTGTGATCCATTTTTAGAAATTTCCATTTCAATTTTTGACGCAGCAAATATAGTCACTGTTGTACCAAATATATTTTCAAGCAGTAATTTTCTGTCCAAATTTTCTAAGCTCTTCTACTTGTCAAGTCAATTTGTTCTGTCGATGAAACTTAAATTTCACAAAAAGCTAAAATAAGAGTTGCTTACAAAAATGTTTTATTTCCGTTCTAAATATTAAGTGAAGCTTTTTTTACATACAACGTAGTAAGAATCAATTTATTTTTATGATTTTTGGTGTTTTGGCCCATTTAATACCAGAGTGGAACACTTTCGGTGGATGTTTCGGAGGCTGCGAAAATATTCATACGAAAGAGTTTCTTCGCATGTGAAGTTTATCCCGGGGTACAGAGAGTTCAAAAAGCTCGCAGCATCCGCGTGCGGAGCGTTTAGAAGGCCGGGTAGACGTAGTACCTGTAGTACATGGTAGTTGAGTATATACAGCGAGGCATGCGAAACGAGTGGTGGGCTCGACAGAGGGTCGACGACGCACCAGTATAGTAGGGGACTCGGCGCGTCCGCCGCGAGGGAAATGAAAATAAATGATAGCTGCTCCTCTCACTCTAGCTCCGGCTCTCTTTACCCCCGTCGTAATTAATTTAACGCGCTAGGAACCGACTGCAAAAGCTCCAGAGCCTCCGGAGCACGCTCGCTCATTCGCTGGGCTTCTCCGATAGCCCTTGGGCGCATTATTACTTCAACGCACCGGAGACACGCTCTGGTATATAACTCTAAAATATACACGTATTCCTCGGATATGTACTTTGTGAACATTGAAATACAGTACGATACAAAAATAAAACAGAATAATCAAATAAAATCCCGTGTTTTTCCAAGCAACCTTATTTCCGGAGAATTCGGAATATTAATTGTCCTACAATATGATACCCAAAATCCTACGACGGAATTTATACCATCCCATAGTATACAAAGTATGTAAGAAAAGAAAATATTGAAATAAAAATAAAAATCGACTGGTAGATTTTGATAACATGTTTTGAATGTCCTAGATTTGAAAAAACGTATACGCTCACTTCTGTCTGTTTGTCTGGCTCTGAATGGCATCCGTATGTCCGAAAGTGCGATAGCTTTTGGAAAAATCTGTGGATCTCAATTTAATTTTGTGCATTCAAATCCTGGTTACGCTATTGAAATCCGATCTTAAATTGTCACTGCTTCTGATACTTTACCTATGGTATATTGCGCAACTAGGGAACGCTTTTAGTCGTTGATAGTTGTTGATGTTGATTCCATGATGAATGATCACCACTTACTTTTCACCATCGACCAACGACTCCACATAGTTGAAGGTTTTATTTTTTTCAAATAATTCGCTGGAGTTTACGAGGAACACGTCCTCCGTCAATAAATCCGTTTTGTTTACTTTCCTCAACTGCAAAATTTCTTGGTAACAAGTATTGTACCTCGCACTGGATTTTTCGTGTAATAAGTTATTCGCAACACTCCGTGCTTCGTCTTCAATGTTTCTCCGATTTTCTATGCAGTCACTATCACTATCTGAAGATTCCGAGGAACTCATTTTTCCGTATTTTTTTCCAATACAATATTAACATTTATTCGTTAGAATGATTGGAAAATTTGTACGAACCAGCGTTGAATGACAGTATTGCTCGCATTTGACAGCGTTGTCAACAAGTCGTTGCTAGGATGCAGCATTGTTTTCAGAACGGACAGGTCATCGAACTTCCGCGGATGTGTGGTGAAAAAATATATTTTTTTGAAGTATTTATTTTTAGATCGTAAACTAATACCGAACTTATTCTGCGTCGGCTTGATACGTATTGTTAAAATAACTTGCAAATGAACAGCAAGTGATTTAATATATAGTAAAAACTTCGTTGCTTTTCCAGTCACTCACATAAGATTTCTGAAACCATCCATCATGATAAATTGTTATTTTGTGAAGTACGGATTTTGAACTAATTTGGTAGACCTGTAATACGATTCATGTTTTACTTGTTAGAATTTTTTTTTAACAATTGACGATATCATAAATTTTATATGAATAATAGACAAGATATTAACAAAATCTTCACTGCACTGAATCACACATTTTTGTTTTCTGCTTATTTGCACATAATTTTATCTGTATGCATTAAATCCAACCCGAATAACTTTATTAGCCAAATTTTCCACAAGAACTATATATATTTACACCAAATATAAGATTTGAGAATTGTCCGAACAAAACAGATTGAGGTTATTCACACTCATGAATTGAAGTCTGTAAACACTCATACGCGTATCGTGTCATTTTTTTTTTCATCACCCGTATAGCAGTGTACATGATTCCAAAGCCTGCATAGGCTTCATATACACGATAATATTCAGAACTTCTGATCTACGAATACCTAAGATGTTAATTCAACCCATTAAACTATCGCAGTTTCGCCGATAATCCTACCTGAACGAAAGACAGATGTGTAGAGAAGCACGAACAGATTCGCGCACGCCACCTAGCGAGGGTGGGGCGGAGTTTAAATACGAATTTAAAAGCGCGATCGGTATGAATTACAACAATAAACAGATAATAGTTTCTATTTGTAGATTGCAAATAGTGTACGAAATTCCTCAAATTTCTATTCGTGTAGTTTGTTAGTATACATATAGTATATAGTAGAGTATTCATGCTAATAACAAGTGTAATGAGAAAGTTGCGTGCTGCAGAAACGCCAGTAGCAACCTTCTTACTAATCACTCAATTTACACCTCAAAAATTGAAAATGTGTTTGAGGTAATTTTTTTTCCACTGCTTTGTAGGATTTAAATTCAATGCTGGACCAAATTGGCTTAAATAAATCTTATTTCGCAGCATGGTAATTATTGATTTTCAGGCATCATAGAAATTTTAATTCGAAACTTCATGCAGAAACCACAGAGGAAATTTGTTGGAAATAAAACTTTGAAATGTCTGGTATATATCAATAAAATATACACGTAATTGTACGATAGGTACTCTCTGAACATTGAAACCATATGACACCAAAATAAAGCAGGAAATCTGCCTTAAAAATATCTAACTCTCGAATACTTATGAAATGTTTATTATTGAATTGCCAAATTCTATGTGAAATGACCCAACAATTTAATTCCCCGATGTTCAGGTAAACTATTCCTCTAATTTACGTAAAGTAATTTATTAATATAAAAAATAGTATACCGTGTGATATAATCAACATAACATCATCCCTATGAAACAATTTCAAATGGAAATCGTGGTTATGACAGAAAATTACTTGCCAAATTTGCGAGCACCAAAAAACATAATTAGTAGAAGTAAAATTATGCTAGACAAATATAATCCAATCACGATAGTTCTTATAAAAACGAAGAAAAAAGAAACGATCCCATATAACAAAAATGCATAATAATATAGAAGTGAGGCATTTCACATTAAAAAAATGTATTGTACATGTACAAGCTATCGCACTTTTACATATGTTATGGCGTTAATATTAATCGCAGTCCTTGCATCTTGCAAAGGCTGTTCGAACTTTGCAACTTCGGTCAATTTTGATGATTTAGTACACAAATATATGCCAAATATGCGAACAAGCTGTAGGAATACTTTTCATGAATATGCATAAGTGTGTATGTGCGATAGTAAGTGGTTGAGTGGAACGTTAAATGGAACTATATATATATAGTATATAATAACGTGAGCTCAACTTGTATTGATGGTGCTGAACAGCCAACATGTGTAGCGTTCTTATGTGCATTATGCTCGTGGTGAATATACCGTCATGGACGCAAATAACACACATGAGCTTTCAACACAAATCTCACACTTCTACACGTGTTCTACATCCATATACATATATACAGTGTGAATAAAGCACGCGCAATCTCCTCTTCCACCTCGACTGCAAACTCCGGTTGTCGCTACCTACTTACGTAGGTATTACGCTGAGAATCGCGTGCACTTTATTGTGAGCGATGTTATTGGAGACTCCGTAATGGCATCCGCCATGTTTCCTCAGCAAACAAAATTCAGACGGTTGCCTCTATGCTCTGTGTCTACCATAACGATAAACTGCTAGCATATATAATATATTTCGTGTTTTTATATTATCCTAATATCTAGGCATTTTTTTACACGTCTGCCACACATAAATGTTTTGTTTTCACCCAGAGAAATGGATCTGAAGGGTTTGTTTGAATCGATTATAGGGTGTATTACAAATGAATAAAATTTTTTTTTAGATCAGATAGGAGTTATTTCAATCAGATGAAATTTTATTTAGATAAAATAGAGTCTTTTTCGATTAAATAAAATCCCATTAGGCTGGCTATTAAATAAATAATTCATTCAATGGCCGGTTTAATAGTATTTTATTCAATTGAAAGAGACTCTATTTAATTGGAATAAAATTTCATCTGATCGAAATAGACTCTATTTTATTGAAATGAGATTTCATTCATTCCAAATACACCACATAATTGATTCGAATAAACTCACCAGAACCATTTCTCTGGGTGTGTACAATACACCTATGGATTTCGATGCAAGTTACGTTGTTCTTTTATAGTTCAGTTATTTCACTAATTTTTCACAAGAATTTTCGACAACACTTGTAACCGTCTAACTTTTGATATTATTTGAACAACAAATTTTATTATTTCACCTAACCTTTAAATTGTCGATAATGTTTTTTTTACAGTTCCGCGTTTTTCAATTAATTCCTTAATAATAAATAATAAAAATTTCTTTTGTCACGAATATCCACGATAAAATTTTTTCAAGGTAAAATCATATCCATGAATATGTGGACTTTTTTTAAACCGTCGAGTGTAAAAGCTTATAGATGCGAGGTGAAAATGTAGCGGGCTGCAATAGCCGTAACAGGTTGCTGTATTAGGCCGAGAAAAACCGTCCGATGGTAATAGTTACGGGCAACAATATACCTAGCAAACTGCAGCCACTGGGGCGTGTATAACACTGCAGTGGTGAAGCAGAGGGTGAAAAGAAGTTGCGAAGCATCGAGCGCCGAGGCTCTTCAAGATAGTTTCTCGTTTGAGCGTTTCATGCTTTCTCCCTGTCTCGACTTGGCTGTGAAGACTGGCTATACTGGCCTCTCTTCCACTTTGGACGACGATAATATTTTTTCATTTCGCCCTATACGTAGTAGCACCAGAACTTCGCTCAGACTGCTCTTCCATATCCGGCAAGCAACAGCGGGAATTACGTAGCAATAGCTTTTGCTACTAGAGATGCTCACACGAAATGTGCTTTCTTCAGAAACGAGAAGAAACGCGAAAAACACGGCGGCATCAAGAAAAAGAAATAAAATAAATGAAAGGAAACTTCTTGTTGTTTATACTCAACTTTTCATTTATTGGTATAACAGTTGAAAATCTAAAGACAAAACTATGACGAATGAAACGCAAAAATAATACAAAAAGAAATACTGAACTCGAGTCGAAGCGTGAAGTAATTATGCGCAATAATATTGCGAGAAACCGATGATTCATGTAAATCATGTTTATTTTTGTCATCAATTTTTAAACACTGAGTACAAAATTCAATTGACTTTATCAAATATCCTGATTGATTCAATAAAATCATTTCGTTACTAAATTTCAAAAGAATATGTATTTAAGTAATCATGTAGCTTTTTTTTAAATAATGGGAGTCGTATTATTTGGTGCAGTCGATTCAACATAAATGTTGGGAAGTTGTTATATGTTTTCGAACGAGTGATTTTATGTATTTGATAAAAAAAATTTCTCAATGTGGAAGGTTAAAGAATTGTGATAAATCTTATTAGTTTTTTTTTGCTCAGCTTATTACAGAAAAAAAATAATAATGAAAAATTCATACGATTTAGCGATTTTTTAAATAAATGAAATTTTTTTCGATGCTCGTATTGACCCTTTCAAATGGAGAGACTTGAAAGGAAAGGAATTTAAAAAATCATTGTTAGCCGTAAATTAACACTCAATTGTACGGACTGATGTGGATTTTTGTTCTTCCTGTACATAGAGTCGAACACACTCTACATATGTATATAAGCGAAATATCCGTAGTCACGGAAGGGCTAACGTGTTCGTGTCTCACTGAGCCTACCCTTGCCCTCATCTCGGTCCTTCAAAGGCCGTGCAGGAAACCACCCCGTAATTACAGCGTAATACCGGCTTGGACCGCCGTATTACGTCTGGTTTTCGGGTTTCACGGAGCCAAACCGTGGCTTCTACATGCCGGACTGCTGACTGTCGGGCAAGCGAGAAAGCACATACGATCTCCACCACTTTCGCTCAGTCTCTGTGCTTCTCACTTCTCTCCTTCCCTTTGCTGAAGGAACGAAGATGCGAGATATCGCCAGTGCTCGATGGCGCGTCCTCTATCATTACTATACCGACTTCCCAAGCGTCGAATTCCAACGCGAAACCTGTCCGGTCTGCACGCCATTTAATGACGTCCACGAGGGTAAACTGGGATCGAAGACCCATGTGTGGATATGCGGAAATAGGAGAGTATTAAAACAGTATGAAAGTGAACAGATCTCGAGCGGTAGTGTCACTTTTACACACTGCTTTCAAAATTTCAAAACTCTTTTAATTCAAAACGCTCAATAAATGCACGGAATAAATGTTTTTCTGACCCAGTAAATCCATGAAATATACTCTAAGCTATAATGATTTATAAATAGAATTTGTCATAAAAAAGTATGTGTGATACGAGTTCAACGTATGTATTAGAGTGGTTCATTTTAAACTTCGTTTTCTTAGGTTTCGGAATACGATGAGTCATGAATGCATACAAAAAATATTCAGAGGTCACTACCGAATTTTTCGTGAACAAAAACTCGATTTATTTTTCCTTAGCTTTTTTGGTTCGGTGTAAGATTTATTGTTTGCCTACTACCTGAAAAACTATGACCAATGCTTTACGTAAAATTGTCCTGAAACATCAGTAGATGAAAAACGCATTTAGAATTTACTCCAGAATTTAAAACGATAAGAAGCATAAAATAATTTTCGTCATCTGTGCATGCATTTTATTTATGATGGGTTAGATGAAAACTCATTAAATTTGCAAAATAAAATTTAACTATAATTCTAGAGTAAATAAAATTTAACTAAAATTAAAAACTTCAAAGCTTCAGTCAATTTTAGTTTTGCGCATGTCCTAGCATTTACTGAGGTAGAAGATAAAAATTCAATTTGTCTATAACCCATCATGAACGAAATGAATGCGTAGATGATAAAAGTTATTTTATGCTTATTTTCTTTGTAAATTCTGTAGTGACCGGTATATACATTTTTAAAGAGCTGATGTTTTCGGAGAATTATTCGTTGAGCATTTGTCACCGTTTTTTAGATAGAAGACGAACAAAAAATATTACATCGTACATTTAGGGAGATAGATGAAAAATTAAGTTTCGTTTTGTTTGAGAAATTTGCTATTAACCTCCAACTATTTTTTAACGCCATTACAATTCAGGCGGATTTTTTTTAGTATTCGGCACCGCTTTCTCAGTTGGGAAACTAAAAAAAAAAGAAAGTTAAAAATGAACCACTCTAACATATATCCATAGGTCCCCATTTATTTATATGTTTCCTATTTTCAAAACACGCACACCCATCATTTTTTACCAAACCACTATCATCCATACTGTACCTATTTCACACATCCCAAAGTAAAAAACCCGATTCCCTTGTCAACAATTCCAAAAACCGATTCACAGAGATGCAATAAATTTCAAATTACCCCAGCTCGAAGCTGCAGAGCTGAAACTAGACCGAATTGTCGAAACAAGTATGGTCAATCCATGCCACTAGAGAAGAAAGCGTAATTTGCCAGGTCTGCCTAGAGGTTGAAACGGTTTTCCGGTTGCCCGATCACGCTAAATTAAATTCAGCCCCAGCGGCCAGAAGATAGCACAGCTCAACAATATATAATATAATGGTATCTAGATAGAACCAAAAACGTGCAAGCTGCTCATAGCACCATTCGTTATACATATAAACATAATTCGTAGTAGTCAGTGTAACCCAAGTGCGTGCTTGTCGCTTTACCCCCCCCCCCCCATTTTCCCCTTGCCCCAACCCTACCCCCTCGTTTTCCCATTGCCCCCTCCCTAACTCCTTCCCCCTCTACACCTCCGCTCCTTGCCACAGTACCCATCAGTTTTCTACTCGGCTAATCGTAAATAACAATCGGCTATGCAAACGGCCGGATTCGGCGCTTCAGCTGACGGAAAATACATTGCACGAGTTGCAGTTGGAGTTGCATGGAATTCGGATGCGTTATAGCCAACAGGCTCAGCGTTCGACGCGGTCCATCCCTGTTTCTGTTTGTAGTTCGACCGAGACAGAGCAACGGGGGGAAGAGGGGGGGGGGGGCACAGGGGGTTCGAGGTGAGGGCAACTCTGAGGGCGAGTGCAGGCGCGTGCATCCAATTTTCGTCATGTAACGAGAGACCTACTGGGTGCCAGGTGAAACGCTGCTCTATGTGCATCAGGCACTATGTGCATCATCGTACACACGACACTATGTATAGACACATGCAAACTCACGTATTGTACGTATTACAATCGTACGATCACTTTGTGAATGTTTGTACAGATACGGATACTGACACAAACGTAGGAATTCCTGTATAATCCCACGAGCACACATATGCGCCAGATGAATCCATTCGTGGAGGGTATGTATGGAAATCTATGTAATCACGAGATGAACACATATATGTATGTCTATATTCATATATATATGCATATCTATTTTACATGTGTGCATGTGTGTGTGCAGTTGGTATGCGGAGATGAATCCACCGTCAGATGTTAAGTGGCGTGGGGCAAAATGGAACAACTCGAATTTACGTCAATTCAAAACTGTGATTTCAATCGAGATACTCGTTTTTAGATGTGACACCAAACTGTGACAAAAATCGAAGAGTCGTCGTCATGAGACAATAGGTTGCGTGATGGTCCTTTTTGATTGCATTTTTTATGTGGGGAACATTGCTTTTTATTTCAGAGTTCATTCGATACGGAATGTCAATAATGAGAAAAACATGCAGCAAGATTTTATGGGTGATAATGTTTTCATGTAATAGGAATTTTTTGGTATTAGGCATGGAAATGAGTTTAGTTGAATTCGATTATTAATTTCGATGAACCGGAAATGAGCTTTGGTCCACTGTTTCGTTTTGCCTCGCCTGACACTGAATTGTATATAGATATCTATGGGAATATACACAGCATACGTGGCGTCTGGTTACGCCTGGGCTAGTTACCGAACGGTTGATATAATTACGTTTGAACAAGCACCAGGGAACCGTTTATGCAATTACGTATGCGTACTAGTCCAAATATTGCGCGCACTTCTCCCCACCCCTATACTCTCTCTCTCACTCAGTCTCTCTCTCTCTCTCTCTTGCTCTCTTGCCCTCGTATGTTCATCGCTTGTCACTTCACTACGTGCAGGTTTGATATCTGTATATATCTATATATAGAAACAAGCATATATGTGAAGAAAGATAAGAAATGTCCGTAGTAGGCACATTTCATGGTACCGTTTTTAGTCCAGAGGCCAATGCGATGTGACAGAATTCGAAAATACCAAGATTGCTGGTCCACATTTGTATCTTTTCTACCGTGACACACATTTTTGCAGTCGTCAATACATAAACTTTCATCAAAGGGCTTCAAATAATGGATACTGGGTATTTTTGAATGTTATATTTTAGTCGGGGATAAATGAACTTTTTATTTCGAGAAATCATATTCAGAAAAACGGAAAAAGATTACGAGTAAAAATGTTTTCTATAAGCTATTTAACTTTATGATGAGCTTATTAAAATACGAAATTTGATAATAGTATTTTGAATAAGCTTCCGTCAGGCGTCGAAGCATTTTTACATGAATCATAATATAAAATTTGACATGCAGGTGAAATGTAAAATTTAAAAAAAAAAAGTGTGGTTTTACTACACTCGTGTGATAAATTTGAGAAAACAGCTCATGAATAAGTATAGAGCAGCAAACGTGATGGGGTCTAATGTGAATTAGACAATCATTAGTACGCTATAAAATAACGTTAAAAAACTCAACGCCTCGTCAAACAGTTAATGTTTGTTTCTTCTAAACATTTTTTTTTTTTTAGTTTTCAGTATAAAATGCTGATATCCCTGTTAAATCTGGCATGCACTTGCAGGTGCAGTAATTAATAATCTCGGTTCTACATAATAGGAATTATGAAAATTAAACGTTTGTTTAAAAATATTGGATTTTTTATTAAGCGTCTTTTCTATTATTTCACGATAAAATGATGCATCACACTTCTAGAAATTCGCATAAATGGTGTCGTTCATGAGCTGAGGAGCCAAAGTATACAAAACGTCCACGTGATTCCAGAAACTGCGTGCATATAATGACAGAGTGAGGAAGTGAAACAGGTGGAAGTGAGGGTAGAGCAGGAGAGAAAACAATAAAGCTGCGCTCGGTGTATAATATCAGCGATCCTATAGTACATATATAGTCATGTACTGCCGAGTTTAGAGTACAGCAGAGTATTGAGGGAGTCCATACGCGTGACATGCAATTATTATCAGTTGCAAGCAAGTTCCCCGCTTCACTCATGAAAATCTGAATAGATTTGTGACTCACGTTTGATTCTGCTAGTTATAAATAACAATGTCATGCTATATATGTGCACATGTATAAATACATACGTTTACACATCCATTGGTTATAATACTAAGCAAAATCGATAAACCTCGACAATGTCTCGATAGATTATTGATGATGTATTGACATCTCCTGTATTATGTACTTTTAGAACAAAATCCATGCAGAGCTTCAGTCATATATTCATCAACGGCTTTCTCGTCTCGACGAGAAACTGACGACAGGCAAAATTCTGAGTACTTACGACATCGCGTGACTCGCGACAACCGCAGATTAGAATACGAAGTATGCACGCGGATAGACATATTATACCTAGTGCCTATATCAATTCTACAATCTAAGAGATAGTAGAAGCACAGGAAACCATATGTATTACACACGTGCCACTTGCATGTACAAAATTCTCTATGTATACTATTTCTTTTTTACCACAAGTTGTATTACTCAGATATAGTGTGGCAAGAAATGGTTACTCACTCGTTTTTAATGACTCTTCACGCAGAGATTGTACATCGAACAAGATTATAAATGTAAATTGCACGTTTTTTTGCAACATAGAAAAATCCTGGCGTGACAAAATTTGATAGGAATATAAATTTATGCATAACTTTTTTACATAAAGTTTATTTTTCATTAATGAGAAAGATGTTGTTATGCTTGAAGATTTTCATCGACATAAGCACTAAAGTGAACGAACCAATTACTGACCTTGACCCAATTACTTTTCGTTCGTCATATTAATCACGATAGAAAATTCCCTTGATGCCCAATATACATCGAACTTTTTGTTTATATTCTTTAATATTTGCATTGCGGCGTAAGAAGCGCTGAATATTAATTTTCATGAATCTCCGATTTTCAAACTGTTATTTGCATACTCGACAGAAGTCAGCCGTCGCCAGCCATTTTCTTGCCACTGTCAGTAGCCACTTATCATCTGAAGAATATAGTTTTTCACATTTTTAAAATATATTTAAGGGACAAAGTTTATTTATAGAGTGTTATTGAGAATTAAAGAAAACGTTAGCATATACAAAAAGAACAAATAATTACTTGTATGACGGAAAATATTATAGGTCAGAAAAAGATAAACCGAAACGATGAGTTGTTGTAATTTTTGTGCGCAACTCGACCGGACTGATACATCGATGAGTAATCTTGTTCTGTTATTCTTATATGAATTACATTAAACAATTATTAAAATGCATGATATCTCTAAAACACCTTCTCGGACTGATAGGATTATCCGTAACCTATCAAATTTCTGGCAAGTTCTTGTTATTTAGTCACGAATCGGGAATAAATGTCTTTCATAAAACATAAAATAGGCCATATGAGAAAATCGTAGGACACTAATCGGATCTTTCGCATGACGTTTAAATAATAGTTTGACATTTCAATAATATTACCTCAAAATCACAAACAGCACACCGAGAGAAAAAGTTTCCTCGATTCAAAGAAATAGGTGGATGAAATTTTTTTCTTTAATTTCAAAGAAATATTTGCTTATTTTCAATGAAATATTCTCTTTGAATTCCAAAGAGAACATTCCATTGCCTTTAAAAAAACATTTGCTTGAGGAGCGTAATCGATGAGACGTTTTCATTGATTCGAGGAAACGGTGTCTTTGATTTAAAGAAACGATTTCCTTGACGGCATCAGGACCGCGATTTTTTAACCTAATGTCGCCGTTTCGCGGCACGCGATTTTATAGGTTAGGTTCTTTGAAAACAAAGAAACAGAGTTCCTTGTTTCGGGAAAAGAATTTCTTAATTCAATGCGACTACATTTCATTGAATTTCTCGTCATTCAAAGAAAAGATAATATTAGAATCAAGTAAACTTTTTCTCTTGGTGCAGTGGCAGTCGGTGTGTGGCTCCGGCGGTCGCCAGAGTTAAGCAGCATTGTTTGCGGCCATAACTTGGGTGAATGACTGCTTAAGGAGGCTCGGTGACGACTATCGAAGTCAAATCAGTGCTAAATTTTCCTCATTGATTTTTTAAAGTTTGATGCATTATAAAACAATAGCGAAGAGTGATTTGTATTGAAGCATGTATACTTAATCCAGTGAAAGATCAATAGTGACGAATTTGCATTAAGATTAACTGATGAACATTTATTTGTAATCAGATACATTTTCGTTCCGGTATTTCCAAGTATAATCAGTAATTCTTTATCGATTTTAATTAGTGACAGCTTATTCACTTTCTCAAAAGATACTCTATGAATTGACCGCCACGATATTTCAGAGTGTTGATCGTTTAATGATCATAGCCTGTTGTTTATGAAAGTATTTTTGTTTTTGTTAAACAACAGGCTATAATAATTGAACGATCAATATTACGAAATATCTAGGCGGTCACTTCGTGAAGTATCTTTTAAGAAACAAATTGAACTATCACTCAGTATTATCGGTGAAGAATTACAGATAATATTAGGAAAAAAACCAAACAAAAATGTGTCCCATTGAAGAAAATAGTTAATCGGTTAATCTTAATGCAAATTCGTCACTATTGATCTTTCACTGAATTAAGTCTGCATGCTCCAACACTAATCAACCTTCACTATGGTTTTTTAATGCATTAAATTTTGAAGAATCATTTACGAAAATGTAGCACTGATTTGACTTCGGTAGTCTAGACAACTGGTGAGTGGGTGGCAGTTTTTCTGAGTTTCTAATAGTGTTGCATTTGAGCGATTCGAGGAATAAATAAATTTTTCGATCCGCGTCTTTTGTTTAGAGTAAAGTCGTGAAACAGCTTGAAAAAAGTTGGTGGCACACGATTCTCCGGACAATAAGTGTAACGATCGAGTCCTCTCGTATCGTGCTATCAAACCAAGACTCTCGTAACCCGATCAAGACACGAGATTAGGTTATATATAACAAAACATTTAAGCTCAGCGCAAGGAAGTACCAACAAATAATGATCTCAGTTTTTTAAGGAGGGAACCCACGTTAGGAGGCTCAGTTTCACTGGTTTCTTAAGATTTATTTTAAACTCGCTCGTTCGTGATCGTAAAATCGAGACGAGACGAGACGATTAAAACAAACAAAAGTATCGGCCCGGTTTTGTGCAGTTTTCATGTGCCCTCCTGCAATTGCCATACAGTAGTGCTTTGGGAAGAGTCGCTGCGGACAACGCTCTGGGCAGAGAGCTCGAAGAATGGAATGGAGAATAAAGAGGAGGGGATAATGAAAGTCAAGTGGCATACTGAAGAATAACCAATAATAAAAATTAAAAAATAACGAAAATATGACCTCAAAATCATAAAAAAGTAGAAAAGTAACATTCTTTAAATTTAATACAAACTTTAAGCTTCACTGTGATACCTTTAATTTCAATCAATCTGCTAATTTTATCCACCTTCTTGCCTCGACAACCCTGTGCGGCGTGCGAAGGTCATTAATTGGGTCATTCACCTTATTTTGTTTAATTTTCTTAGTTTATGGGACCTCGTAATTATTCACTCGATTTTCTTTCTATTCAAATACACCGCCGACATTGAAGGACAAGGTCGGTAAATGCCGGAACTCAACCCTATGACATACAACGATGTAGATATCTTACTCAGCTCGATATTACGCAGCGCATTCTCAGAACCAGTTACAGAGCATGGCTGCCTTGCGTAATACCATGTACTGAAATAATGGCTTGCGTGCGAAGTTTACTCCCGAAGGAAAAGGGACTACGACAAAACTAGCAGCAAAAGCCATGTACGTATATAATAAACGCTACGACATAACAGAACAGTGACTGACGGACGGACTAAGCGAGATGGATTAAGACTGATAATTATTGCGAGTGTATTTTAGCATCTGTCTGTACGTTTATGTACTTCCGCAAAATATGAATACGATTAAAGAGAAAATTAATTAAGATAATATCTAAAATAGTGTTAATAAAAATATAAAAAAATTCTTGTGCCACATGGACAAAAAGTTTCTTTTCGTGCCTACAATGCGTGGAGATAATGACGTTTTTTTATTAGGTACGGGAAAAACGGACTTCGCATTCGCAATGCGGCAATCTCTACTTTTTCACACACTTTGCACTAGTGCGCAAAAACCACAATTAAAAAATGTTCAATTTCATCCAAATTCATGTTTTCCAGTTTTCTGTTTCCACGTTGTATATATTCCAGACCGTGACTCTCGACAAAAAAATGTAAAAGAAATATTTCTTTGTCATTTTCATTGTCATTTTTTGGTTCAACACTATTTTTTATTGCAGAACGTCGTTGGCAAACCTGCTTCCATTCGTTAAAAAAACCATTGGTTGACTACGTACTATTTTGTATATTATACGTAGTGGAAAAGCGAGGTGAACGCTGAGTCCAACCAACGGATAGGACGAACGAAGCAGCAGAAGGAACGGTAGCAGTAGAGCTTGGCGCAACGAGCCGAGCCTCTGCGATCAATAACACGTGTGTACGCACCGACACGCACCAACACCCTCATCCATTCTATCCTACTCTGTCGTGCTTTCGCTTTTCGTGGCGCAAGGTTAGCTTTCCGCGCAGGACTCACGACTCCCCCGCGAATACGCGCTCACGCACTTTTACGGAGCTCCTCACTACTACCAACCCCACGAAACGCCATTGCGTCCCTAGATACGAACCCACACTATCTGACACGCCGGCCGGCGTAGCCACAACGGTACCGGTGGAACCGACAATCTCCCCACTTCTTTTTCCCCGCTACATTCACTGTGTAAGATGCAGTTCAATTCAACAAAGTCTCTTCATTCAATTATTATGAAATTTAACAGCTTATAACATCTTTATTTTAACCCTACCCTCCGCTGGGTTTACTATTTTTATTGAATTAATATTTGAGGCCTTATATCACTGGACAATGTTCTTGATAATTTGGTTATGACCTCAAAATTAAATTTTTATTTAATCACATTTTTGTTATTAAGGCCCGGGAACCTGGCCAACTCAACATTGTCCAGTAATACAATAGGTAGATAACCTCAAACTCTCTCCGCATGGCCCGAGAATCCGGCCACCTAATCATTGGAATTTAATTGGCGTAAAAATGTCTGACTATAGAAAATAAAAAAATATATGAAGGCCGATGAAGGCCGAAACGTATTGAGAAAAAAAGAAGATTTCTTTCCAATTTATTGATCGCCAATAGCCGATGAACATAAACCTACCTTACATTTAATTGCGGTCGCAGCCTTGAAACTCAATCGATTAATATTTGAGGCATTCGACATGACTTCAGCCACACAAAAAAAAATTCCAAAAAACGCCCAAAAATCGGGTTTTGTGGTTACAATAGATACACCAAGTTTTGATTTTTTTGAAATGTTTTTCTGGCGAAATATGCCATCTTTTTCATTTTTTATTTAACCTATAATATCTCTGGAACGATCAATCGTATCGACATCTTTAAAAAACGAAAATGTGCGTCTTTTCATGACCTTTCAGAAAAAAAACATAAATTTTATGTGTATTTAAAAAACCTGGTTAACTTACAACGAGTTCTCCACACGCTTTAATCAAATATTAATTAACAATATAAAATATAAAATATAAAATAGGAGTAACTTCACGGAGTATAGGAATCCCATAATATAAAAAATACCAAAAATTTGTTTTACGTATTCACATCTTGGAAAAAATTTTCAAAATAAAATAACGCGTGTCTTTCCTTGAGAAAAATAATATTTTTTCTCATTGTCCTCCGAAACAGATGTTTGAGTTGCTCAATAATATCTGAATTAAATTTTTTCTGAAAGGTCATGAAAAGACGCACTTTTCTGTTTTTCAAACATGTCAATACGATTGATCGTTCGGAATTTTTTTTTTTGGGTGGCTGAAGTCATGTGGAATGCTTCATATGTTTCTTACGTCCAGAGGAACTTTTTATTTCATTGATATCCTTTTGTTCCGTTGTCAGGAATAAAAATAAATAAATTAACCCCATTTGATTTCCATCTATAAGATCCAATACTGCCCGACTTTTGGAAGTTGTTGACGTGCGTTTCATGCACCCACGATTTTTTCTTCGTTTCATTTCCCGTTGCAGAGTTTAGAAGATCAAAGAAATCATTACATATGCAGAAAAAATAATTTTCTAGCATATACTATACTTATCACATTCGTCTTTTTTGTCGATCCTCTGCAAAATCACGAAGTTGTCTCAGAGACTGCGCTTAGGATAAGGATGAGTCATACCTGAAACATAGAAAACAATTTTACGGTCAAAAGATATTCCACACTCTTCATATTTGATTAAGGACTGCAATAATTGCAATTAACTGTGATTAATTATTATACATCGAGGAAACTAAGCTTAAGTTTCAGGATTAATCATTTTATAGAAAACAAAACTCTCTCCTTAAACGACAATCAACAATAGTAACCAAAAATGAAATTTTTTGGACATCACATTTATAAATCGAATTAGAATACAAACGACAATTTTTCCTTACGAGCCAATTAGAAAACACTCAGAATACCTCGGAAATGTCATTATTTTTTTACTATCTACTGAATCGTAAAATTTGGATCAGAAAAAAAATTTGGTTATTTAATTCTCGACAACGAACGCAACCGAAAATGTTTTATTTTCGAACCTGCTATGTAAAAAAAAGTTTTAAAAACCCCAGCAATTCTCCCTCACGAGCCAATTATCAAATGCCGAGACAACTTCAGAAATGTCTACTTTTTCCCATCTACCATGTAATATTTGGGTTCCAGAAAAATGATTGTCCTTCAATTCCCATAAAAATATATCATACAAATAAAAAATAGTATATTCTTCCGGATGTTTTGGTAAAGCCCGTTGAAAAACAGCAAGTAAGTTTTCCTTCCAGGCGACTTGATGAATACCGAGAAGACCGCGGAAATGTCTGTACGTGTTTACCGTCTGCTAGACGGGTGTACCGATTCGCGGTCGACGCCGGGGCATTCCCTGCGTTCGTTTCGCCGTCCCACCACCAGATGGAATATATAAACGTAGTCCAGAGGGAATGGAAACGTGTAATTGTGTAAATGGTACAATGGCCGACGAACGTGCCTCTCTTCCCTACCTCGGCTCAATCCCCACCTCCTTTCAGCCCTCGTTAGAGCGCGCACCGTTCGCCACTACCACACCAGCGCCCTCTCGGCCAACGTTGCGCCCGCTCTCGTGGAAACAAGATTCTGATTAACGCCTGAATTTTATCGCCACCCCGTCGACCCACCGCGAGCTCTCAAACCACCCGAAGCCAAACCTACCGTTTGCGATCCACCGGCCGACCGCCAAAACCGGACTAACCCCCCCCCCCCCCCCGCCACTCTCTGTGTACGCAGAATCTCCCCCCCCCCCCATTCCCATACTCTTCCTCTCGTTCACCCCGCTGCCAGGCTCTCGCCGCGAGCACCGAATACCTCTCGCATATCCGCTTCTGCCTTTGCGGTTTTTCCGACTCGCGCGTTTCACGCAATTACTGAAGCACCCCCGTTGCGCTGTACTATTGCTGCTGGTGGTGGTGCAGCCTCGTCCGTCGCTGGTCAGCGGGATTCCCATGCGGAGACCGACAATGTCAAGGGGGCAGGGGGTGGGGCACCCTTAATGCCGGCACATTTATACATACATACGCTACGTGGAATATAATAACGGGGAAACAATTCGCGGAATGATAATACGAGAATAAAAGCGGTTTCCCTCTTATGAGGAACACGCCGGGAAATAAGCACGTGCGAATGAAGGCGTTAAACGATTGCCTGACGAGAGCCTAAATATTTTACTCTGAATAGCAGATTCACTATTTTACTGAAAGGTATTTTTGAGTACCTTTTATGGGCTCCATGCAATTTCACGTTGTTTTATTTTTACATTGGGTTTCTATAGTAATCGTAGTAGCAAAGGGGAATAAATTTTATTTATTATAACAATTTGTTTTTATTTCCCTCTCGAAATAATTCACCACATTTTCCGAATTCATTGTGGAGGAGGTTGTCAAAGAGTTTTTCCAACAATAAATTTTAAGCATTTTTATTATTGAAAACTAATTATGTTGGAATTAAAAACGAACATGATTCTTTTCACATGTTTCCCATATCAACAAGTAAGGAAATTTCGAAGCTTGTCACATTGATCAAATATTTCTAACTGCGAGACACAAGTCCGGTATTTTTAGGTTACGAAAACAAATGTCGTACCTATTGAAAATGACAAACCTCCCTCAGAGTTGTAACGATTTTACTGCTGCAAACTGTATTTCCTATTTCTCGAAAAGTTATAACCCGCCCAAAGTTCGAAACGATTGGAAAAAGTCGACGGTGCAATAAAAATGTGTGGTAACGCGACCCGTTGTATGTTACACGAATTTTACGATACGGCGTTACCCAGGGATCAGAGAAAGGACTGTAACTTCCTGTCGTACAGAATATACGTGTGAACTCGAGCTACAATTTAGCCACTAACACATTTTAATAAAAAAACACATATTCACATATGGATATATATGTGTGGAAACATATATATATATATACAAATGTACATGTATATATAAATTTTGTAACGTGTGTGCAAGAGTCCCTGACGCTCTTCCGACTCGAGTGAGCTTTATATTCGTCGCAACAGCGATATACCGCTTGTATGATCCTCGTGATGCTACTGCTAGTGGTCTACTCGTCGTGCCCGGAGCAGTTGTAACTGTTTTTGATCGAGTGCTGGCAGTCACTCGTTTACTCTACATACAGTCGTTCTGCCTCGTTCTATGCAACTCACCGCCTGTTATACGCTAGCTGCATGTTGCTGAATCCACCACAGGAAAGGGTTGGTGAATGTCAAGCCTCAAAGGAATGTAATGGGGGCTTTAACGATCCGCAGACTATATGCTTTTACAATTTTATTACTTAAGGAGGTTCGGTGACGAATATCGAAGTCAAATAAGTGCTAAATTTCCGTAATTGATTCTCCCAAGTTTAATGCCTTAAAAACAATAGTGAAGCGTGATTTGTATTGAAGCATGTATACTTATTCCAGTGAAAGATCAATAGTGACGAATTGGCATTAAGATTAACTGATTAACATTTATTTGTACTGGGATACATTTCCGTTCCTTTTTTTCCAAATATAATCAGTAATTCTTTATCGATTTAAATGGTCGACGTCTTATTCTCTTTCTCAAAAGATACTCTATGAATTGGCCGCCACGATATTTTATAGTGTTGATAGTTTAAAAATCGCTGATGACTGATTCGAATTTTTATCTCTTTATCTTTATCTTATCTCATGTCTCCCATTTGAAATAATGGTGACATACTCGAAATATAATTGTCTTTAACAAATACAATCTTTGGATTAATACTATTTGAACAATTTTCTACTGTAGATATATTTGTGGAAGTGTTAATTCTATTCCCAAAAAATTTTTTGTTTATAATCAATGTGTGTTTTACAATAGACGATAATGCATATATTTTCACTTCCATGGCGGTTGTGCAGTATAAAAATGCTCCCGAATTAAAATAAAAAACGACATGTGTTCATTGTTTAGCCAGAAGGTGCGAAAAATTGACGACCGCTCTACGCGACCAATAAAGTATTTAAAAAACTTTTATTTTTTAACCTTATTCTTCAGGGTGGTCACATGTTGTACGCATTTTTACGATCTCCTCGTGCTTCTCGTCTATTCTATACTCGTTGCTCCAACCTCAGAGTGTCAAACTTTCTCCGGGGGGTAGCAACATCAGGATAGAAGTGTGTTGTTATACAGTTGTGTATATAGTTTGCTACAAAGTGCTTTCGTTTCAGTGGAACCAGACGAAGCGAGGCTTCGAACTCCTGCGGGTCTTGCTCGTCGCGTTTCAGACTCTAATTTATATATATATACACTCTGTGCTGTGGAGGCGGTAGTTTCGAGGGGTGACGGTGATAAATATCGCGAAATAAACATGGCTGAGCGAAGTAGGAAGCGAGAATAACAAGGACGGAACGAGGAAGAACGAAACACCCAGACATCGAGATACAACCGGCAAAGGGGTGTGCACATGAAAACCTACCCCCAGTAGAAAATATATATATAAAATATACGGCGCATTCCATACTTATTCGACCTGGGCCTGGATCTCGGACGCTCGGATTTTTTGTGCATGCCCACGATTTTTTGTGTTATTGTCTTGACACTAAAAAGACCTCGGAATTTTTGAACGATTTTTTTTAAAGTTGAATTAGTTACAACAAGAAAAAATTCTAGCGCCAATAAAAAAATCTGAAGAAACTCAAAAATCCCGTAGTAAAGACAATATTTTTCAAACCTAAGCCCACAGTCGATGGACATTTGCATCTACTTACTACGGTGTTTTTAACGAACAAAATGACTAAGAAAATTTTTTTTCAGTATTTAATGCCAAGAATTCATTCGAATCGTAAGACATTTTTTAATTCGCGGTCTCCGTTGCTTTTGCTTAAAGTTGATTTTTTTTTAGTATATAAAATTGGAATGTAAAAAAGCAATCGAAAAATCGTCAGAACTGTTTTTAGGGTTGGGCCAATTATACAAAAAAAAAGTGACTGAAACCCGAGAGGTCGTCGATCGGACCCAAATCGAATTGGTACGAAATGTCCCATATATATATATATATATATGCAGTACTAGTATAAATATATGTATATAGTAGTATCGGGTGGATGTAAAATATACTATATGCAGTATTATTATAGCCTTGGTGGAACCGGATGCGAGAACGGTACCGGAAGTGCAGTCGTAAACTGAGCATTGACGGGCACGAGAGTCGCGAGGCTCCTGATAACCAATGAAACAGAGGAGCGCGGCAAGGTAGACACGGAAGGAGTGAAAAAGTGAGATTGACGGCAACGAGGAGTAACAAGGAAAGTCATACGCTTGAGTGAAAAGCGCGTTTTCAGTTTCTGCAAGGGGTGAAAAAGGGTGCGAGTCCGTAAGGGGGCCGGCTTTGACAGACACGGGGAGTTGGTCGTTTCGAATAGGTGAAATAACTATTCAAAAGTCACGCTCGACAGTTACGACTCTCGAGTGCGTGTTTCAATTTCTATGTGCTGTTGGGCAAAGCAATATATATATGGCAAACCATTTGAACGCATACTACGTACATATATCTTGATTCGGTCGGTTTCAATTCTTTTTCGCTATTTCTCCATCTGGATGCGCGGAGCCACATACGAAAAAAAAGTTCTCCCAAAATATTAGTCAGTAAACAAGAATTTTTTGGCAGAATTTTTATTTTATTTCCATAAATTTTCATTTGTAATACCATAAGAGCTTCGAAATACCAGATTAATTTCGAAGCTCGAGTGGTATTCGGGGGATTATTTTTCCCATCCAAATTGCGACCAATGAAATTGCACCATGAGACGAAACTTACGGTTTATGTTTGATAAAATCCTTCGACTGTCACAATTGAATTTAATCTGTCCGTTTGACAGATGGTTAACGCGGCTGAATGATCTTTTGTTTTGTATATATAGCAACGGACAAAATTATCAAATAATTATCAGTATAATTCCGTGTAGGTTGTACCATACCGTGACGTCGAATGGTGCAATTCTATTGGTCGAAATTTGGATGGGAAAAATAATCACAGGTATTAAAAATTTTCGACAAAATGTTTAATGTATTTTTGGTAAAATTTACACTCCAATTTCATTTCGTTCTTGCCACAAATCTTCAAACTTGTCCACACAATTATTTCCTGACTTTAAATAAAATAAAACGTATTTTTCGTCTCGGCATTTATTTACGTTCAAGCTATTTTTGTTTTACGGATATTTTAATTGTTGCTTTTCAGTAATCACTTTATCGGTTACAAAATAAATCAATGAAATGTGATTCACTGATCTGATCGAGTGAACATTATGTTCGAATTATTATGCCATAATTTATGTGTCTGCGTTCATCCAAGTATAAGGAAAACGCAGTCAAGCTACAACCATAACAGTATTATGTTAATTCAATACGTTGCGGATGCGAATCGTGCGAGATGCGAGACGAACAGCCTCTCGGAATTTGCCCACCTGCTACACTGTGTGTTCAGAAATATCTCATCCGCTAAGAAGCCTTCGAGGCCTTCAACATTTCGAGGCTCGATATACTTCTGTGGTTTACATATGCCAGATAAACTCCCCGAATTTTGTTTTGTTCAGATATTCATGTATTATCAAATTGCAAGACTTTCCACAAAATAAAAACGAAGATAATTCCGATCAAAAATTTTGATCCTACAAACCATTTATTAAATTGTAATAAAAAAATTCTGGAAAAATGTAACACTGAAAATAAACGAGAAATGTGTTTTTTATTTTATTCAATAAAGATACATTCATGTAAAAATTTAAAGAGTGAATTTCTGAACATGGTTATGGTTATCATTTTACCTTGTCGACCTATTTTTTAAACAACTTTTTTTTTTATTGTAATGATAAAATTCAGGAAAAATGTGACAGTGGAATTCCATCTGAAATGTATTTTATATATTCATTTTGATTAATAAAAACGCATTTTTATGGAAATGTTGAATATTGGTGTTTGAAAAGTGCATGTTTTCATTTTTTTAATTTAAAATAGTGCCCGACAACACAGACTTTTTTATTATCAGAATAGTAGCTTTCCTGTCAGTTCGTTAATCGAACACTATTCGATAGCTTAACGAGGACTGAGAGACTACATTAAATGATTACGTAAGAAAATGCGGAAAGCATAGATAAGGGATCTGAACAAGTGTATATTCCATAATGTTCGCAATTTCTTTCCTCGACCTCTCGCTTGGCCTACAAAGCACAAGGGATAAAGTTTAGTCGATTCTGTCGCATCCTGTGAAATCCCGAAAGTCCCTGAGGATAAGTCGGGTGTCAGAGGAAAAGCGATATCGTCTCGTCGTTTTTATATATAGCTCGCGCTATCTCTCTGTTTCTGTCTCTCTCAACACTATTTTTCGATGCATATGAAGGTGAAAGGTCAAACTGCACTTTTAACCTTCCGCGTGGACCAAACGCAGAACTAATCCTCCAATATTGCTTTTTTAAAACTCGTACAGCCATCGGGTTATTGAATGTTTGTAATCACCTTTCCTCGTGGTACGCCATTTTTAAATAGAAGATTTAAATCTGTACAAAAAACATTTTTTTTTTCGACCATTGCATAAAAAAAATTTGAATGTTTTTTTTCTATCAAAATAAATATAATAAAATTACATGTCTTTGAAACTCTTGAGCAATGTCTAATTTCCCAACATGTCATTCACGTTTTTCTATTTTTCAATCATTTCAAATCCTTTGAAAATCCTCTTACTTTTCAATTTTCAAAAGTTCGATGAGAATTCTCCTATTTTCCAATTTTTTTAAATGCTATCACTGTATTCGGTAATTATTACAGCACTTCACATTAGGGCGTGCGAATTTTTTTTTTTTTTTTTCAAATTCCTTTTAAAATCCTGCAAAAGTGTGTACTTGGACCTCCGAATACACCCCCTGCATGTGAAACTGCCGGCAGAATTTTTTAAAACATTGGTCTATCGATATTTATCTGATAAAATAGATGTCGATTGAGCGACCTCTAACAATGATTTGTCCGCGATTTCCTTTTACACAAAGTATTGTGAGGTATAAAACACAGTGTAAGCCGTGGCAACCTAAAGAATCTAAAGGAATGTGAAAAAAAAACAGAGAAAAAAATGATTCATTTCATGGATTAACGCTCGAAGCATCGAAGGACAAATCATTGTTAGAGGTCGCTCAATCGACATCTATTTTTTCAGATAAATATCAATAGAACAATGTTTTAAAAAATTTTGCCGGCAGTTTCACATGCAGGAGGTGTATTTGGTGATAGAAGTACACTCTTTCGCAGGATTTTAAAAGAAATTAAAACAAAAAAAAAATTTTCAACACACCCTATTTTTACACATGTGACAAAATTTTTTGTCTCTGATGCTTATCGCGAAAAAAAAAAATTGCGCACGTTAGAAATATTGGGAGATTATATTTAAGGGTCATTAAAATAAGACAGAAGAAGAGAGGGAGAAGGACAAAGGGCAAAGCAGAAAAGCGTCAGCGGTCGATAAGACCGAAAAGACCTTACAGAGGAGAGCAGTAGAGTACATTGTTGCCTTGAGTATTAAAACGAGGGACTACCAAGAGGGAAAAGAGGCGTACGAGCGAATGGGCCCGGGGGTAAACCATGATAGAAGAGGAGGGCTAAAGGTTTAGTTCGGATCTCGTTGCTCGGCTCCGGTTATCCGTTTGAGGTAGTTATCCCACCGCGTGTTAGCCACCTTAAGGGCCAACACAATATCCCCCCCCCCCCCCCCCCTTGATACATACTTTGAGAGTCAAGAGGACTCTTCAATTCAACTACCAAAGCTACTTTAGTTCGTTGTCGCTGGAAAATTCGCTTGAAGCGGTTATACTACGATGCTTCTTAATCTAAGTTTACTAAAACGCCATTTTCTTGTAGAAAATTTAAAGTATCGAAATACCGCGGAAATATATTTTATCATGTAGACACACAAAAAAGAATTAACTATATCGGCGATAAGATAATTTTAGGTAATTAAGATTACCTAAGCTATGTCGGTACTTCGGAGTCATAAATGTCAACGTCTAATGCCATTAAAAATAAATAATAGGCGTCGTGTACAAAAAATCGATTTTTAAATTCTAATTATTTGTTCAAATAGTCCGTAAGAGCCTTCAAGATTTCCTACGTTTCAAAATGTATAGCTAAATTACGATATTTCAAAAGTTTATATATATGCATTTGAATTGCTTTTGCGATCAACTACCTTAGAAAGAAAATTAATTTTATCGATAGTGGGTCAATTTTTGACAATCTGACAAAAGATTCATTTTTATTACTCCCACATAGAAATTTCGGATAAATTTCGAATCCATATTCTTTATTTTTTGCAGTTCCTGATGTTTTTGTTATTTTCTGAGTGCAACAATTTACCGTTTTTCTACATCTTACGTATTCGAAATAAATCAACCAGATAAGCTTGTATATCCGAAGAAATAATTTTTCAAGATATTGAACCGAGTTTACTTTTATGTAGAAAAATTGAGAGACCCGTGATGGAATTTTGCGTCAAACTCATTTTTGCAACATTACTGCGTTTCTCGTCGTACTTTGACTGCAAAAGACAATTTTTTTTAAATCTCCTCTTATACATTTATAATAATTATTAGAACCTGGACACAGATTTAAGTCGAGCGCAAAAACAAACGAAGAGATAGGCGAAGGAATAGGAAGATATGTATAGAGAGATGGATAGAAACTCGCGGGAGCGGCGAATCGTCTAACAAAATCATTCCACTTTAGTTGCCGTCGTCGATACGAGCCCCTCGAGGCCGGACTTCCGCAAAGGAAATTATTTTATTTCTTCTTCTGCCTTCTCTTCCCTTAGCGTGCTACTATTGCCTTCGTTGCGCTTCTTCCACCTTCGCTAAACTCGGATAAACCCTGGGATTAAATATATCTCAGTATCTTTACTCTATCTCCTCCTCCTCCTCCTCTTCTTCCTCAACGTCTCGCTTTGCTGTATTTCCCTTGCTCGTGTTTTATAATACTTAAGCCCCTCTCTGCTCGAGATAAGTTATAGAATTACCAAAGACACGTGGCAGCTGTCCGTGAGTTCGCTGACTATATATACAGGAGAAGCTATTTTGCAGCCAGGTATTTTGTTACTCGAGAGCTGAAGAGCCATGTTACGAATCCCTAGTCCAGTATTATGCAGGTTTTTCGCATTATAAGCGATTTTGCAATATGTGGCCAGCGATATTGGTGACAACAATGTGCAAAAATAAAAACAAAATTTGCCATTGGTAACTTAAAATACTCGATTTTTAAGATGTCACTTTAGTCAATTATGCAAGAATTTATTGTCAACAAGAACTAGTCAGCAATTAAGTTCACTATTTAATAATTCATAAAAAGTTATCAACAATTTGATTTCCAACAAGTTCTTATTTATACAGTGTATAAGCAACTATGGGTGGTATTGAACTTTTCGTTTAATGATCATAAAAATTATTTTTTATCTATAACTTAACAATAATAGTGCAAGTATGTCTAAGGTAGTAGTATCTATGTCACAAAATAGTGTTTGTGAGCTTTAATTTGATAGTTAATCAATTTAACATGTATTTTCAAAGCTGTCACATCAACTATCGAAAATTATTTTCTACTTTTCTATCTGCCAAGAATATTAATACCACGAACCCGTGTATATCCATCGAAATATCTCAGTGATTGATTTCAACTCATTCCCTTGCATAGAAAAGAGATAGTATATTACACTGAAAAGGTAGAGTGTCTGAAATTCCTGTACTACGCGTCAATATGTTTCAATATCGCGCAGTTCAGGGCTTTTAAACTTTTACTCGTGTGGTGTATACTAGTTTACTTTATGGCCGGACGAAAGTAAAAAAAAAATAAAAAAAAATTGAATGTATTGATGCCTGCCCCGGAATTAGGGGCACGAGCAGAGCGACTTCTGCTGGGGGGGGGGGGAGGGGGCAGCGAATGGCTAAAATAACGAATTTAAGAATAAGAAACGTCTAAATGTAGAATGGCCATAATTATGAAATTCACTTTTTCAGCCATTCGCCATTTTTATCATTCGCTATTTTGATTGAATTTTAATAAAATGGAGGTGAACATAGCGAGTGGTCAAAATAGGGAATGGCTGAAAAAGCGAATTCCATAATTATGGCCATTCTACATTTAGACGTCCCTTATTTTTAAATTCGCTATTCTGGTCATTCGCTATGCTGACGCCCAGCCGGGGGGGGGGGGGGGGGGGGCACAAAATAAAGAAGAAAAGCAACGATCAGCTGACGTCTTTGGTAATGTTTCTGATTGTACAATCAATTCCGCCTCTGCGTCAAAATCTCTTAAAGCATCTTCCTCGACCATAGATTCATCAGTCAAAATGATTTTTTACTTTGATTTTGACTGAATTTGATGTATCGGTACAGGAAGTTTTTATACATAAACTGGTATAATAAATTTTCTATACAAGTCGGATGTATAATTCAAGTATGGTACAGTAATTCCAATAATTCACATTAAATTTAATATAAAAGTAGTAACTTTTCATAATCTGATGTAATTTTACTACAAATTTATATAAATTTTATATCACAATTATGATTAAATTGAATTTACGATTTTATGCATAAAAACTTCCAGTCTTTTTTGAACGTGTAGCTCTATCAATGCACGAATCCGCGGGTTTCCGTCGCGAAATTTATGTTAAATATACATATTTTCGACCGAGGTATAAAGAAAAAAAATTATCACATTATTCTGAAATGCGAAAACTATCGCTTCAATAACCGCAAAATTTTTTGTTTCGAGAAACACAAACTCTCTGGAAATCCACAAATCCTCAGGCATCTCGTGCAAGACAAAGACGCAACGATGAGGGCTTATCGATTCGGTTCTCGATGCGTGGTACATGAGCCAGTGGAATTATCGCGCTCCGTCACACGTGGTCACCGCCGCTGTGCTTAATAATACAAAACGTCCGGCTTACTGCTGCTGCTCTTGCAGAAAAATGCAAAAAATGCAACCATTCAAAATGCGCACGATTCGACACCCTGCAGCGGTCAAAACAGTCTGCAGTTAACTTTATATCAAAGCCATCGACAGCCAATCGGAATGGTTGAAAGATAGCTTCAGGTTTCGATAATTTCGATTTTCGATGTGCCACGTCTTCTTCTTTAAAAGAGAATTTCGGAAGTGAGAATACCATCCGCGATCCATTAACCACCATATTTTTTTCCTCGAGATTTAGAAAAAATAAGCACTATGAGTAGTAGAAACGGTGTCTCGACTTTTGATCCCACGACATATTCCACAAAAATATCCTGTGGATATGTAATCTCCAGAAAAAATCCCGTGCCAGAAATTCCCATATACAAAATTTCCGCGGGAATATTCCATAATGATAAGGCAATACGAAGACTCTACATAATCCAACTCTACACATCACCAACTCACAACATCAACTCTACACAACACCAACTCTACACATGCACCAACTGTACACAGCCGCATCTTTACACGAGCACCAATTCGAACAAGTATTCAGCAAAACTCTTTACGGCAAAACTCTCACGGGTAAAACTCTCAACGGCAAAACTCTACACAGGCAAAATTCTTACCGTCAAAACCCTGCACAGGCGAAATTTCCAACGGAAAAATTCTACACAGGCAAAAGTGTTCGCCGCTAAATTCACCACGACGAAACTCTCCCCGGCAACCTTCACTACAGTTAAATACAATACGTCAAATTTCTTCCGAGATATATTCAACACATGCTAAATTCATTACGACAAAGCTGTACGCATGATCGCCTCATGACGTGAAATCTGTACACAGTCTTAACGCCATAAATAGAGATCTTCACCGATTCTACACATGTACCAATTCACCAAAGTTCCAACTCTACACAGGTACAACTCTACACATTCACTAACTCATACCCGATACCATTTACAGGTAGATAAAATTGCATATCATAATGACCGACAGAGTCACAGAAATGAATACGTTGTGCACATTAACGAAAGCAATGATAATATTAATAATATTCCGAAATGAGAAGTAAACAGAAGTTATTCTCATTGAAGAAGAATCGATATCTTACTCAAGCTCATTTTTTAAAATATTTTGAAAAACTCTTCCATACCTCTCATAAGTTAACAACCGTCGATTTTAACTGATATGGTTCGATACTTTAGGTTTCCCCTAGCGAACACCGATTTGATAAAAAATTATAATTCAATTTTCGTTTGTGGACGGGATGATGTTGGCGAAGCTGGCTTTTATAGGTGCTCTCTAGTTATCGCATATAATTGATCTAGACAGAACTTGCATTGCTCGCTTCAGGTATGATCCTGAAAGGATGCGTGTGGATCCGCTTGTGAACGGTGTAACAACAGACTCAGATTTTATCAATAAATTCTAATTCGTTTCTTGACCGACACTGGTGGTTGTGCGGTCGGTGTACGGCTCTAGCGATCCTCCGAGTTAAAGCAGCATTGTTTGCGGCCGCAACTTGGATGGATGACCGCTTAGCCTTGCACCAGCTGGCTCATCAACTAGTGAACGGGAGGTCAGTTTTTCTGCGACCTCGGTGTATATGGGGCAGTCCACCGCGTTTCGACCAGGTTTTGACCTCGACCCCTCCGATTCAGCTCATAATTTTATCTTCGCTTAGTTAGACCTTCAACTACGCAAAAAAAATTTATTCGTATTTTGTTTTACCGCAATTTTTTTTTTAAATATATTTTTAAAGTGGAATATTGAATGCCATAATTAAAAAATCGCATTCTGTGGATTTCACTAAGAATTATGTATTCTCACAGATCACAGCTTGTTTCGTTACGCAAATATTTTATTTGTTTATAATGGTTTGCTTTTTGATAAGATTGTGCACCTAAAATTCAGACGATGAAGAAAACAAATTTGTTTTTATACCTTCCGGCTAAGTTATAAACAATGTTGCTTCTTACTACCGGGAATTGTTTTTGCCGTTGCAAACCTCTCATGCAGATCCTTTTTGGGAGCCTCGTAATCCTCAAATCCTGAGAATATTTTAGCTTGTACGGAAGGAACATTACCGTTCATATACCGTCTGTACCGGTGCGCGTGTTCCGCAGTTTCCTCGTGCCCTCGGCAAATGCGGTACAGTGTAGCTAATTGTAAGTCGGCTGCGAACGCATTGGAAGTTAGGTTAGCTTAGCGAAGTGAAGGTAGGGAGTGATAGGAAGGGAAGTTGGGGGGGGGGGGGGGGGGGGGAGCTTGGTAAAAACCCTCACGGGTGTACCTCGGAACTGAAACTGAACAAATCTAAAAAAAATTTCGTGAAAGCTTTTTATTTCTTTTTGTTGACCAAAATGGAAATTTTCTGTCATTTCAACAGTTTATTAGACTAAAATCTTAATTGGAAATCAATAATCGTGGAATCATATCGGCAATTGCAGCCGGAATATCTCAGAATTTGCATGAGTACTTGCAGACATTTTTGAAAAAATTAAAATTGTAATAAAATCAGAACGGTTCAACAGATTCTCGCGAAATTTCGTTCACATAATGTTTTACGGGTAATCCATTTATATACAAAATTTCAGCCCGGTGTCTTTCTAATTGCGTAAGCTATAGCATGAAAACGATTTTTTCAAAATTTGAAAAATGCTGTAAGAAAACTTTTCAACCGATTCGCGTCAAATACAATCCCAAACTTTGTTATACGATAACCTACTTGAGTGACAAATTAGAAGAAAATCCGTAGAAAATAACGACAGTGTTCGTGCGTACAAGGAAATCTGCACACACACACACACACACACACACACACACACACACACACACACACACACACACACACACACACACACACACACACACACACACACACACACACACACACACACACACACACACACACACACACACACACACACACACACACACACACACACACACACACACACACACACACACACACACACACACACACACACACACACACACACACACACACACACACACACACACACACACACACACACACACACACACACACACACACACACACACACACACACACAGAGCTACAGACATTTCGTAAAAACAATTTTTCTCCATGTTTTTGCCCATTTTAAGTATCCTGACATGAAAATCTCGAAAAAAAAAAAAAAAATTCACGAAAACAAAGCTTCCTCTACTAGAAAGCCAAAAAAATCTGATTCGTTTCTCCTATTACGCCGGCGTTTTTTTTGTTGCAAGAGCAAGAAAATATATTGTTATAGGATATTTTTGGGATTGAATATTATAATTGTGGGATATTTTTTCCCGGGAGACGATTTCGGTGATCGAATGTCGGGTAACCTGTAGAAATTCTCTGATAGTTCAACAATCCTCAGGCAGCTCTTATGCAAGACAAAGACAGCAATGAGGGTTTATCGATTCGGTTCTCGATGCGTGGTACATGAGCCAGTGGAATTATCGCGCTTCGTCACACGTGGTCACTGCCGCTGTGCTTTATACTACAACCCGTCCGGCTTACTGCTGCTGCTGCCGGTGCAGTAGCAGCAACAGCGCATAGGTAGACCCCGAATGTGTATATACATGTACGGACGTAGCGCGCGAGCGAGCTGCCGGTGTTCGGATTTCAGCACGCGTGTCTGTCGACTCGCTGGGATAGCGAGAACGAACGGCGCGCGCGAGCGGACGGTTCTGTGGTGCCCGGTGACAATATACCGCGGCAACCACGCACCCCGTGGCTCTACCGCGTCACCCGTTTGTCACTGCATACTCACGATACCTACTCTGCTGCATGCAGCATAGTCTCGGACCGGCATTTTAGCTCACGCGCTGCTGATGGTCATATACAGGGCATTCCATCTTTTTTCGACCTAGACTCTGACTCTTGGATACCCACTTTTTTATATGATTGACGTAACTCGAAAAAGCACTCATTGAAAAATACACATTTTCAATTGTTCACAATATTTCAAAATAAATTATGCAATCACGCATTTAGAAGACCTAAAAAAACTGAAAATTTTTTAGTGAAAGCTACTTTTTTAAAAAAACGAGTGGGCAGAGGCTTCTTCTAGATTTTTCGGCCTTTTAATAGAAAGACAAGGGAAAAACGAATTAAAAAATACCAATTTTGCAATCGGCAGCAGCTAGGATTTTTTTGTATGCAATCCATGCTTTTTCTAATTTTATTTCAAATTTTTGTTACCGCATTGGCTGAATTACCCAAAAACGTGCTTTTCCGGAGAATCTTCGATACATTCTTCTAAGAAATTCGGAGAACATAATTAATGTGTGGAAAAAAATTAAAATTCGTGTTTTTCAAAGTTATGTCAATGATATGAAGAATTGCGGGACCAATCGAAAGGGTCAACGCTTAGACTCAGTTCGAAATCGTGTGGAATGCCCCATATAATAGTCATCGTAGTAATAATGGGGCGTATATACTCTTGCGTTGCTGCGACAGCCTACTGTCTAGCTCTCGCCATTGCCTTTCTTGCACACGAGCGCGTGGATTAACCGGTAACGTACATAGATAATAATGCGTTTATGTTTATATCTACAGTGCATATATATATATATATATATTGAGTATAGTGTAGAATACAGCAGTGCACGACATGTATACTTAGCATTGTCTATATATACCGCGCGCTGTCTGCGATGTGATTCTGTGCGTGGAGCGCGTTGTATTACTGCATTAGATACGGGATATAATATGTATGAGAGGATATACGGTACGAGCGAATACGTAACTCGGATATCGATAGACCACGCGTGTAATGTCGCGTTCACACTATCTGTCACTAGTGAGGAATATGGATTTGATGGCGTTGTTATAGACTTGCAACTAGATTCATGATTATTGTATATCCGTAGAAAATTATATTATTTTCGAAAATTGAAATCTGTGGTGTGATTGTTTTACTGAATACTGTGATTATAATAAGAAATTGCAGGGACTGTAACAGAATGTTGGATATATTTGAATGAAATTGATAATTATTGTCCGGTAATAATCGTAAAGTCATTGATATTATGAATTTGTACTTCGGAAACTACCTTTTAAGATAACACCGTCACTTGACCTCCTGCATTTTTTAGCAGATCGATTCATTGAATATTTTGAAAGCATTAATGCATAGCATGAAAAAAAATTCACTATCACTTTTCATTACGGCTTTTAAAAATAGATATTGATTCGTCAAAGAAGGTTCATGTAGGAAAAAAAAATCTTCAAAACACGTTCATAAACTGCAACCATAATACCCTTTGCTATCAACTTTCCTTTTCCAGACACAAGAACGGAATATAATTTATCGGCAGGGGACCGACTCTACACCTCCCAAGTCTACACAAAGATAGGTCTACACAAAAAGTCGACACAGAAAGACTGTACACGCAGATAGCTCAACACCGAAAACTCGGCACGAAAAACTCGACACCAAAAACTCTGCACGAAAAACTCGACACCGAAAAGTCAACACGAAAAACTCGACACGCCGAAAAGTCGGCACAAAAAACTCGACACCGAAAACTCAGCACGAAAAACTCAATACCGAAAAGTCGACACTTCGATCGATTTTGGGGAATTTTAAGGCCCTATCCGATGTGAAATTTTCCGTTAATTACAATTTTTATTTTATTCGATGCGTAAAACGTGGTTTTATTTCATTTTTAACCCACTATTTCGATGTATTTTTGTCAGCAGACAACGAATATGTTATGTTTTTAAAAATCGTGATATTTTTCACTGAAAACCCAGAAATACATTACTTTTTTCATTTGAAACAAAATATGATCTATTCAGATATCCCCTTGAACGATAGTATCATACTAGTGCGACAAAACTTTTTTTGACTTGTGCAGGAATCTCAAACTTTCTGCTCTTGTAGTGTAATATACTATTTCGCGCGAGTATCGTACCTATTTTTATTTCACGACGTGTGTAAACAAAGTTTCACGCACGCTTCGCTTGCGCAATCGCGATTTGCCCACAGAGTGAAATAAAAATTGTAATTAACGGAAAATTTCACATCGGATAGGGCCTTAAAATTCCCCAAAATCGATCAAAGTGTCGACTTTTCGGTGTCGAGTTTTTTGTGCCGACTTTTCGGCGTGTCGAGTTTTTCGTGTTGACTTTTCGGTGTCGAGTTTTTCGTGCAGAGTTTTTGGTGTCGAGTTTTTCGTGCCGAGTTTTCGGTGTTGAGCTATCTGCGTGTACAGTCTTTCTGTGTCGACTTTTTGTGTAGACCTATCTTTGTGTAGACTTGGGAGGTGTAGAGTCGGTCCCCTGCCAATTTATCTTGCGAGAGCCTCACGAGTTAGGTGGATTATGATATAATAATTTGATGAGGCAGTCGATATGATGTTCCTTTTTGATGCATCACGAGGTTGTCCCTCTTCACCTGCCATGCCAATCCATCTAATCGGACCATCGATTTTAATTTGTTGCCAACGAACAAGGGTAGCAGTAACCATCGATAGGCTGAACGAGTGGAAGGCTTGAGAGGGAATGAAAGTGCCACGACTGATGCACGCCGCGGTGTTCAGTACATGCGGGTGCGAGGGTCGCGAACCATGGACATTACGCATTCATAAGCCGGGATTTAAGGCCGGACCTCTCGGCACGGATTTACCGCTCTCGGCCGCTGTCGAGCTGATGCAACGCTCCAAGGGGCGCGAGAGTGCGTTAATATCCACTCGCCAACGGGATGACGGATGCGAGGATCGTCATGGATTTTGTAGGATAACTCGCCTAGCGGACCTTTCACTCGTGCTTTTCAACCCCGATGGTTTTCCTCGTCTACACATCAACATCATAAATACACGAATAGAAATAAAAGCATAAACTCGGTCCTACAAAAATGTCAACCAAGTCAAAATGTGTACGCATGTACAATCCTATTTTTTATTATCGACCCTTGCGTTGAAATCTTTCTAGCCCCGTTATGTTTGAAATTATTCGTTTACATTTAAAAAAATCTCTTTCAGATAAAACTCATAAGATCTTTATCCAAAATTATGTACCACATTCCAATTTTTCGGTATTGAATTTCCAATTTTGTACACGAAATATCGCTAATTGGAACTAAAAAAAAAAAACAGAGTATATGTTTTCCACTTTTGACCTTCTGACTTTTTTGCTGCTGCGTTTTTGAACTATTTTATTTACCGAGCATTACAGTAATATCTTTTATTTTCCTTTTTTGCTTTCCCTAGTGCACTACAGTGCTCAAAGAGAAAGAGAGAGATTTATCTCGCACACGTTTTATATTTTATTCCCCTCTCATCTGCACTCGCACAGCGATATTCTGTCTCGCCGAGAAGAGAGTATATATTCCATAACAACGGGCGAAAAATAGCCGAGAGAAGAGAGACGATCCCACGGCTGTGTGCATTCCAGTTATAGTAGTGGGTAGTATAGAGAAGGCAAGCCACGTAAGAAAATTCCTCGAGTCGAAAGAGCAGAGTCCTGTAGAGACGTTCGAGGCTAGGCAAGCAATGGACCCGACTTTACTCTCTCTCTCTCTCACACACACACTGAGCTCCTATTTCTATTCCTCTCTCGCTTCCTCTTTCCGTGGTTAAGCGGCCAAAAGGTGAGTTCTAACGCGCTCGCGACTTTCTCAGCTTTCCACGATCTATGGACGGCTTAGCCTGGCCACGCTCGTATTTTACAAGCTATACCACTTCCCCCACTCTAGACCAGCACATTTGCCGTCGTGTTCCCACTCGGACTACGGCGCATCGTCCTCTCTATCCACGGAGGATAATACAGTAGACTCCCTCTACTTTAACGCAGTCGATTCTGAAATTCCGTCCTCGTAGCGAGAATCCCCACCATGACGACCTGCTACGAAGTGTTGAAATAGTTGAGTTGGGTAAAACTTTAAAATGTGATATCCATCACCTTCAAGGGAAACGAATCAGTAAAAGAAAGATTATTTATTTATCCACAACCCCTCAAATACACTACTCTATGAAAACTTCGGAGAAATACCGTTTATCGAAAGAATCAGAAATTTGACCGTCTAATTCGCACAACAACACCTCGAAACAATCACTCCACGATATGTAACACACGAACACCTAATATTACACTAAAACACAAACTACCAACTCACACAATACTGCAAATTCCTCTTACATTAATAGCCGCTTTCACACCTAAAAAGAAAGCCCAATTCTGTACGAAAAAAACAGGTTGAAGGACTCCGGTCGATGGCCTTTTAACCAGTGAATTTCTCAAAAAAGGTGTGTTAATTCATTCATAACTGTACGCACACTCTATGTAATGGTTAATGAAAACTTGTACTACTACTACTACTACTACTTATTTATTTATTTATTCATTTATGATAAATTATGCCCACCTGATCGAAATAAAAATTTGAAATAATTCCCTCCCTACAGGATTTATTTGAAACTTGACTAACCGGTGAGTTCAATTGATTGCACAGGAGTCAGATTCAGCTTCTGAAAATTCGAGCTTTAACAAAATCATTACAAGTCAAGTTTGGACTCAAGTTTTTTTAGTTGAGTTTATTTTGAATTGGAACTTAGGTTTGAACTTTCGTATTTTCTTACTTGGGTGGGGGTCAAAATAGCGAATGATCATAAAAGTGATTGGTTAAAATAGAGAATTTCAAAATTGGGAACGTCTGAATCTAAAATAGTCAACATTATGGAATTCGCTATTTCAGCCATTCGTTATTTTGACCTCCATCTTATTAAAATGCAATCAAAATAGCGAATTATAAAAATGGCGAATGGCTAAAATAGGGAATTCCATAATTGCGACCATTTTACATTTAGACGTTCCTTATGTTTAAATACGCCATTTTAGCCATTCCGCTATTTTGACTCCTGCCCTCTTACTTGAGTTGAATTTGAGTTGGAAGATTGGTTTAAATTTGAGTTTTTCAGTTGAGCTGAGTTTGAGTTGAAACTTAAGTTCGAATTTAAATTGGAGTTTAGGTTTGAACTTGAATTGGAACCAAGTTATAATTTGAGTTGGAGTTCAAGTTTAAATTTGAGTTTAAACGCAAGTTCGAATTGCACTTGAATTAAAATTCAGGACTGTGAACTCGGATCTTAGAGAGACAATCGGGAAAAGATGTGATACTGAAAAGTGTTGTTTTAGAGAGAGTGGACTCTAGGACATGGCTATGCAGCATTGATTGTACGGTGGCCGAAGAGGCGCGTGTGCTGGTACCGACACAATGGCCCCTGTTGAGCCAGGGGGTGGGTCTGGGGTGTCGCGTTCCCGCAACTACGAGGCAAGTGGGGTACCCGACGATAATTCAAGCTCAGGCTATTTAATCCTGCGCCACGAACAAAAAAAAAAACGTAATCTCTAATTCTCCACCTTACAATGCTCCGGATTTGGTGATAGTGTCATATCGAAGGGATTCTGAAATTTGTTTAACAAGCATCGAAGCCACATAAATTTCTTGCTAAGATTCCACTCTGGGGAGTGGATTAAGGATTTAAAAATGGATCCTAAAGTTCAAACGTGGAATGAAAAATTTTATCAGACATGTTAAGAAATAAAATCAATTTTCTGTATTTTCGACAGAATTTTTTTGATCATAGATATCCCCACATGAAAAAATCATATATAAGTCAATATATATAGTCTGTATAAGAAAATGGACACATAGAATAACTATACACTATAGTGTATTTTTAATTCTTATAAAATTTATGCATAAAATGCAGGTTTTATAAAACGATTTTTATAGAAACGTTATATTAAATCAGCATAAATTATATTGCACTTTATATAAGTTCCATAGAATCTTTATATGTATTGTATAGAACATATAGAAAATGTACACATGTCCATATTCGTATACAGCTTCTATGTAGATCTCTATATATAATTTTCATACAATCTTCACGTGATTTTTTTACTAGGGTCCACAGGAATTGTTGTCATTTTTATACGTAGAATATTTGGAATTTTGCGAAATTTACATAACTTTCGGTAACTTTTTTAATTTAACGTAAGCTCAGAAAAATTCCTGAGTCGTTGAATATATTCAAAGCTTTGGTATTTTGTGTAGAATCTACTCTTATAATGAAATATGTATATTGATTACACGAAGCGTTTGTGTGCAATTTTCGAATTTATGATACTACTGAAATTGAAACCTGATTTTTCCGGTACCGAGCACAAAAGATTTAAGTGCGGAAATGCATCGCAGAGCAGCAATTTTTTTTATTGCAGGCTAAAAATATAAAATTCAAATGCCTTTTTTGCATCCTTTCAATTCAATTTAGGTGTAAATTTTGGCCTCAATTACTGACCCAGTTTCTGAATTGTGGACTTGAGGGGTTGGAACTTTTGTCGCTTGCGCTATAGGATCAGTGTGATGGTTTTTCACTGCGCAAATTTATTGTCACGGCGTAAAAGTCGGATGAGCTTCTTTAATTTTTTTTACCCGTTTTACATTTTCCTGGGTGGTTAGAATTTCAAACAGAAAATATTTATCAGCTTCGATACTGTATTTGCTGAAGAATTTCAGGATTCGACGAACATCGAATAGAAAAGCATTTTGAATATGCCATTATTGCGAATTATTAAAAACATAAAAATGTAAAAGAATTACAAACTTCAAAGAATTTATAATCGTTTGAATTCATTCTCATTTCATCTAAACTTTGCTTTGCTTATACTGTCAAATAAAAAAGTTAAGACAAAAACTTGATGATTTTGCATTTTTTTTCGAACGATAGGTACTTTTGAATAATTTAATGGCCCAGTGTTTTATCAAAAAAATTTCAATCGCAATATCTGACGTATTCCTGCGCAAAAAAAATATTCAAAGAGTATTTAAAAAAGTATTTAAAAAGTATTCAAAAAGTATTTTAAAAAAAGTATTAAGAGTCTCGCGTATTGGACTTTTTAATACTCATTTTAATACTCTTTTTCGAGACTTGAGTATTAGAAAAAGTATTAAATGGTATTAAGTATAAAAAAAAGTAGTGAAATCGTCAGAAAAAATACGTTTTAATACTGTTTTCAATACCTGTTGATACTCTTTCCAATACTCAAATTGCAGAAAAGCATATTGAATTGAGTATTAAAATCGTCCTTAAAAAATACGATTTAATACTAGTTTTAATACTCATTTGATACTGTTTTTGATACTTGAATCTCTGACCGAAAGTATCAACTGAGTATTAAATTCTTTTCCAAAAATACGATTTAATACTTTTTTTGATACTTGATACCATTTAATAATTTTTTTAATACTCCAGTCTCGAAAAAAAGTATTAAACTGAGTATTAAAAAGTGCAATACGCGAGACTCTTAATACTTTTTTAATACTTTTTTTTTTGCGCGGGAAAGCTGTGGGCGATGTAAAACTGTGTACAAACACCTCTACAGGAACTTCTGCAAAACGACCCCTGAAGAAATGACATCGCGTCGTGTTCACTTGAGTCAGACGAGGCAGTCTAGCTATCCAGCGTTCGAGTTTGTTTCCCCGTCGCTCAAACGATCGAAGATAGAACGAGGTCGATCCGTCATTGCGACAGTTCGTCGGAGACAAATCGGGGAAGCGACGTTCATCGTCAGAACGTCGTGTTTTCGTGCTCTCTCTTTCTCTTTCCAAGTCACTTTCAGCGATGGTACCCTTGCCGTACTGAGTTTCTTTCCTCTATCAGAACTCGCAAAGCTATCGTGCCAAAGACGAGCCAATAAATACATCCGAAAGCATCCCCGATACACTAGAGGTAGACTGACTGTTCTCGGGTGAAAAAGGACATTTCCACCCTCATCGAAGCGAAGGAAGAGAGGAGAAAGGTAAAAAAAAGTGTAAAAGAGAAAAGGGCTATAGGAAAAGGGATAAATCGTCTTCGACTTCTCCAAGCGGATTACGCGTGGAAGCGTGTTGACCCATCCGATAGTTCGATAGCTTTTCTTCCACCAATGCTCACGATTTCTCGTTTTCTGTCCAAGTTGCCTTACATAGGTGATTCAATCCTTTAAACCCTTTTTTTATACGCCAAACTGTTACATCTCTTCTGGCTCTTTTAGTAATCAGGAGATACTTGAACAGTCTTAAGGAACTTACGATTTTACTCAGAATGCAAAAATGAAAGGATAATTTTTCAGTCAATTTTAGCACAAAAAAATCTAATTTATAGTTTTACGGACACTTTTTCTATGCGACAAGAATTTTGCATTCATTCCTAAGGAAATCTCACTACTCGGCAACTGTTTATACAGTTTAAAAAAATCAATATGCAAAAATATGTTTTGAAAAATTTTTCATCCTCTAATGTTTATTTTCACATTGGACTGGACACAACTTTGGAAGCGATAATCAGTTTGAAGAGAAAAAAAGTTATCCATATGTTCAATCTCAAAATAAATACATCGTTTTGAGATAAATCCTTTCTGAATGGGTTTTCATATCATAGTTAAAAAAATGTCAAGCTGCCTTCAGAGTAACGTATTCTTTTAATATCTACTCGTTGACTCAACACAGAGATAACCAATAACACCAAATCTGTATTAACACGTTTTTTTTAAGGCTCCGTAATCCTCATGACTTCTTCGCCTTTGACCCTAAGGGTTCGTCTCAGTTTGACAGCTTCGTCAGGTCAAGCTTTGTCTCTGATATGTGGTGATGCGGAAGAAGAGAGAAAAGATAGAAGCGAAGGCATAATGGCGGGAGAGAATATGTACGGAAGAGCGAGCAAAAGGGATGAGGTCGATCCACCATGGCAAAGAGCAGGATAGATAGGTGGACCTTCGCACAGGTCGCGTATACGGAGGGAAGAAGCATAGGTACCTTTGTGTCGAGGGCACTAACTGTGAATCCGGTAGCAGCGGTATCTATATACACTCGGACCCTCCTCTTCCGGTTTACGACACACAAAAAGACACGAGTACCACAGCGCGACCCTTTTCCCTTGCGCAAAAAGAGATACAAACTATACTGCGTGACACCACTTTTTTTTTCCCTGGAACCACGTGCAATATACTTGCGATTAAGAGCGACACGCCAAAGTAAAAAAAAAAAAAAAAAACTGCGGTAAAAAAATTATGAATCGATGCCTTTAAATAACTAACTTTTTTGTAACATCGGAATTTATTTATTTTATTTGATACCGCTAATGCTGCGTTTTTCAAGCCAAATCTTTTAAAAATGTTTACGCCGATGCAAGAAACAATAACGCCAAATTTTGTAATGGATTTACTTTTTTTGTGGCCATGGAAGAGTAAGATCTTACGTTTTTTAATAATCGCGAAATTAACTCACTGGGCTGGCGCATTCATTTTTGGATAGACAATAACAATTGTTGTTGTGCAAAAAATGAATATACGCATTTAGTTTCTGGTCCAAATGAGAAATTGTGTTTTCAGGATCGCCACCATTTTGACAGGGTGAAATTTTGAAATGCTGCGCTCATAGATTAATTCACTCTCTGGATCAAAGATAGAAAATCAAGTAGTAACTTTGCAGAAATGGAAATTCCAATCAATATCAAATGCAGCAAATTATTCAGGATACATCAATATTCAGATTGTACAAACGGACGATACAATGTCACCATATCCTCGATAAATATTTTCAGCTCTATTCCACTATTTCGTTTTGATCCGGTGTCCGTTGTGCCTCAACCCATGGCCATACATTGGTTTACAATGTATATACATCCATTTCTCGGACCTTTCGCGAACCATATCCCCATATGGCCACATTTATATGGTCATCTCCTTTCTTTTTCTCACGTTGCAATAAGCCAGCACATAAAAAGATTGAAAAATAAAAATCCCGGAATCGTGCGCCGAGTTGCCGCGGAATTTTGTTTCCAAAACTAGTATTCCCGGGTTATACTTTGAAATCGGGGTCACTGCGGCTCCCTTTCCGTCCGCACTTATTCCACACGAAGAATAATAAAGTTTATAGAACGAAAAATCGTGAACGTGTTGAGCTGTATATGTTTCCACGAAAATCGTAAATTCGCGAACGTGCCAAGTTTTTCGTGGGTCGAAATGCGGGGGAAGCAAGAGGGGGAAGGTCCTGGGAGGAGGGGAAGAAGAAAAAAAAGAGGAAAGCCGAAACACTTAGTAAAAATATTTAATCACAAATCTCGCTTGTACGATAAACATAATATACCGGTTTATGTAAAAAAAGCTTACGTTATTTCTATAGGGAGAGATGATCGTAAATTTGTTTTTGAGTGCATTATAATTTATCTTCGAGGATAATTCAGTTTGAGGGACATTTTTTTTCAGGATTAATCGAAATTCATTACAAATTTTCGTCTAACAAGTAAATTCTTGGTTAACCTCCCGCGGTCACACATTCCGGCTATAACGTGGTGATCAAAGAGACTCACAATGAGCCCAGTCATGTTTAACTAATTGTCGCGTTTGCCATATTGTTCCGAATGACTTATAAAAATTAAAGATATAAAAGAAAAAATGAGGAGAAAAAAAAAAAATTAAGAAAACAAATTGCTCCCTAGAAGTCGCTTGAAAAGAGGTATTTATTTTTCTATTATTCTAACAAGAACGAAAAATCTTAAACATGTTATGCCTGTATATGTTTCGACCAAAATCGTAAATTCGCGAACGTGCCAAGTACGTCTTGGGCAAGACGTGGGGAACTGAAGAGGAGTGAGGAGCGAGGGCAACAAAAGGAAAGCCAAAACACTGAAGCATGTCATAGGAAGGGTAAAAGAATAAGAGGAATAAGAGGAAAGCCAAAACACTGAAGCCGGACCAGGAGTTGGTCCGGGTCGCATCTTCTGGACGCGACCCCGGTTAACGTCTCCACCTCTTCGTCATCCGGCTGCCTCCAATCGTGCCGGAAGAGTCGACGGAGCGGAATCTCTCTCGCCAAGGCAAAAATCTTCAAACAGAAACCGACTCTATTTCCTCGACGTTTCAGACAAAAGCCGGCCAAACATACAATGCCTCTTGTCTGTCGTTGGATCGTCGGGAGAAAGAGAAAGAAGAGTGGAAAGAGACGCTGCAGATGGAAAGAGTTTTAGGAAGGTGGGGAGAGGGTTAGACAAGAGCAGGGGGAGGTGTAAGTGAGACGAAAGTTATAAATAGAACAGAGTCAAGAGGAATAGAATGAGAGAAAGAAAAATATATCACAGAAAGAGAAAAAGAGCGAGGAAAAAAAGCAGGGAGTTGGAAGAATTGCGGGGAGGGGAAGATGCTGAGGGAGGAAGAAAGAGAGAAGTGAAAAGGGGTCGTGGCGGGAACAAAAACCCGGGCGAGTTTCGCCACCGTGGTCAGCCGAAGGCAAAACAAGACCGCGAGGCTTTATTGTCTGGAACCGATATAAAAAGGGAAGGTTGAGGGTGGCAAACCACGAAACTTGAACTGTCTCACTCACCCTTACTACCGACGCTCTTGAGGGGAGCGATCTTTCTTATATACACTATTGTACGGAACAGTACACCGAATGAAATGACAGGAATTACCAACGAAAATGTCACCAGTGCTACGATATTGACGCTTCAAGATTTTCTCCAGGGCTTTCATAAAACATTTTCCGTTTACATTGTTAAGAATGTAAAGCTATATTAATAGACATCTTAATCATCAGCGGGTATATTACATTTATTAAAGGGCTGTAAGATTACAAATTTTTCTATCAATTGATCGAATTTTCATGGGGTTCAGTAGAAAACGATTTATTTTAATGTATATAATTCAACATCCTATTTGTGAATTAGATATAATTTACCAATTTATATAAAAGAGCTTCAGTTATTTGTTAGGATAATTTATATTCAATATTTTCTTCGACTGAATTTCTATTTAATCGCACAATTTGTCCAAAGCCATTCAGTTAATTGAAGCAAACGATTTGCCCAAAGCCATTTTATTCAACAAATTGGTAATTTGAGCGGATAATTTTTCCAGACTCATTTTATTCCAACAACTGTTTATTTTATCACACAATATGTTCAAAGGCATTTTATCCAACAAATAGTTCATTTAAACGAACAATTTGCCCAAAGGCATTTTATCCAACAAGTAGTTCATTTAAACGAACAATTTGCCCAAAGGCATTTTATCCAACAAGTAGTTCATTTAAACGAACAATTTGTCGAAAGTCATTTTATCCAACGTAAACGTTGGATAAAATAAACCGACAAGTTGCCCGTATCCAGTTAATCCACACACCTTTCCATCCAAACGAACGATATACCGAAATCTCGTTGAAGCTCAAACGTGACCTAGTTAAGAAAACAAGGCAAACACTTGTTTCTATTGTGTCGAACATTTTGAGTATGATCCGAAATAGTCATGTTTAGGGTATCAGGTTTCTTTTTCGTCCCGCTTACATCTATAGAGGCGCTCGTGCTTCCCAAGTGAATAGCCCCCCCAACGATCTACGGTAAAGTGGACATCCACGCCTTTTGTGTGCCTTGCATACCGACATAAAATGTAAATAGTGTAGGCACGAAAATAAAAGCTTGGCACTTTTTTTCATCTGTTGTACCGTAGCGTGTACAGTTGCGAATGTAGGTTTGTATGTGTACATAGCTAGCAGATAAAACGTGACCACGGGACAGCTGACGCGATATCTTCCGGACCAATCAATTTTATATCCTCTGTGCTCGTCCAGCAATTTCGAAGATTGCTACCCAGGACCGACGAGCTTCGACTCGTTGCTTTCTGCCTTTTTCTCTTCTTATTTCTGTCGCTTTCTTCTACAATTCTACTACTACTGTTACCATGGTGTACCTCACTGTCGGTTTCCTCCTCCCTCTCTGAGAAAACTCGGGCTAGAATAACGGATCGTACGGGACCTAGGGAGATAAATGACTTTCCAGGAAGTTTCGGGACTCGAGGGTACAACGGGAGCGTACAAGCAGTCCGAAGAATAAGAAAAGGGGCTCCTCTCCGCCGAAATGACGTCCCCGAGGAAATATATCTGCGAGGCCAATGGGTGTCACTCGCTTCTCTACGACTTGCCTTTCTCTCTCACTATTACTTTCACCGTGTTTTTTTTATCACATATTTTACCACGTCGCTTGTGCGCTAACACACACCGGAAAGCAATTCCGCTCTCGTCTCTTTCACCCGAAAACTTCCCACCGATTGTTATGACATGTTTTCTAGACTAACCGGCAATAAACAAAAACTTTGTTTCGCTAACAACGGCAATAAGCCCGAATTATATGCTAACAAAGTATGAGGCAAGCAATTGCGAAAGTCACCTTGAGATCTTTTGCGGCATTGGTTATTTTTATAATTTTTCAATCTTGATATCGTAATGTACTTCTCGATTCTGCATTAATTGATTTCAAGATCATTCCTCGAGCAAATCATCGAATATCGTGTCTTTCATTGACGGCAAAGAAATGGGTAGTTTGATTCTTTTTTCATTGATTTCAACGAAATATCGATTTTATTTCAATGAGATAGTGCACTTAAATTTTAAAGAGAACATTTCATTGCCTGTAAAGAAACATTTACTTAATGGGCATAAAATAAAGAAACAATTTTATTGTTTTAGAGAAAAGTTTTCATTGATTTAATGAAAACATATATTTGATGGCAACAAGTGCCGGGAATTTCGTCGTCCAATGTTAACTGCCTATAGGGCTGCCTCTCTTGCACCTAACCTCACTTTTTTGTTTTTCGGTTCTCCCGAACGAAAGGCTTCGAGTTTCAAGGAGCCAGTGGTTTAGCCAAATCCTGCCGTACTTCTACACGTTCTCTCAAAATGTAATCTTTATTTGCCGAGTAGTTTAGGAAAAAATAGGTTTTAACATTTTGAGCTGTGGTGAGGGAAGTAGGGGGAAAAAACAGAGTCGATTTCTTGGTTTAAAGAAATGTTTCTTTGAATTAATATCACTTCTTTTTATTGATTTTGAGTCATTCAACGAAAAGATAGTATTGAAACTCGAGTATTTTTTTTTTCATTGGCGCAGATTGCCGTGAATCAATGAAATATTTTCTCTCGGTGGCAGCTACTTCGATTAAAGTGGATTCTGAAATCCCATAAAATCAAACAAAGTACAAAGTCATTTTTCATAATCAGAATATCGAAATAAACTTCACAATTGTGGATAAATTCATCGGTTCTTTTAAACACGATATAATGGAACCCGAGCCGAAGTAATTAGATATTCGCCCCAAGGTCGCCGGAGGGTTGAAGAGTTGGAAAAAGGAGAAGTGGATGAAGGCTATGATCCCGTTGCAGGAAGTAATCTCTCGACCCCGCAGGGATGCCGCGTGCAGCAGTGGCATTCTTTGAAAACCAAATGTTTTCATTTAAAACTCGCTTCTACCCCTCTCTTCTAGCCCTTACCGGAGCGCGTGCAACTGTACAGCTTTGCCACACTGTGGTCTCCCACCCCATCATCATCAGCAGCAGGAGCAGCGCACTACTCACACTTCCTTCGGCCTTCCCGACCCTTCGGCTCCCCACCATCACTTTTTTTCCAGCTCGTCCGCGTTTTTAACTCATTCTTCAGCATACTCTCGTTCACCAGCCACGCTTCCCTTTGATGTCGAAGGCGGGGGTTTTTGTCCTCGGTTACGCAGCCACTCCTCCGCATCCCCAGCCACTTTCCATTTTTTTTCTCTATCCATCCTTCTCGATTTAAGCCCTACTGGGCCGCAGTTGTGAGCAGCATTCACTCCAACCCCTTTTCCTTTCTCACTCTTATCCTTTGGTCCTTTTTTATTTTCGCTTTTGTCTCTCACTTCTTATCAACCAACATCTGTGCAGATTCGTATATATATATTTATGTATGTTTCGCCCTTGCACGTCAAACCTCCGACCACTTCCTATATTTTTCCGGCTTTCCAGAATCACCCCCTCACCCACCCTTTTCCCTATCTCCACTCGTGGGATGCTTTGTTTGTACAGCAGTACTTCCTAGCTATGCTTCCGCTTTTTGGAGTAATTTCGCTGGTGGATAGACGGATGGATAACGCTGAACCCCTTTCCCTTCCTGCAAGAAGATTTCTTTCACCCCCTTAGGATCTTCGTCCCGAGCCCTGTGTAAACGTAAACCCGCAGTCCTTTCCTCCTTCGTTAATCACTCCAGCACGAAAGGAGGGTTGCGTTATTGTCGCTTCTGCTCTTTCCATCGCCACTTGTCTACTCTCCTGCCCACACAATACACTTGTTGGGCAGTTCTTCCTCACCGATATACTTTCCTTTTTTTCTTCTTCATCTTGGGCCCTTCTGGCATTGGTCGCAACATTTCTTAATGGCAGGGAAAAAAAGGAGCAAACAATGAGAGTGAAGTTCTACGCGTAGGCCAACGCTACTAAGTGTCATTCGATAGTTGTTTGAAAAATGAAGATGGCGACGTCGGTCGAACGCAATAAGGACAATTTAGTATCCTGAAATTTTACGGAAACACAGGATGTCAAAATGTAACAAAAAATTAATTGCTTCTTGGAATTTATTTGGTTGATGATTACTACCTTACTATGATACCGAGGATAGCCACATCAAATCAATTGTTGTGTTTGTTGTGGTCGCAAGTATGCAGAAGCTATTGGCCAATAGCCGATAGCCTTCACCACTCCACAGCAAATCAAGTTTCTATTTATTTTGGTGAAATTTCTCTAGCTCGTGAAAAAAAATTGATGCGTACTTCTGGTAATTATGTAAAATATTGTAGGTGCAGAAAGTGATATGAAAAAATAGCCATACATTTATTTTCAAACTAAATGAAGGAATATAATAATATAATTGGTTCATCAAGACATTCCAAATTTCGTATAGGATTTTTCTTTCCAATTGCACAAATTTATTGGTGATTTTTTCGATAAGAAAACCTTCGAAATCTCTTTTCTGTTCGACTCGATTTATTCGTTACTGTTTTTTTCAATCAAGGACTATCGCTCGTTATTCGTCACAGAGATAAAAGAACAATTGGATCGTGTTGTTGCATTTTGTGCAGTCTACCGAGCTTTCGCTCCGAGCTGAGAGCGGACAGTGCAGCGAGAGAAACGGAAGAGGTGAAAAGCAGAAGTAAATAGAAACGAGAGAGCGATATAGCGATCGCGTAGGTATTCCTGAATTTTTCCACAGACATGTAGAGTTCGGTAGACCGCAGGAAACCTCGTCTAATTATCCGACAATTTCGATACTGTACAAACAAACGATTCCCCTCCCCCTTCTCGTTCTATATTTACTCTCTCAGTGGGGTGACTATATTCTCTTCATTTTTTTGTTGTTTCATCCTTCTCCTTCACTGTGTGACTCCTCGACTGCAAAGTGGAGAGAGGAAAAAGCGAGAGAGAAGAAAAAGCAGGAAAAGTCGCGGTGCCGCAGGAAAAAATAATAGTACTTGTACAGATATAGGTACTACATATATTTCTCGAGAGGTGGAAAAGCAATTTCGCTTCTGCTTGTTTTTCTTATTTTTTGGCTCCCTAGTGATTCTTCCTCCAGCTATTCGACTTCCCTTGCTTTGCCCCACCAATTCTACCCTCCTAGTCTCACTAACCTGGCAGACTGACTCTCTTTATCCTCATCTACTCGAGTATCAGGTCCAGATATACGCATTTGACAATTTTTTTTTTCTTCTGGAAGGAAATTATGAGTGTATTAAGCCAGAGCTGAGTTTCCTTCGACTCAGGTTATATGGCAAGATCAACAAGCGAAGAAAGTGTCACGACAGTTCAAAAGATAATACGGATGTTACAACTTTGTGAAGTTTGTATTTTGCATAATCTTAGATTTACTGAGAACCACTGATTCGAGATTGAAGCAAGAAATTTCTTTGAAGGACGACATTCTCAAAATATAAAAAATCCGTGGTTACGATTCAAATCCATACCGATTTAAAATAGTGTCAATCTACAGTATAAACTCGGATCGTGAATCCATTTGAATTGAAGAAGAAAATAATATATAAATTGGTTATTCAATTTTATTGGAACAATAATTATGCAATATTTGCTAACAGATTATTGATTCGCATCTGTTGAGTCCAAACGTTGCATTCGAGAGCGATGATACGCTCGGGCGTCTCCGTGACGTCGATCTCGGGACCCACCGTGCGCGCTGTCTCCCCTCTCCTTAGCGAGAGTCAGTCGATTAGCAGCCGCCAACGGGCACACACGTATCTTGCGATATTTTATTACTTATTTCTGTTTTAAATAAAGATTTGTTTCGATATAAAGACACGAGTTTTTTTTTCACCTAACAGTGACCGAATTTCAGAATAAAACAGCATCTGTTCAGTCTCTCCATAAATGTGTCGAAATATTTGTGCGGAGTGTCCAATAATTTTGAGGCACTCGTGTAATTAACGGCAGGTGAACTCTTAAGTCATTAGAGATCTTCAATTGAGCATCTCCGCATCCATTTTTTTTTTTAATTTTTGCACATAATGATGTCTAAACCGTCTTCACAATTTAGCTTCAGGGTCAACAACTTTTTATCTTCCTTCTACATTGCATTCCATGGACACAAGATAAAAAAATTATCAAAAATAATGCACAGAAAACTTGATACGCTGGCTTTTTCAATTTCTTTTCTTCAAATGTTTGTCTTGGAAAATACGTCGAACACATCACAGACTTCCGTGATGAGTGCGTGGCTCGTAGTACCCAAGATTCTTGCTGCTGAAAATAACCGGAAGCTATATAACGCTGCGCGTAACGATTCTGAGTAGAGAATCTCGTTTACCTGCTGGTCGCGTGTGCCCACGCGTTCATCCGCCGACGGTAAACTGAAGTGTGAGTGTGAAAGTGAGGCTTACACATAAAGAAGCACATATCGTATGGATATCGAGCCTCTCGTAAGCCTCGCTACGGGGAACAACGCTTTTATGATCTTTGTGTAAACACATGCTCGAAGCTTACCTATCTCTTATCAGAAATAACCGCAGCTATACGTGTACGTAGACGTCTAAGAGTTGGCCAATCAGACCTTTCGCTCGAACCCTTACCCTGTCGTAAATAAGATTGCTCTGCGATAGCAGCAGAAAGAAATGTTACGGATTGGAGAAGATGAAGAGAGACGAGCAAACACAGAACGTTTGGATAAGTGAAAGAAAACCCGAGGCAACGACGAAGACAGAAAAGAAGATGAGGTATCGGACGCATCTTGTCCGAATGAAGGTCTTCATTCGACTTCGTGTCTGCAAAGATTTCTGCCTATTCGCAGGAACAACTTTATTTTTATTTTATTGCAGCAAACCCGTGATTTTTAAATAGATAGTCATATTTCATTGAAGATCCAACTTGGTTCTAATTTTATAGGGAGATAAGTAGTTGCATGCAAAAGTTTTGAAAAATTGGCTTCTTCAAGATCGTTTCTGCTTCCTCATAGAAGAAGTTTTGTTTCTATGAAATTTTTTTTTTTTTTTTTGAGATTGCTATCAGGACACTGAATGGTTTAAGACATCGAAAAAAGTTGTTTGGAAAAAATGTATCTCGAAAACAGCTTTAACAATCAAGTTGGAATTTGGTACACTCATAGAACAGCAACGTCCCTCTCTATGTATAAATTTGCAGAAAAATTTGAATATTTTTTTCAGATTTTATAGATTTCGAATTTTTCAAAAAATGACTATATGTGCTGTAGCTGCCGCAACACATTAGTTAATGAGCTAAACAGTTCTAAACAAATAAGCCAATGGAAAATTACGGTCGGTATTGAATGTGTGCAACATTCATAAAACGGTTTCGATTTTCTAGAATTTTGAATTTTCGAAAAATTGATGCTTCCGTTCTAAAGCAAGTTGACTTCGACGAAACCTCCTCCAAACTTCCACACCAAGAAAAAAATTTACTCTAAATTTAATGTACATGTACCGGAAGTTTTTATTCATAAACCGATAAACTAAATTTACTATCCAAGTACAATGCCGAATTTATTTTTGGTACAGTAATTGTTTTTTGCAAGGATTTACGTTGCACGCTTTTATTGACTATTTTCACCACTCGCGCTTTATTCAACATATCATTTCGGAGTATTTATAGAATTGTTCAATTTTGATCAGTAGATATATTAAATAATGAATGAATGAAAAGATAAGTAAAAATAAAGGTATGCTGATATATATTGTCCTCGAAGAGTCGCCCAATCTAAGCCTTCGGCCGAATCTTGACAGTGTCGTAAATGAGATCGTTCTGTGATAGCAGTAAAAATAAATGTAAAGGATTGGATAAGATGAAGAGGGACGGACAAAAATAAAACGTCCGAATAAGTGAAAGAGTACGAAGAAGAAGACAAAGTATCGAAAGCGTCTTGTCCGTATAAAGACCTTGTGCGACTTTGTGGCAGCGAAACTTTCTGTGCATTCCGGAATCGCTATGCGGTGATTTACTTTTTACTACGTACGTAAAGTACGGTGATATAGTTCGGTAGTAGATCCGAAAAATGTTGTGTTGTACGCTCTTTCAGTTTTAACAAATGAAAAGCTTCCGACCCAGTGACCTTATCATTCATTGCTTGGTACACGAATACTCAAGTGGACGTGGATGTAACAGGCGATGGAAACTTTGAAGGATAATTTCACTAAGCCGTTGGCGTTTACCTACTTTCATTTTATTCTAAAAATAGCTGTGATTTAAATTTAATATCGGGTTTCCATTGAGGGGGCGCGTAATCCAATTGGGTACAATTTACTGGGAATAAGTCGGACACAATTTAGAGGGATTTGATTTAAGAGTAATTGCTTGGAACTTCGAAGAATTGGTTTCATTAAGTTTGGAGTCTTGGAAGCTGTCGGAGCATAATCATTGTAATCCTTTGAAAATTATTACAATGAGAAGGCATAGATAGCACTGTTGGTTGTTATACTTAATTTTAGTATCGTAATGCTATTCAGGAAGATTTTAACTATTTAATTATATTATGATAGTATATTACGATACGAGTGCGATCAAACGAGTTGAGAAAAAGTTCTCCGCACGAGTTACGTATACAATTTTATTTCACTAGTGCGAGAAGTGCGATTTCTCGCACGTGAAGGGGAGCGGAGTGGGTGAGAAGTAAGCATTTCTCGCACGGAGTTGCATAAATGATGTTACAAACCTTTTCACTATTTCACTACATTCTTAATACAACTGTAATGTGTTGTAAGAAAATGTTTGGTCATTCAATTAAATTTCAATACCATAAAATTTTTCGTTAACACTTCTTTCAATTTTCTCAATTTTCAATAAAATTCTGCTATTTGTTTAAAAAAAGCCGGCCATTTGTTTTCATTCTATTACAGCAAATCTGTGGTGACTTTTCGCCATTTAACTCAAGTTCAATGATCACCAACGGTTAATATCGCACATTTATCCGTTCAATTCAATTCCAGTACCAACAAATTTTTAGCTGCCACTCAAGGTTTCTTAACCAAATCCTAATAACGCCATAACATCAAAAAACTAGGCTAGTTAAAAACATTTTCGATCACACAAAACTTGTCTTCACATGAAAGAACCTTGAGCCAAAAGAATTTCTTTTCAAATGAGTAATCATCGTTTGAGTTGAACGAAATTGAAAGCCCAGAAATATGTTCTGATGCATGAACGTCGTAGTAGGATAATTACAAGTTGGAGAATAACATTCTTCGGGACACCTGCGACGCGCTAGTGCGATCGTAAACGACAAGAGAAAAGTATTGAGGCCCAAATGCGACGTTGGGGCAACACATGAGCCGTAGCCATTTACGAAGCGTCGCTGTATGAGTTGTGTATATGCCTCAGGTGGATCGCTACGCGTATCTTCTTGCGTAAACACGCTTCGTTGCGTCACACAATGGCTCGTCGCTTTGCTGCACATACGCTCGGCGTTAAGATGTGTTACTATGGTACAAAGCTTCACGCGGAGACGATATACGACTGGGAAAACGTATGGACCGAAGAACTACCACTGAGAAAACTATGACGACTACGACTGTTTGCCTTGCCAGAAGCTTCACGATAGAGACAGAGATAACCTCAAACAGGCCGAAGGAAGAAAGAGAATACCATAAAAAAGCGGCACATGTTTGTATGCATGAATGCCTGGCTCATCTGGCATGAAGAAATACCGAAAGGGGCAAAGGGAAATGAGGTGCAAGCCATGCGTCAGGTGTAAACTTTGAACTAGGCTACGACCGATAAGAAAACAACTACGGTTCACAATTTGGTCTTGATAAGCAACTATCTCCAACATATTTTTCTTAAGAATCCTTTTTTGTTAAAGAGAAAACACCAGTTGCCAGCATGGAAAATTTTAAGAAATTTAAAAACGACACAGAAAAATATATTCTCGCAAAAGTTTAATGAGTGGATTTCCAAAAAGTGCCATTTATCCACTATTTGATTTCGAAGTAGTCTGTCATTATAAGATTATTCAATTTTGATAAGTTGATACGTTAAATAATATGCTTATCCTCAACCTATGATGCAATGCTCCAAATTAAATTTTTTCGCGGGTTGATAAGGCGATAAAAATTAAAATAAGCGTGTTCACGTCATAGCAATCAAGAGATTTGCACAGAGTGAATAGAACAGCAACTGTTAAGTGCGACCCGATAAGGAAACTTTTAATCAAGTCTAAGACGGATAAGTGTCTAATATCGTGCTGATATAGGAGGAAGAAGAGAAAAATGATAGACAACAACTTTTTTACCCTTCGCTCTCTCCCGCTATCTCTCTTTGTCATAACATACGATCGTTATTTCATATCGATCCAAGAAACGCAATCCAAAATTGATTACAAAATATAATTGTTCTCGTTTCTTACCAGGAAATATTTTATACTACCTGAATATATAAGAGGAGATTGTTCTGATAAATACTTGGATACTCAAGTCATCTTACAAAAGTTTTATCGTCAATCTTCTGAGGAAAGGAAAAAAAAAAGAATGGGCAAAGAAAACATTTATCATTTCTTTTGCTTATGACTATGACGTCTTGCAGTCGACGTTTTTATTGGCAAAACCGAGAAACAAGATATCCCACGTGAAGTTCTGTATCTGAGTTGCATGTAGTTGCCAGTTCTGTCGCCAACTTCTGAGAAAGAAAAATCAAACGTGACGGAGTTACTCATTATCGCTTGTCGTCATTGTGAGCAAACAGGTTGTGCCTTATTCTCGCATTCCAATCTCTATTACCAAATGTAAAATTGTTCGATTTCTGATAAAACCAACCAGGATTTCAAATGAAGCAAACAAAAATAAGTCGCAAAAACCGGAATACCTTCCAATTATATTTTCCGTAATTTTAAATATGGATTGAAATGATAAATTCGGCCATTTCGCTGTAAAACTAAATATCCGTATTTATGTTTTTAACTTGGAGCAAGTCATGACATTTTATTTTAGTATCTTTTGACGAATTTGTCTTGCATCTTATAAATAATTCGTGATTTAAGGAAGTCAAGGAATGACTCAATTTTAAAGCGTATCGGTGAATTTTGCTCTGTTCTAAGTAAAGTCAGAGGAGCACAAAGACGAGTGACAGTCAAAGAAACGAAGTTGCCGGTTGCAGGTGGATAACTTGCTGGAGACTTTAGCCGAGGGGTTACGCAACACCAACAGCTCGGAATGAGAAGATCTCGGGTGCCTCGAGAGTAATGATTATTGCCGAGTTCGCTGCTATCGTCGTATCGTATCCGTGTGACTCGGTTCTTTGGTAGGTTATGTAGTCTGCCGCAGGTATATATTCTCCTATACATATAAGCAACGTCTTACTAATAAGTACTCTGTGGATATAAACACGTTTACAAGAAAATACCCCATGTACTGAAAGTAGACGTATCACTATATACAGCAACCGCCTTTTGCATCTAGTTCAAACTTCATAGTTGATCGGAGAAAGATGACAGGAGAAATTTATCAACTCATAATAACGAGCATCATGCATTTTGTTTTTGCTTAAGGGGTATTTTTTATTGTTTTCAATTTTTGTATCTTTTTTTTCGTTCCTAAAGGTAGAATTTATAATCTTAGTACTTAATTTCATTATTAATATCGTATTTTACGTGTTTTGTAATACTTATGTTTGAAATTGAGGCTAAATACGATGTGAGGATGAAATCGAATTTGATGTCCAAAACTCAGAACCGATGAAATAAAACAGAATTTTTCATTAATATAGATTTTAATCATCTATTCATATTGTAACGAGGAACTCGGAAAATAGTTTTCTACTGACGCGAATTTTTATCATTTGGAAAGAGTATTTTTACCAAGATCGAAATGGAACTAGTGCGGCAATTTCACGAACAGCTTATAATTGTAATCAGAGTTGTAAATGCCTATTGATTCAAAAGATATAGTTTACAGTGCCATTTGTTTTGTAATTAGGATTTCATAATAATAATGTATGCTAATTATGAGATAGCGTGTAAACATGTGAATAGCCGAAAGAAATACTAATTTTCGCTTTAATATTGGAAGAAATAGTGGAAAAAATGGGAGAGATAACTAATGCATTACTTTCTTAATGCATTCATTATTTCTTTCCATTTTCTCTGAAGAATTACCGTGAATTTTAATTGAAAAATAATCATTTTTACAGCTATTCAAAAGTAAAGTCATTGTTTTATAATGGCTACATGTTATTATTATGAAATTATGATTACAAAAAAAAATTCTACTGTAAACTATATCTCATGAATTGATGGGGATTTACAACTCTGATTGTAATAGAACAGTTTACTATAAATATGGAAATGCCGTTCTTTGAACTCGGAAAATGAAGAGTTTAAAAACACGATTTTTCACCTCTTGTAACTTGTCAATGTATTCCCTATGGTCCTCTGTATGTTCGACAAGTCCTCGCCGCTTGTTTTATCTGTAATTCGGTGCAGCGTGAGCTCGGGGCTAAGGCTATGATCCGTTTGTGTTTGTCCCTATCGCCCGCAGTACCGAATTTACTCTGACAGCACGCAACGGAATTACGCAATCGGCTTTACTGCCACACTCACCGCGTTTCTCGTGTACGAACTAAACATTGCGACCAGACTGAGAGTACGCGGGTAACGATTATTGCTGTACGTGCGTGCTGTCACCCGCTCGCGTTTTATTCTCAAGTCAAGTATACTGCCGCGTGTTAAGAGTGCAATTGGCTTTATTCCCGGTTTTACCTTTTTTTGCCATACCATTCCATGTTTGATGACGATTTTCACTTGCGCGGTCAGAAAGTTTCATTCCAAAAAATACAAGTTTTGCCGCCGTGAAACAAATAAAACACTTTTCAGAGTGCTCTAAAATCATATCGGCTTTTCGCTCTCGCGGTTAAAAAGTCTTTATCTAAAAATAAAACGTACAATTTTGGAGTAACAGAGAAACAGGGCTTTCCAAAGGTTTCTTAATAAACGTGTTCGCTTTTTTCACTTTCGTGAGTCTATAGAGTATTTGGGCCAAAAAAATGTGGTTACCGGATTTTAATAAATATCTATTATTATTATTCAGGCAAAGGCGATAAAAAATATACGTCGCCTAGCGGATTACGACTTTGCCTAGTAATGAAGCGATAGAACATACTTTTGTTCCCGCGTTTTTTATATTTATCAAAGCCATATGAATTTATTATACAACCGTGGAACGAACCAATTTAACTCTCTCACATTTTTTTTATACATGCAGGCATCGGCGTAAAAATAGAAAATTATTTTCGCCGATAATGCTGATGCTACACTCAAACAGGTGCTACACTGATGCTACACTCAAGGAGATTTATAATAAATAAAAAAACGGAGACTCGAATGTGTTATGAGCATTCCTAGAAGAGGAAGTGCAGAAAAAATGTATGGCGGTCGAATTGATGCCTCAAAGATAAAGCCAGTAGCTCGGGAGTAGCTACACAGGTCGCACGAGTCGAAAGCATGCTCCGGTAGTGGCTAGTGGCGTCAGCAGCGAAGTACGCAACACGCGCTTAAACTTATATACCGATGTGTAAAAACGAGACTGCCTCATAACTCAGAATGAGTCTCAGACCGCTAGGCATACAGCGAAACGGAATATGAAGAGGGAAACGCAAAAAAAAGTGGAAAAAAACACGTTGGCGACTTTCTAAATTTATTGTTTTGATGAAAATATAACTGCATAACTGTATACGTACATATTTACATTTATTTATTTTTTATCATACTTTGAACTTATTAATGGCTGAATAATATTTTATTCCGAGTTTTTTCAATTGTTTTATTCTTTGAAATTGTATTTTTTTTATTGACAACTTTTCTTTGCCGTTTAACTTGATTGCATTTATTCTATTGCGAATTCAATAAGCCGTAAGTGAAGGAACAGTTGAATAATTTTTAGAAATAAAGTAAATAAATAAATACCTCCATTAAAAAGCATGGCAACTTTGTAGAGCATAGTGCAGACATAAAAATATAGGATAACGTGTGCATTAAGCCACACAGCGTATATACCACGACACTTTTGGTGCAAGCGTTGAAATTGCACGCGAGTTCCCTGCCTCTTTTATTTCCCCGCCTCTTCCGTGGCCCAGAGTGCCGGTTGAACGGCGAAAACGTCGTATATACGGAGGGAGCAGTAGAAGTAGAAGCAGAAGCAGCAACCGCAGCACTCTACTCGTAAAAATACCGGCGGCTCCGTTGCGACCGGGGCAAAAGAGCTGTGAGCCGAGTGCGTCTGTGGTACTACTGCCGCTTCTCCTCGTGTATGTGCCGCTGACGCGGGGCCGGTTGCGCTCGCGGGAGCCTCGCACTCGTACCAGGCCGGCGAAAATAACACTTCAAGAGATCTTACTTACGAGCGATCTGGAGCGAGGAAAATTCGCGCGGGGATGAAGAGCGAAGGGGAGGGAATACGGTGCGCGGGTGCGAGCGCACGTGCACACTCTACTTCGCTGCGGGAAAGGAGCACCAAGGGGCTGAGCTTGTGACGACCACGACGACGGCGACGACCAAGGGGAATGAAGACAGGAAAAAGAACGAAAGAAGAAAACGATACATAGAAAAACTGCGGTAAGGGAAATTGAGGGAGGGGGGGGGGGTGTAGCAAGGGAGATGTGTACTGCACTTGGCAGGCATAGTCTACAGAAAAGCGAAATAAAAAATGTACGTGAAATGTATAGCCGAAGCGCAATACCAGAGAACAAGCGATGTATGGTCCACGATAGAAATAAGAAAGGCGAGCTGCGAAGAATCGTGCGCGCGCATGTGTGTGTGTATGTTAGTGTTTAGTGTGATTGTTAGTGTTAGTGTGAGTGTTAGTGTTAGTGTGAGTACCAGTGTAGTGTGATTGTAGTGTGAGTATTAGTGTGAGTGTTAGTGTGAGTGTTAGTGTGAGTGTTAGTGTGAGTGTTAGTGTGAGTGTTAGTGTGAGTGTTAGTGTGAGTGTTAGTGTGAGTGTTAGTGTGAGCGTTAGTGTGAGCGTTAGTGTGAGTGTTAGTGTAGTGTGATTGTAGTGTGAGTGTTAGTCTTAGTGTTAGTCTTAGTGTTAGTGTTAGTATGAGTGCCAAGTGTTGGTGTTAGTGTTAGTGTTAGTGGTACGATGGGTGTTAATGTTGGTGTGAGTATGAGTATGTGTTTCAGTATAAATGTGGGCGCACGTGCACACTCTACTTCGCTGTGGGTAACGAGCGACGAGAGGCTGAGTTTGCGACGACTACGACTACGACGAGGACAACGACCAAAGGGAATGGAGACAGGACAAAGAAGGAAAGAAGAAAACGATACATAGAAAAACTAAGGTGGGGGAATTGCGGAAAAAGGTTGGGATGGGGTTAGCGCGGGGGAAGTCTACTGCACTTGCAGGGCATAGTCTACAGGAAAAGAGTAAAAGGGAACACGAGGACGGAAAAATAAGGGTAAAACATGCCCGAGAAATGTGTCGCAGCAGCCAAGAATAAGGGACGTCTGTATGGGAGAAATAAGAAGGGTGAGCTGCAAAAAATGGTGCGCTCCAGAGATGTGGAGAGCTTTAACTACTCTGCTACTGGCCCGGGTGAGGCTCAAAGTGGCAATGGGCAATTTCATCCAGCGGAAAGTGGAGCAACGTCATGCAATAAAATTTCTTGCGGGTAGAGAAAGAGAGGTGAAAGTGTATGTATAGGATTCATGTCATGAAAAAATAGATCTGAATAACATACTACCTTTTTAATATTAGAGGATGCATTTACCGAATATTTCGAAACATTCAGACCAATTTATAATACCTCCCTAGTTACCACCTGCTGTACGAATGATCTCCGCTCAATGGTTGGAGCGATAACGGAATGAATTTTCGGAAGGAAATAAGAATGTAGAACTGATTGGAAAAAGTAGCGAAATGAAAACTGAGAGAAGCTACTGTAGTTACGATAACTATGTATTTTACTTTTTTTTTTTAATTGTCAGTCAGATATTGAGCGACGAGGAAAAAGGAGCTCGAAAAATACCGATGAGTCTACGTAATATGTAACTACTTAAACACAGTATGGATTTTTCACTTTTCAAATGGGATGAAGAGTCAGAGAAGCAGGAATACCATAGTTCAGCTACGGGACAAGCTACTGTAGTTATGCTGAGTTCCTATTTATCATTTTAAACACGAGTACGCTATTATTATTTTTATTAATGAAGTGAAAACTCGTTAAAATCGCAAGTAGCGAGTTCATAACAAATACAATGCATTCATGATAGCTATATGTGTATATAATAGCAAGCACCAAAGTACACGGGTAGAAAAAAGATGGGGACAGAGAGAGAGAGAGAGAGAGAGAGAGAGAGAGAGAGTGATAGAGTTTTCTTCCATTCGCACTTTTCGCAATTTCCGTAATCGCCACGAGCCTTTTGTTTTTCTTCGTTCCTCGTCGTGGCCCTCAGTAGCAGCGTTAGAACTTCTCACTCACTTTGCTCTCTCACTCTCTTCACTCCGGCCGCTCATGCAGCCGTTGTTCGAGGCCACTGCCATCCCTCAGCGTCCCTCCCACCGCCTTCCATAACCCCTTGTGCCTCACCTCTCGTCCACAATATTCCTACCCAAGGGAGAACCGTCACCCGGCCACCCCTCGTGAGCGAGTAATTCGTTTTGCGAGCTCGAAGGTGTTAATATCGACACGCTACATCCGCACCACTCTTTTTATTGACACCCACCCTCACTCCCTTTACCACCCCTGGTCCCTTACGTATTTTCTCACTACCTCGCTCAATTTTTTCCCTTCTTTCCACCCGATTTTTTCTGGGCCCTTTTTTTTTATTCTCAATTTCATTGGTCCACGTCGATCGCTTGAACCCTCATCGCTGTAAGACGAAGTATACTGTTTAACAATTTTTCGTTGCTTCTTTTTTCAGACACCCTCTGACTAGCCTATCATACCTTTGTCTGCTTTACTATCCGGCATAATTGTACTCCTACGCAGTTTTTGCACACAGACGCACTCACACTCCCAGTTTGTGTGAGTATGAGTGTGAGTGAGTATGAGTGTGAGTGAGTATGAGTGTGAGTGAGTATGAATGTGAGTGAGTATGAGTGTGAGTGAGTACGAGTGTGAGTGAGTACGAGTGTGAGTGAGTACGAGTATGAGTGAGTATGAGTATGAGTGTGAGTGAGTATGAATGTGAGTGAATATGAGTATGAGTTTGAGTGAGTATGAATGTGAGTGAGTATGAGTATGAGTTTGAGTGAGTATGAATGTGAGTGAGTATGAATGTGAGTGAGTATGAGTGTGAGTAAGTATGAGTGTGAGTGAGTATGGGTGTGAGTGTGTATGAGTGTAAGTGTGAAAGAAAGTGAGAGTGAATGTGACTACAAGTACGAGTGCGAGTGTAAATGCAAATGCGAGTGCGAGTGTCAGTGCGAGCGTGACTATGATTATGAGTGTATGAGCATATCTATAATCATGAGCGTATGTGTGATTTTGAGTGCGTGTTTGTGTATATGAGTAGGGGGAAGAGTTTGAAACCGTGCGGTGTAGAAAAGGATGAGACGAAGGTGAAAGAGAAGGACAAAGAGAGCGAATAGGAAGTTCCCATAGGCGGCAACCCCTATTACCGCGCCGTCGACGTTGAGCTGGCCGCGTCTCGCTTAGCACGAAAATAAAATTAGCGCTCGCAGCGTTTTGTGCCCTCCTCTCACGTCTCAACCCTCCCACCTCGACACTCTTTCCGGCCTTTCTCGACTGCACTGTTCGTCGCCCTCGCTTCTTTCTCGTATCTCGTTCTTCGTCTCTTCTACCTTTGCCGTTCCTCACTCTACTTCCGACTTTTGCGCTTTAGATTTCCTTAAGCTACGTTCACAATGATGAAATTCTCGTTGACACAACATGTTAACGATTTCAAATTAGACAAAACCATTAAAACTCATTCTACGACTACTTTAACCCATTTTTTGAACGAAGAAACTACGTAATGAATTTTAATGCTGTCAATTCTTTCACACAATTTAGATTTTCCAATTATGCCATCACAACTTGAATTTCCGAATTTTGATTCCTCTATTTTGTATGAAAAAAAATTACAAAAATATATTTTTAATAAAAAATTGGGGTACCTTGAATATATTTCATGGTATATTTGACGTCCCGAAAAATATATCACAATAGTATTATTAATTTCACTCTATAACTTTTCTAAAGTATCGTGTATTAAAAATATATTTGGGCAGACATTTTTTTTTAATTTTGCATGCTTAACATTTTTTTTAAAAATATATTGTGAATATACCCTTAAAATCGTTGAGGCCTTCTTTATCCCACGGGATAGTCAGTACAGCCTCTTTCTTTATCTTTTCGCTTCTCCAATTCTGTATTACGGCGCCGGCGCCGGGAAGGTGGCTTGGAACCATCACAGTTCAAAGAATCGCGTTGTGTCGGTGCCTCGTGGGTGATGGCTTCGAAGCTTTCCCAAGCCCAGCCATCCCGAGAGTTTCATGTCGCTTTCGATCTCACTTGCCTCTTGCACTCTTACACGTAAACTCCATTAGAGGGTCCTGCCCTCGCGTAGAATACCGTATTATGACGCTAGGGAAGGAAAGACGAAGAGAGTTTGAAGTACCAAAAAGCCTATAGGGAAAATCGTGATAAAAAAAGAGAGCACCACATGGCCAAACTGAAGTCGAAAACTCCAGACGATGACACGACAGGCAAAGCGTCAACAACAAAAGAGGTGAGGGCAGAAAACAGCAGGGGTGAAAAGTGTCACACCTATATTCTTCACATTAGACACGCACGTGCGCTACTTTCATTGAAAATTAACCGATGAGTCATTCACGCGTGCTCAGTGACTGACAGCAAAAAAAAGGTTGACAAAACTCTGACAGTTTCCAGCGCGAAATCCTTAAAATGCTTAATGAAATCTACCATAGTTTATGGTGTGGGATATACAAATTGGCTTTACTGGCCTGGACGGTGGAATTTAACCAAGTTAAAATGCACATGGCCTTTTTTGAGCTTAAGAGAAACAAGCTACGTGATTAGAATTTGATTACAATTATATTGCAATTGCAACTTGGATGAAACATACTATTTGATGAGCATTTTAAAAAATATACCTTTTTTCTTATCGTAAAAAATCAATTTATATTCTTTAATTCGTGAATTGTATGGTTCTGATGAAACTGCATTACATGGAATCCGTTGATATTTGTTTGTCGAGTGGTGTTTTTTATAACATTGTGCAAATTTATATATACGATTAGGAAACTTTTCATTCAAGACTCAGCTGTACGATATGAATGGTATTGTAAAAAAACTTTGTTTCTGAGGCATTCCGATTCGACCTGGGTTGGACCTTCGACCTCGCGGATTTGGTCGAAATTTTTTTATATGCTTGGACCAACTCCAAAAAGTACTGAAAAATTCGTTCAGATTTTTGTTATTAAAATTTTTTTTTTGCGACTTTTCAAAGCTAACATATCGTTAGCTCAAATCTAAAAATCTGAGGAAACTCTAAAAAATTCTTCATGAAATAAAAAAATTTGTGAGCCTAAAACCGAAATGGGCCGGGTTTCGCTTCTATTTTTTTTTCGATTTAAGAGAGAAAAAGTTTAAATCTTCATAGCCTATTTTCCTGTTAATCGGTTGAGGCCGATGTCAATAGCAATCTACTTTAGTGATCATTCGCCATGTGTCCCAAATTTCAGCTACACTGCTGAAAATGTAATCCGTTTTCTTGTTCATGGCCTTTCACGAAATACACACCCACAGATATACACGCCCACGTTTGCACATATACATGCACCGGAAATTTTTTCCAGATATGCTTTTTTAACGTAACATTCCGAACATATTTTCTATGAATCGCCTTTTTTCTTCACGCAAAGAAAGCACTTGCAGAAGAAAGCAATATTTTCGAAAAATTTGATAACTTTTTCTCTTTCGTTTCTAAATTTTTGAATATATTTTTATATAAAAAAAAAAAAGAAACCCGGCTCACTTCGGTTTTAGGCTAAAAATTTTCGTTATTTCATGCAGAATTTTTGAGAGTTTTTTCAGATTTTTAACTTCGGGCTAATGATATGTTAGCTCTGGAAAATCGCAAAAAAAATCCAAATGAAAAAAACCTGATAAATATTTCCAGTTCTTTTTTGAGTTGGTCTAATCATATAAAAAAAATTCGAACAAATCCGAGAGGTCGGGAGCCAGACCCAGGTCGAATTGGTATGCACTTGATTTGAAAATATTTTTCTTTCAACGATTCCAAGATAAATTCTAATAAGCTTTTGTTATAATAATCCGTTATTTCCAGCGTAGAGGATTTTTTTATTTCTTAGTTCGCTGATCCTTGAGTGATCACACGCAAAACGGTAGCCTCACTGAAAACATGTATGTATGTAGGCATCCAGGATATAAAGTCCATGAAATATTGAGCCCTACCCAGGGAACACTCCTGGGAGACCTGCTACTAGCACTGGCTGCCTGTCCTGACTGTCTACCTCGCTGTTTCCATTTCGCTTGCTTCGTCCCCTCGTCCTCGGAGCCTCGTAACCTATCGATATTATTATTTCGTTGTCGAGCCGGTATGTGTCCTTTTGAGGTCCTTCCTCGTTCACTACGAGGTTAAGGAAATTCCGTACCTGCTGCTGTTAACCGCCCCGAGTTCTAAAACATGCTGGACATGTTATGTACTCTTAGTTTTCGCATTTTATACCCTGCACAGAATTCCCAAATATTTCGTACACGGGATGGGAGAAAATAATTAAGTAACTCGTCACGATTATTATTTTCCTCATATCCGCGAGAATTTATTTCAGAAACCAAAAATTCTTGTGCATTATAAGAGAAACACGAAGAATATGCTAATCCGTGTATAATTGCAACTCATTAGTCACCGTCTTTATTATGCCAGAGGTCGAGAGATTTTAACTCGTACCGAATTCCGGAGAAAAATAATTGAGCAATTTTTCGTGAATATTAAAGGAGCATTTCTATAACTTTATTCTTGGTTCAGTATCGAATAATAATTGTATCAGATTGTAAGTTGTTTTTTTTATAGATTCCAGAGTAAAAGTAGCAGAGATAACTTCCGCAATTGAATTATTCGTCGAGAAATGATTGATGAAGTTTCATATGCGTGAAAGTTATTTTTGACTAGCTAGTAACTGCGCATCATGTGCGATATATTATTCACGATCTGGATAGCGCAAGTCATTTGAGGCTATTATTTCTCGAAGCCAAAGTCCACAGAAGCCAGTGAAGAAGGTTTTCTTTTTTTAACTCAGCAGATAAGAGAAATTGAAATTAATTATTGATTATTTACAACTTTTACAATATTAGTGTATCAATATACTTGATATTGGTGGTTGATGGGCCGTAGATCGACGAAATGACAAGTCGAGAAATGTCGCAGCCTCGTCAGGAGATAAAGTCATTTTTTGCGCATGTTAACAGAACTTATTTATAATCGAATTTTGAATTCCAGTAACAAAGACTATTTTACACGGAAACAAATGTTTAGTTGTGACAACTACATGTCCAATTTACGTTGACACAATATCTCAATAAAAATTTGTCTCAACCATATTAAATAGTAACCTCAACTATTCACGATTAGTCCTCGCGAGATTAGTGAGGTTAACCAATCCAATCGCTGCATTTACCATTTGAATTGTCTTTATTACCATTCAAACTGTTGGCACTATCATTTGAGTTGTAAGGGAAATAGAATAATCGATTGGTTGTGTCAACTCATTTTGCGGTTATGGTAACTAATCTTTTCTTTCAGTGTACAAGATTGTTACTTCAATAAGTAACAATCTTGTATTGTTACTTCAATAAGTAACAATCTTGTATTGTTACTTCAATAAGTAACAATCTTGTATTGTTACTTCAATAAGTAACAATCTTGTATTGTTACTTCAATAAGTAACAATCTTGTATTGTTACTTCAATAAGTAACAATCTTGTATTGTTACTTCAATAAGTAACAATCTTGTATTGTTACTTCAATAAGTAACAATCTTGTATTGTTACTTCAATAAGTAACAATCTTGTAGGTTAAATGTGGGAGAAATAACTTCCGGATTGAAATCAGTCGTTAAGAAATAATTTACGTAATTTCACATGTGCCGAAATTATTTTTAGCTACGAAGTTACTGCGTATCATTCGCGATATATTATTCACGATGAGAATTAACACAAGTAATCAAAGTCTATTATTTCACGAAGAATCAGAAACCCAAGAAGCCAGTGAAAAAAGGTTCCCTCTTTTTTTTAACTCACAGATGTGAGAGATTGCAATTTATAATTCATTATTCACAATTTTTACAATATCGGTGGATCGATGTACTGGATATCGGAGGCTGAGGGGTTTTAGATCGACGAGATGGCAGGTCGAGAGTCGAATATCGCAGCCTCTTTCGCTCTGTGGCCTTTAGCGGGTTTGATGGATGACCCGAGGCCTTGCAAAGTACTCAGTCTCATCATGGCCCGCGGCAAGAACCGTTATGGATCGAGTCTGCTGAGGTATTGGAGGTGGAGGTGGCCTGGCTACCCTCGCGAGATCCTGGTGGGTATTGAGGGTCAGGAAGAGAGTAAGAACAGAGATGAAACTATGGAGGCATCGTAGAGTCCAAACTGGCGAAGAGACAAAGCGAACGAGAGAGAGAGAAGGCAAAAGCAATGGCAGAGACGCAGAATCGAAAGAGGAGTTCGACGAGCAATTGCAAGAAACTCTGGTAGACAGGGGCGAACTATCGATTCCTCTGTCGTTGTCTGTTCGTGCTTCGTCGAGCTTGGAGAGTGAAGCGTACCATCAGAGCGAATAAAAATGGAATATAGGGAGGCTGGCATGCTACCGAAATGGCTGGAACCCTCCGCAATATCTTCGTCTACCCTCTTAACTCCCAAATTCTTCAAAATCCCTTGTCGACAAGACTCGTAAAGAAAATACGTATGATCTCATTCTGTGTGAATTTGCACACGTGTAACAAAATGCTCAGAGTTATTTTTTCGGCATCCGAGTAAAAAAAAAACATCAGCTCATCCTGACCCGACGAAGTTAATGGAGGGCGAATTGGACTCCCCTGAGACCGTTGGAATCCAAGGTATCTCAGTTTTTGCCAGATATTTTTATTCACTTTATTCCCGTGATAGTGATTTTTTGCTGAGTACGTAATTGAAGATTTAAGCTGCGGTTGGTGCGGAAAATGAAAGCGTTTTTTCTAGAAAATAGATTAAGCTATTGTAGGAACAAATAGTTGATTAAACTCGATAAGCATCGTATTTGGAAAAATCTGCAGAATTTGGTTGCACCGATTCCTTGTCCCTCTTATTAAATAGAAAAGTGTGAGATAAAAAAAAATTGTAATAATGATAATTGTTTTAAAACAGAAGTAATTATAACGTACAAAAATGTCTCACTTTCTTATCAAAATGAATAACTAAAAGTTAAGCCAACATCTCGATCCATAACTGCAATCATCTAATGTTCATGTGCGCACTTACAAATTACGGTTTATTACAATTTCCTGACGAGTTTGTTGCATTATCGCAACGAAGCAGAATCATATGCGGTCTGTTTTTGTTTAATTTGTCTCGTTTAATTTTTTTTTCCACACATACATAAAAACACATATACATAATAAATGTATTTGTGTTCTCATGATTTCCCTTTCTTTATTTTTGTCACTACCGATTTATTAAATGAAAATATTTTCTGTTATGCCGGTTTTCATTTGCTATTTCTAACTTTAAGAATCCCGCTGACATTTTTTAATTTCCACAAAATAATCAGCAGTCTAAAAAAACCAAATTGACAGAAGAGGTTTATAACGCACTAAAAGTGACATTCCGTAATTTCAACATTTTTTTTCACGACGTGCAGTAAATAAACGTTATTACTTTTCTAATACTTCAACGAATGCTCAAGTCGCCAAGGCTCGTAAAAAATGTATGACCTCATCCTTGGTAAGTGCCTCGGAAGACACTTAGCTAAATGCCAAAAGTTATTTTCTGTTAAGTCATTTAGGTCTCTCACTCCACGCAATTCAGTGTAAATCCTTGATAAAAAAAATGGTGTTCGTAAAAGCAAAGAACCAAAGAATATGATAGTTGATCTGTCTTGTTTTGGGGAATGTTCTTTGTTCGGTATCGGATTTTCGTGCTCGGTCTGTATAATGTCTCGCATGTGAGTTAAGCTCCACCCAAAACTCGTTACAGTAAAATATGAGTGGCGGGACGTGTGTACGACCGTGAATTCCCACGTGCGCGACTTCCACTGGGACTCAACGCACTCGACTATTTCTAGCGATTACCAAAGTCTGACGGGAAAAGCAGTTTGTGCGTTGTTGATGGTGTCTGTGTTCTCCTCGTCGTTTCGCGAGGAGATGGACAACGAGCCTCTCGTTTCCCGACGAGTAATTTAGTCCTGCTTTCCGGATTTCTCGTCCAAGCTTCTGGTCTCTCACTTCCTGCCTGAACAATGTCTATCTGCGTCCTCAGAGGCTATTACTCACTCTGACAATATATATACACACACGTTCGTCTGTCTATGTCCCTTTCTCTCTGCGAATTTGTTCTCTTTGAGTAGTAGCACTCCACGCTCGACTACAGACCCGTCCTTGCCTCCGGAGTGCAGACACGAGTGACTCTCTGCGACTCTTTATCTAGCCCGTCCAGAGACTTCTATGCACTATGCGCACGACGCATCATTATCATCATAATGAACTCTCTGAGTGCTCGCTACTACGTTTCGACTCGCTGTTGCAGCAGTTCATAACCTTAAAACTTAATTTCTGCACTTACCACGAAATTGCCGTACAAGCAACGTGCAATTTTTCAACATTTAGTTTATTATTATTAATTTATCATGGGTATTAACTACTATTATAATTATTTATAGGCTTTTCTTATTGGTGTAACTATTGTCCTCGTTATTACGCTTCGATACACTGTGGCAGCCGTTCATAACCTTAAAGCTTGCATTTTTCGGGAAATCTGGTTTATTATAAAGAATTTATCGTGTTTATTAACTATTGTCATTACTTTCTTAAGACGTTGTTTATTACTATAACTATTATACTTGATATTACGTTTTGAATGACTGCTGCAGCAGTTTTTGATCTTGAACAACTTTTTTTGCATTCAAGGCGAAATTGTCATGAGAGAGCAATTTTTTGAAAGTTAGTTTATTTATTATACAGGCGATCAGTCAGTTATTTTAATAATCCGTTTAAAAATCGTTGTCTGCGGAAATTTAGGACAGAAAAAAGTTATTTTTGCAATAGGCTCCAGATTCGAACTCATTAATTTGCAAATGAAAGAAATGATTTTCGAGACTAGGGGAAACTTCTTATTACAGCCTTGACGATAACTTTCCAAACTTTTTCTACTGTGTAAAATTATCTTCCTTTTTTAAAAATTATTATCTCAGCCGCACTATTTTTCACTGATTATTCTTGATTTATTTCTACTTAACTGTTATTTATGTTTTCTCTAAAAATTCAAAGAGGAAAGAACTTTTTTTGGCAATTTGTTTGCCTGAATATCATAGAACAAAAAGCCTTTTATGAGGAAGTTACATTGGCACCTCGACACGTTTCCTGTGCTCGCCATCCGTGACAACACATCCTGACATACATTTTTTCCCCCGTTTTTTAGCTTAGTGCATATTACCGCATCAAGCTGGTGATGGTGCTTAGGTACCGCCTGGTCCCCTTCGTTTGTGAATTTTCAAATTGCATGAACCACTCGCCGACTTCCGCCGAGGTCGCGGTGCATGAATTTCTGCCCGGCAAAGGTAATGTATATTTTGGTGTATATTTACAATATAGATTGCTATAAGCTTGCCACCCTCGCCTTTCCCACACTCTTGATTCCACGATATTTGACTTTCCTATTAACGCACCTGCGCGCCAAGCTGTAATCGTCCGCCTGTGACCAGATTGCCTTTCCGTATTCCTTATAACGTAATATAGATATCGTGAATGTACGAATTAAAATTACTCTTTTAGTCATTTTCAACAAATGTATACGAAGAGAAGAGTCTGGTAATCATTACCCGATTGAGTATAGTTAACTCGATTTATTCAACGCTTCTGGCGTCTATATTTTCTTATAGAGTACTGTGTCGTGTTTTACTGTATGTTGCACGTCGTACAAGAATCGTTACTATATTTCGGTTTTCAAACCGTACTGTAAATAATCCAAAGTTTGTGAGGAGGTATACCCAAAATTGTCTCGAAAACATCTTAAAACTTGACAATGGTCGTGACTTCCAACAGCCAGTGATTACGGTTCGCAATATATGAAGAATTTCATCTTTCAATTTATTAATAGAATCTATAGTTACGGAATTGATTCCGAAAGAAATACGAACATTTCACGTATGCAAAATATCAAATTCTGATATCCTCAACGTTGTAGCTAATAAGACCCTGCGTCTGACAATCATTCTCCATCTACAGACTATAGTTCTAAGCAGTGCATTAGCTATACACGAAAGACGCGCGGTGACTGCTATACGTTTGGCGCCGGCTCAGTGTGTTTACATCGTCAACGGCGTTGCCCATTGTTGTCGACCGTGTAAAGTGCGCCTATGAAAGAATTGGTAAAACGAAAGCATGTAAATACACATATTTTTAAAAGATATATTATATACGCAATATTATCTATGTATTGTCCGTCCAGACACCAAGAAAATCGTCGAATGTCATTGCCGTTGTGAATTGTTGCATAACCTGCACTTTTTGCAACGCGCATAAACATAACCTTCTCTTTAGTAACATCCGAGATCCGGATGAAAAGTCGTGATGGTTTTAATAGGATCCTAAATTGGTAAAAAAAATATTATTTCAGTCGGTTTCTGAAGCAGTACGAGGTGAGGTAGACGGTAAGCAATCAGTTCGACGAATTTCAACGCGATTTCGGCGGAGACAGGAGAGATTGGCATAAGCAATGAGGTTGATGTTATAAGAAAAATTAATAAACATTTAATGAGTAAAATAACATATTTTTTAATGCATTTTTGTAACCTATCCCTCCTAACCTACCGTTATATACCTTCGCTTTCTATTACTTTAAGTATCATTTTAACTGCACGTTTTTCCGACATTGACTGGTATAGGATGGAGAAGTAGGCACGTAACCAGCCTAGCAATCTTCACTATGTTGCGTTTAGTCATCAATATATAATGTTGGTAAGTGACTCGTGAACACAACTGGCATCGTTTGCCGTACTGTATATTTGATACGAAAAATTCGCGTTAATGAACTGCAGGGCAGTCATCGCCAGACTGGTCGAATAAACCGAATTTACTATGCTGCATGAGAACTATCGTCAAACTTTTTGAATTGTGATCGCCAGAAAAATCTCTCCGTGTACTTTTCCTTGCTGCACTTGCATGTGCAATAAATGTTCAGTGTTTCCAATTTAAATTATATTTTTAAAGCATGAAGTTATTTACAAAAACATGGGAACAGTTCTTTAGAAACATATAATCGAAAAACAAATGTTAATCATTGGATTTCTGTAAAAATAAATTATTTATCAATTCTTAATCAAAATTCTTTTCAGTGAGTATATAAAAATTTACCTCACATGGAGTCGATTATATAAATTTGTCACTTCTCATTTTCCCTAATGGCAATTAATTTCCGCACAAAGCAAAGAAATATTTATTATTCGAATAAAATAGCACGCCGTGCGAATTTAAAGCACGATTTTTTTTTTAGACATACACAAAAATAGCGAGCAATTAATTTAATTTCTGAATACAAGAGTAAATTTAAAAATTCAATTAAAACAAGTACTGGGAAAAAATAGAAGCCAATTAACGTGCTATTTGTGTTGTGTTGCTGAAAACTCGTTGCACCGGAGGAGTCGATGTTGATGCAATTCACAGTGGCGCATCGTAGTCATAAACGCAACGACAAGCTCAATTAATAAAATGATTCGTGCGACCCCGAAGGTACCCACGATACAGTAATACCACAATACACAGATGCGAATAGCTGGCGTTTGCTCGCGTCCATCGGAATTACTTCGAGGTCGACGGTTGTTTCATCGTGGGTGTAGATACAGTATAAGCCGTACTACAAATCCGTGGATAACCCGGCCGAGTCTGCCAGCCACCACGAGAGCGAGCACGACGTTCACTCGACGTTGCCGCTGCTGCTGCTGCTGCCTCCAAGCAGGTACAGGAACCTTAACGAGCCGCCGTTCGCTTCGTAATGGGAGTTACGTCTCGCTGATAATTTCCGATAAGTGCTCGGCCGTGTTAACTGGAGCAGCAGAGCTAACCCGAGCCTGAAGCCACAGCCAAGCCATTGGCTCGACATCGTAGTCGTAGTCGTAGTCGTCGTCGTCGTCGTCGTCGTCGTCATCGTTGCCGTGTGTTACGCCAGTGAAGTGACAGCAGCGAGTCGCTGTTGCGCTGCTCACTGTTCTGCAGCGAGTATCTACAGAAGCTGGAGAAGCCTCGAAGAACAGTGTATTAGCAGGCGCACGCTCGACCACAGAAACGTTTGCCACCGGTGTTAGCCATGCGATTAACGATATCGGACGTTTTACGGAGGCTAAAGCGCTCTTCGCTCTAGGCAAAAGAGTGCTTCATTTTTTAAACGATTCATTCCCATTTTTTTCGCCTCGATGATTTATCTGGAGAAAGATGTTATTTGTAATTTTATTTATTTACCAAAATAGTTAGGCTAGCGCTTTTCACTATAGGCAAAGCAGTGCTTCGAATATCAAGCATTTTATTACGATTTTGTGTGTTCTGATGATTTCTCTGCGAGGAGATTTTACATACTTCTAATTTTTTCAATTTATCAAAATAGTACGTTATCGATAAATCTTCGTCATAATTGGTTTCCCTGAACGTTTCACAAAAAGAAAAGTTCTAATCTAGTAGTAGTTCAAAAAGCCGAAGATATTGACATAAAAATGCAATTTTCCAGAGGAGACAGAATATATTTAATTTTACAAACCGTCAACTGACAAAACAGTAATTTAAAAAAAAGGATTTTTCGAATTCATACTTATTATGAGTGATTTTTTTTCGAAAATTTGTTGAACAAAGCATCTCTATATAATTTTGCGTAAAAATGATGAATTATTATATTAATTTCTCTGCAAAAATCATCGTATTTTATTTAATAACTGAAATGTTTCTCTTTTCTTCTAATGCAGCAAAATCACTTTATCATCGACTATTATGAGGTAAATGCAAATGACGTCAGGACTTGTAGTTATGCAAGGTATAATTCAGCTGATTATCGTTATTATCGCTAAACACGTATTTCGCGACCCCTAAATTGTCGAGATCCATTTCCGGGCCACGAGAGGGAGAAAGAGGAATATAGGACGAGCAACGGTTCACGACAGCTTACGAAGCGAGGAGAGAAACGACGCAACTGGAGGGAAACGAAAATCGCGCAGGCGAAAAGCCAACGAAACGCGGATGTTAGTTGTTATACCGGGGTCGCATCGATTATTCCCAATTATAATAACAAATGCAAATCAGGAGTAACGACTTGAGAGCCGACGATAAAGTTTCCCCCGGCGCTCGTTGCTATACCGCTGCTATACTGCCAGTAGTACTGCTTCCGGAATTGAAGCACAGGACGTCCTATACATATATTGGTCGTCCTACAGTAGCTGTTAGGACTCTTCTCTTAATTTTGCACTACTCCCTAAAACGAAAATTCACGTATTCAGGACTTAGAAGTGCCAAAATAAAAAAATTTCAGACTCGAACTTCTGCCTTCTCGTAAAATATCAACTATATGTGAAAAAGTGAAAATTTTTTGCTCCTTTTGCTTCTAATTCCCGTTCATATTGATCGTTACCAACAATTTATTAAAAACTTTGGAATCGGTTATAAGGCATCCGCTTTCACTAACTATCATATTAGGTTTCAACTAACTTGATCAAATATTATGCTATGAATACAATCGAATATGAATAATTTGTTTAGGATATCCTTATCGTGAGGAATTCCATTGAAATCAAAATAAATAAAAATGTTCACCATAGACGGGAGTGGGCGAATTCAAATTTAGTCAAATTTAATTTGGTTTAATTTAAGTCAAGTGTGCGCTTAGGTTGAAACTTACGGATGGAATATTACGAAAAATTTTATATTAATTAAGCATGTCAGATTAGGACTGTAAATTCAAGTCTGAGAATGTCACAAAAAAGCAATGCGTCATGGGTAAGGTAATACTTGTTATATCATACTTCCTCGATTGTTTTTTGGGTGCAGAGTATTTTTGTTCTTTTGCAATGCGTATAAAACACACATTTTGTATGTTTAAATTATTCTCATTGGAGGATGTTTTTGACGTGCTTGATATCAAAATAATTGTACAATAAGACTTTGAAGAAAATTTAACTATATAAAAGTAATACAATACTCAGAATCCGTAAGTTAATGCGATTATTGGCAAACCAATTTATTATCAGTGCTGTCATAAATTCAGTACTTTATCATGAATCGCAGTTTTCTGACCCGGAGTGATAAACCATGTACCTTTGAGTTCATATTGCTGCCCTATCTGTGACAATCTCATAATTTATACGGGGCTCAATTATTTATCGATACCCAGGCTATTGTATTTTATTTTCCTCAATTTACGGCAGAACCAACACCGGATAAATTAACAATGTTATCAGTCGCCTTCATTTACATAATCCCAAAGACATATTAAATATAATTAAACCAGAATCAAATACCAAAATATCCAGCAGCCCGGATAAAATCGATTATGACCGAAAGCCCTCGAGATTGTTCGATACGAAAAAAAAGTCCTAAAAAATGGTCAAACTTATGAATTTTTATTTGGTCCAGAAGATTTAATGACAATAAATTCAGCCACACACACACACACACGGCGTTATTATGTTTTTAATTACAAATTGGCGATACGCGAGACCAAAAGATGGAAAGGGCTAGGAAAAAAAAAACGAGACTGTATCTACATGTCGAGAAAGTGATCCGAGATACAGTGGCGAAACGGAGTCACGACATGGACCTACGGCGAACGCCAATAGCGAACACCGAGCACAACTGAATATTCATTAGCGATGATAATGCCACTCGATTCCCGGGCGCCGCTCGACGACCGCCCTTCTGACTCACTCCCTTTAGCTGCAACAGAACGAACACTACGAGCGCTTGATAACCAGAGCCAGTATGAGAGCTGGAGAAGCATCGGCAAGGGAACAGTCGCTTGCATTGGATCTCGTGCCTTCGTAGCATTCGCGGGAGTCAGCGGTGGGAAAAGCTCGTGGCATCGCGGTTCGACTCCAAATGCGCGGGCCTGATTATTATTCAGAAAGTATAACATCGCGGCTCCGACGACTCTGTAGTGGTAGAGGCGAACGAGACGCGGAGGATATAGAAGCCAAGTCACCGCGAGTACACCACCAGAATCGAACTCGGTTATACGTACTACTACTCGCGTTACTTGGAATGGCAATCCCCGTCCTCTACTCCATTTTCTCATTCTGCTTTTTTTCTTCCACGTGCCGAAAGGGAGCCAGTAGAAAATTACTGATGAAAAATAGGGTGGACGCCGGCGCGTGCCAAGTGGGTAAAATGGGGAGGGAAAAAATAGATGAGAAAATCGGAGGGGAATGGGGGGAAAGGCGAAGGATGCGAAAAATAGGGGCTTTTCCAAGATTCAATCTTTGCTCTTTCGGTGTTTATGGTGGGGAACGGAAAATTGGTAAATTTAACAACATACATGTGATATTTATTATCTTATTTTGAAGACTTTTCTGGATTAAAATAGTGAAAAAAAACATTGTTCTTCATTTCTCAATACGATTTGCTGTCATTAAATAAAAATGTAAAATAAATTACTAACAGAATTATATTACTGGTGATTTTTCAGAAACATTGAATTAAAAATCAAATTACCTCAAAAGAATATGTTTATGCAATGCATTTAGAGAATTTCCATAGTGAATATACTCACATTTACAATGTTTTTTCGACTGTACAGTGATTTTTCTAAGTAATTTTTTTGTGCATTCTGAGCAATATGTCCAAATAGAAATTCTTATAATTCAACTAAACGAAGTCTTTCCACAAAGAAAATTAGATCTTGTGAGACTAATTTAGTCCATCAGTGCAGCCTGAACTCTGCAAGTGGAGAATATAAAAAGATGTTTGCACCAATGAATTTGAGCCAAATAAAAATTCCACTGCCGTAAATGTTTCGTCCTTTACATTTTATGCCCTCACATTCTCTCTATCTCGTCAGATATTCGATGCAATTGTAGCACGAGGTAATTGTCATATTTTAAAATTAATCCTTCCACTTAATTATACATTTTTTAATTGATTAACAAAAAAAAATCACTAGAAATTAAGCAAAGTTTCGAAGGGCAAATGGCTTTTATAGTTTGGACAGAATGCGATGAAAGTATGCCAAGAGCGTCCGATTGGTCGTTCCTTAAACTGCCAATATCGTTTGCCCTGCAGTTTAGTATAATATTATAGCGGAGTGGAAGACTTCCTGTCGATATTTGCCGATAGCTCCGAGACACAATATCCTGGAAATTTTATTTTGGCAGAGTAGTGCCGGGGCGATGGAATAACACGAAGGGCGAGGGAGAGAAGGATACTCGAGGGATGGGAACAAAAGAAGCTGACGTCACTTGAGATTTTTATAGGCAGCAGCACCTCCAGTTTCTTCTTTCCTGGCCCTTGTGTATCTCTCGCTGTCCCTCTTCCTTTCTACTCCTTTCCGACCTTTCCTTTCGCTTTTTCCCCGGGGTCGAGCCGATCGCAAAGTTTCCATCACGGCCCGACGAAAATGCGTTTCACGTTGCACGATCGACGGCGAGGGTCGTTCTTGCCGTTCTCCACCCTGACGGAGCTTTTCCATGGCACAGAGGCCTTCACCGGTGGGATAGTACACTCGATTGGCATATTGCAGAGTAAAAGGAAAAATTATATCGCTTTCTCTTTTTGACAACCCAGCTGGGAAAACACATCAGTATCGACATCCAAAAAAAGCCGTTGAATATTAGTTATGACTTAATTGACAACCAATGAAATTTATCACGGCTGGAGCATTATTGTAATTAATGCAAAATATATAAAAACTGCACAGAGATTGAATAAAATTTGCTGAAGGAGGCTTCTACGGTTCATGCTAGCCAACCAATGCACTATTAGACATTTTTATTTGTAATACTACGAGAGCTCCGAAATTATCGGATATTTCCCGATAGGTTCGTTGCAAACAAATGATTGGCATTCGGGGGATTATTTTTCCCATTCAAATTGCGACCAATGGAATTGAACCATGAGTCGAAAATTACGGTATATGTTTAATAAAACCGTTCGACTGTCACAATAGAATTCAATCTGTCCGTTTGATATAGGTTAGCGCGACTGAAAGATCTTTTGTTTTGTATATATAGCGACAGACAAAATTATGAAAAAAATTTCAGTGTAATTTCGTGTAGATTGTACCACGTGACGTCGAATAGTGCAATTCGATTGGTCGAAATTTGGATGGGAAAAATAATCATATAAATTTCGAACAAGTTAAATTCGTAGTGGATATAGTTGTTTCCGCTACTACATTTCCCCTTCAGTCACTGTGTAGGGTGTTAAAGTGAAATGTAATTTCCTTCCATTTCATTTTTACGAATTTCGAAATGCAAAGTTATTCATATGACTATTCCGCCAATCTTCTTTTGGGCGAAATTAAGGCGGTTTTTTGCGTGTCAAAACGTCACGCGGAGTTCGTGACAATTTCGCGCATATGCTGAGGTTGGTATCGCTGAGTTTACTTTCAGCGCGTATTTAAATCGCTAAAATTTATAGCTGCTCACTGACTACAAACCAGTCATATAATTCCAATCGAGCATTGATTCAGCTTGATTCAATTCTGAAAAATGCAAACTGCCGGGATCCCCGAATTTTTTTACGTTATATTTGCTAAGAAGCTTTAATCTCAGCAAATGTGAAAATTAACTTTTGAAATTCCCGCCATAGATGAGAGCGCTCTGCTAGTCCGCTATTTCCGTCCAGAATACGCGGCGTTGCCAAGTCTCTTCGATTGAGATTGAAAATCTCACAATCGTAGTTAGTTAAACACTGTTTTTTACTGCGTTTCTACCATTATATACGATTTTTATAATTTTTTATACTTGTGAGAATTCAATATATAAAATTCACCGATAAAGTGCGTGCTAACCTACGAATACTATTTGACACCGTGTTAAAAAAGGCATATTTCAATTTGGAATATTTTTATTTATAAACGGTTGAACCCTGTCTAATTTTTTGAGATCGTTCAGAATTTTTCAATCTACAATATATATTAATTTTGTAATTTAATCTTCCAATTCGATATGCGAAGATGCCTCCTTAATGAAATTAAATGACTGAATAGAACTACATTGTTCGTGAGTTTAGCAAATATTTTGAACCCAATTTGTTAAAACAGCTATCGTTGTTAAAATGATTATTGTTAATATCATAATTATCATCAGTCGAACGGAAGTACAAGGTGTGGATAACTATTTGGTGCAATCATTGGACATATTACTCAATAAAATAGAAATATCCATCACTTACGTCACCGCTAAATCCCAAGTCAAGAAAATAATCAGTCCAGGGCCCAATAAATAGATGATTTTAAGAATGTATCTATTTATCGTTCACACTCTCTCCGACATCTTCAAATCAGGGAATATGTAGAGTAATTCATACCTGAAACATAGAGATAAACATTTTCATCAGTACATGACTTTTATCGAAACAAACACAATGACACTTACAGAATGTAATACTAATGACAAAAATTGGTTTCTCGGTTCTGAAGGAAATAAAAATAGTTTGGTATGACATATTATTTTCATGATGCGGTGACAGTAGAACGAAGAAATAATATTGCGATGGAAAAAAAATAGAGTGGAGAACGTTGCACCGGTGCTGCTCAAGGACGGATCATCTTTTCCCTGCGTCGCATGAAATATTATCCCGCTGATCGAGTTGATGCATCGTCAGCGGTAGCGTTTGCATCGAAACGTATGACTGAGGGGCGAACGACTGTTGCCCCAGAGTATCGCATCGCCTGAAAACCTATACGTCTGTACTTAAACTACTGCATCGGTACCTACAAGTATGGAAGTACTTATATGCAAAGTTACGTACGTATCCCCACTCTAAACACCGTTCACTGCACTTACAGATCCTTACGTTGCAAAAAAAAATATATATCCATATATATATATATATATATATATACGGAAATATACCGTCTACATTTATATACATATATATCAGAAGCCAGTATCATGTACACATTTTTTATAAGCGGATGTATCCCCATCGGTTATGGGTGGCAAGAGGATATGCTGGTGCATATCTTTTGCAGTTTGGATCTACGTGACTGGCTACCCATTTCCTTATTTCTGTTAGCCAATGCACTTTCCGATATGCTCTAGATCTATGGAAATCGACCTTGTAAACTTTACAACAGAGTTGGGGCATTAAGTGTTACTTGCAACGATGTCGTGTTCTACTCTGCTATGCAGCGGCTCGTATTTCTGCCAAGGTATTTCCAAATTATTGAAAATTCGAGTGCCTCTTTGATAATTCAATAAATTTAGGGCTAAAATAGTAATATTTCAAGGGCTCAATAATTTTTATAGTATATAAAATACTAATATCCAATATAAGTATTTTGGTTCGAAAATATTTCACTAGGACTGCTGTAATCCTTATAATGAGTTATATCATGAAATTTATAGCGATAATTTAATATGTAATATTATAATATTACTATCCGCCGTTTCTTGATAAAAAATGTATTGTCTGTAGAATTTTGTACACATTTATTCTGGGTATATTGAAGAATAAATTTTTGTCTAAAAAGTGTTTCATGTTCTAGAGAAACATTTCAATGTTTATTATTTGTTCCAGCAGGACTCTTTAGGTATAAATTATTAAATATTGCAGTGGAAGTTTTTGCATTTATTGCAGCGTGAATCCGACAATGATTGCACCAATGACGGTGTGAATAATCCTTCTGCTTTACTAACTACGGGAGTTTCTCCTGTATCCTCAAGGATGTATGATCCTGGATTATTATTATGCGAAATCAATATTTTCAGCACGCTTTATATGCATAATTTTTTTCCGATTTTTATCCTATCGGGAAGTGATCGAATTTGTCTCTGAAACTCACTTTTGGCGGGACTGTACGTATCATACATCCTTAAGGCTTCGGGATGTCTCTGAAGTTTTAGCCGGTGCAAATATCTCGGGTATTTATGCGCACGTTAGACTTTGTATGAGATATGTAGGTGATATTGCACCTCGAGTATATCTCATTCGAACATTACGGTATCGTGTCCATCGTAGAATCTTCGGAGGCGCATACAAACGGACCCGATGCTATGTTATAGTTAGGTAGTAAATACATATTATCTACTATGTATCGGACCATGTCTCGCAGGTATATTCGTCTGGAACGTTTCCGCAGTTATCTGTGTCTGCCTATGTACTACACGTGCAGTTCGCCGACAATTCACCTGTAGAGTGTAAGCACATCTATATAACACGCTCAATACCCCACATTCCATATACTTGTGTGTATACATCCGCAGCGATCGAATATACGCGCGATCGCTGTTGAAGCAGCGAGCTTCGCTCAGCCGAGACGCGAAGCACAGCGTACACGCTTCACCCGGCTCGACCAAGTGAGTCGGAACACAGCAACATATACGCGGATGTGCGTTTTTCTTGGGTGATCCTCGTATCCACAGAATTCATATCTATAAGAGCAAGCGTATTCACATACGTTAACTACACTCTGCCGATTCATCACGTCAGAATTGTGCATAGTTGTAACTCAACACGGTCGAATTGTGCACAGAATTTTATTAAGACGGTGGAATTGTAGACAGAAGAAACATAACACGGAGAAATTGTACATATGGATAAAAGAACACGAACGAATTGTTTACATAAGGAACTTAAGACGGTAGTATTGTACACAGAAGCAACATAACACGGGATAATTGTTTACAGAATTAATTCAACATGGTGGTACATGGAAGTAATTCCACGCGGTGAAATTGTACACAGAAGTAGCTCAACAAAGTGGAATCGCACCGAGTCAACCATATGATGAAAGTTGGTTGCTAATCACCAATGAACAAAGTTTTTTCAAAGCAACCATCAACATGAGATGTTTCTGCACTATCAAATTTTAACACAGCACATTGATCGATGCAGTTTTTTCTGGGTCCAAGTTTTACATTGAAGTATTTAGGTGTACCGAATGAGTATCTATCCTAAATTCATTTAAAACCATTCGTGTAGAGTTATAAATAAACAACTCCCTGATGTTATTACGAACAGACTGAAAGTAAACGGTAAGCACACGTGCACATTTTTAGAAAATGCACGAAGTTAAACGGGGAAAAAAAAATTACAAAACGTGGCAAGCGTTTCGCTAGAAGAACCAACGAAATGGCGGCGGATGTGTAAGATAAAGGCTTTTATCTTGTAAAACGTGCCCTACGTGTATAGAGCTACTTGGACACGGATATAGTCCTCGAAATGCGACGTCGAAAGGGCTGAAAGAAAAGACAAAAAAGAAGACTGCTGGGTTGCAAGCAGAATCCCTTGTGCAGGTTCAGCAGTGTCTGTAGTTATCTAATGCTGCTGTTTCAAGTATGCAAATCGAATCGTGGACACGTGTGCCTTGTTTTCTGAGCACGAGCTTCGTAGAGCCCAAGGGAATTTGAAAAAAAGGATTATCGGAAAGAAGAAAACATATATGGGAAAATCCATGTAAGAGAAAACGTGAACACTGAGAAAAATGAGTAGTTGTGATTACCAATAATTGGTTGGAGCTACCAATATGTTCGTAAGCGTTACCGATACTATGGCTGCTTTGAGCAATTATTGGTAATCACAACTACTCATTTTTCTCAGGGGACCAAAAACCCTTACAGAGGACAAGCTGTGTAAAGGTTTCTGGTCTGCATTAAGTGGAGAAAAGTGCATTCATACCACTGAACTTCTCCCACTTATCTAAGCATTTATAAGTTCAAGTGAGATTTTAAAGTTTTAGGTAAGTATTTCTTTCTATCAGCTTCAAATAATAGCGCGCTTATGATACGTTACTCCGAATCTACCAATTTAATCTCCTTGTCTCGTATCTTTTTCCTGATAGCTTCTATTCTGCCTCAACTTTTTAATTACTTTTTCATTCTCGCTGAAACATGTTCTCTATTCATTCGTAAAGTTAAAATAAACGACCGAAAACCACAGATGAGTAGGAATATAAGATATGTGCTAGGAAGCAACATTTCGTAGAAAGATATGAAAATCATTTCCGGGAATCTAAAAAGATCGTTATCACTTTTGACTTCTCATAATGGTGTCACATTGTTTAGAGATCATGCCAATGATTTTATCATTTCGAAAAATCTAAATTATTTGTGAATGTCCGGCGTTTGAAATAACGTTATGTTAATGTATGAATTTGAGCTAGTTATGAATGGAAAAGGGAGGCTTAGCCACCTTAAGCTTCGATTTGTAGCTTATTAGCTCATTAATTCCTGACCAGTCAGTTTGATGGTCCGTTAATCTTACTTAAGAGGGAATGAAATAATGGAAAAAAAAGAATCATTATCAAAACTGCAAATCTAATCATGCACCTTAATTATGAGGCCTATCAAATCATACGAATGTCCTTACTAACAAAAGTAATTATGTGTGAAATTAAGTCGGTTTGATTCGGCATTACCGTTATCGACATCAAATTACTGTATTTTTACGAAACACGTGTAAGTTGTAAAATAAAAATACATTTACGGATGACATTTTTTAAAATACTTCATTGCATTTATATGCTTTTTTAAAAGGTCACTGGTATAATTTCGACGATAAAAACACGACCCATACCTTAATCGTGAAACGCCCCTTTATTTTAAGGCAAGGAAATGCAAGATTTGAAAGTTTCGATATAATGACACCACGCAGACGAAGCAGGCATCTTGCACAAATCTTGCGAAACGGTCCATCGCAGAGATTAACGGTAAGCTTGGCATCTCAAATATCTGTTGGAAATCGCGGCATGCATTGTACTTGTATTATTATATCGTATATCATGTGTTACATGGTGAAAATAATTAACGATTAAAATCGAATGCACTCCTATTTGCGCCCGAGGGTGTTTACTACGTGCTTTTACTACACTACATAAGGAACTGGATTCGCGTGTTTCCCGATGGAGAGGGTAACAGGAGAACTTTAGAAAGTCGTCTCGCCGACGTGAAGCGCGCACTCGATCTTGGCCAAGGTTGACGAGACTCGCGTAGAGCGCAATCGACTCCGCGTGGAGCATCGAAATGCATCGTCGATTAACTCTCTTTTTCCTGCTTCTTCTTCTTCGGCCTCGTGGCTTTCCTCTCCAGTTAAAATCGCCCTCAAGCATCTCATACATTGACTGACGTAATCGTTCTTACGAATCACGATAATATGCAACTTTGCACTGAGACGAATTCAACGAGATATAAAAGCGGTCAGTGACTTCGAAATCATAGGATAATCTTATACTGCTTTTCGGTGTAAGAAATTTTTTTGATGATTCGGGTTAAAAAGTTATAATAAATGATTAATGGTTATTTCTCAATGATACCGTCGATTTTTTTAAATAATAGGTTTTGACTGTTTTTGATGCGTCTTTTAATTTGATATGGAGTTATGTATTAATCAAGAAAAATAACAACAAAATTATACCTCGGAAGTAAATATTGATTATAGTTCGTTATTGAAAATTTATTATGCTACAGCTTTTCATAATTACGATAACTTGCTGTACTAAAAATCATTCGTTACTGTTATTTAAGAAGGCATCGATGGTGTTAAAAGATGTTGCACAAATTGACCGAGTTTTTTTTATCGTTCTATTTACAAATGCAGAGAGTGCATAAAAACTTCGTTCTTGCTTAAATTACGGTTATTTGTAAGCGATGAATATTATTACAAATCTTTAATGGTAAATTCGTACAGTACCTACCGAGGAATAAAATCAGCTACTGCTTATCAAGACCAAACTAAAATTACAAATTTTACTTCCACAAAACTGCGAACTATATATCCCATATCTTATTAACGTCATGTAAGTAATTTTTCTGTTAATTAATTGATATAAATGTTTGTTTACATCAAGTAAGAGCTCTTCAATACAGGTTAATTTTCCACTACCGTTATCTGCTTTTCAAAATGTGTACAAACGATCATTTTTATCTTGGTACGCAATTGAGCTAACATTCTGATCCTTCCTTAATGCAAAAATCTTGGAAGTTACAAAAATGTGCATTGATTACCCCAATGCCAAGTCCATTAAGGATGTATGATACGTACAATCCCGCAAAAAGTGAGTTTCAAAGACAATTTTGATTACTTCCCGATGGGATAAAAATCGAAAAAAATTATAATGCATATAAATCGTGCTGAGAAGATTGCTTTCGCATAATAATAATCCCAAAACGTTATTAACAAACTGGTGAAAGAAACAATTGCTCAACACAAAATCAGTTAACCTAACTTTTTTTCTAATGAAAATGATATGTTAATTTATTTGAATGCATACGAATTTTTTCAGATTTTTTGCTTTATTTTGATTTAAATTTGTTTTATTTTGAAAAATGCGCAGAATATAACAAAATTTGGATATGCCTTTTGCAAAGAAATCTTGAGTGTAGTAGATGGTTTTATGCCGAACACATATCCGAAATTCGTTATTTCGCACACACTTTTAAGAATAACATAAATCAAAATCAAAATACAAACAAAATCAGAAAAAATTCGTATGCATTCAAATAAATTACTATATCATTTTCATTAGAAAAAAAGTTAGGTTGACTGATTTTTGTTGAACAATTGTTTTTTGCACCAGTTTGTTAATAACATTTTTGGATTATCATTATGCGAAATCAATCTTTTCAGCACGTTTTATATGTATAATTTTTTTCCGATTTTTATCCCATCGGGAAGTGATCGAAATTGTCTCTGAAACTCACTTTTGGCGGGACTGTACGTATCATACATCCTTAATCTGCATTCCACTTAGCAAAATGGCGAACCATTAGTCAAGAGAACTTTGAAGTCGCAGTTTCTTTCGTTTGGATAGTACTTTTTTGTCATGCCTCTTGTGTCTACGATAAGAATTAAGGAAGCGTATCGAGTAGAAAAAAAAGCAGGGTCTCTGTGCTCTGGTGCAGGAAGAAACGAGGTTGCAGAGTCACGCGTGCTGTAAATCGCGCCCCGGAGAATAGTTGCGTCTATGGGGAATAGAGGTATAGAGTGCAGGGGGATAGCGATGCTATGTTCTGCTACTGGTACAGTGCTCCTGCTCCTTGGGCTTTGGAGGGTTGGTCGGTCACAAATCGGTAGTTCGAGCCACTCCCCCTTCGTACATGCAAATCTTATCGACGAAGCTGCACACCAGCAGTACTACCTTCCCTTCCCTTAGCTCCCTTCTTCCTATACGACCTCGCCAGCAAACTCTACCTTCCCCTATCTTGCATCACACTGTAGAGCGCTGCTCGTAGCCAAAAGGTACTCCTCCTCCTGCCTTTCCTCGGTCTGCTTCGTATCCCGTCTCACTCTACTAGCTACTATATACTTCGTTTACTCCTTCGCCAACCCCGACAGCACTGCAACTTCAAACATCGCTGTTCGAAGCACCGTGACTTTGTTAATAAGACAGCAATATTAATTGCAAGTTGAAAGAGTCAAATCATGGCAAAGGTTACGAAGGATATTATAATGGGACGAATGGTTATTTTATATTATGAAAAGACTATCTATGAGAGATATTTCATTAAATAATTACCGAGTTTTGACTCAGTGGAAAAATGAAAATTGTATTTTTGTCAAGAAATGGAAATTTCTTAAAGTCCATGGTCATCAGTTGGAGGCAATCTGAAATCCAAGTTTTGTGGACGTCCGAGGAGGTGAAATAAAAAATACAAAATACATGGGCTTGTTTGTGTCTATGATTGAATACCTGAAATCTTCCTTCAACTTTACATGATCGAGTTATGAGTCTATTTGTTCCAAAACTTTCAGTCCCTCAGTTGATTGTATCTGAACGGTTCACATCATCGTTTCGAGACAGTGGAGATTATCGGAAATTCAACACCATCCATAATCAGCCTAAAAGCTACCTTCATCGGGGTCCAGAGTGTCGCTTTTTAGAAGTCTATTGGCAACGACCACAACGACCCTTCCAATGTAGAGAATACAATTTCCATTATTCTATTCGATCCCCCGACAGACTCTATGGAATGAACAGGACATTGGATCCTCTGGTTTATTGACCTAAAGCTGTGCATTATAGTCCTGTGTAGCCAATTAAGCGTATTAGAGCTATTCTGAAGTTTCCTCTTAGGGCACATGATTCAAAGCGTCACTCATATTGTCATGCTTTTTGTCCGTCATTCTTGTTTACTTTCTGGAGCTTGGGATTTCCACTGCAGAAGCCTTAAGATGGCGACTAAACTAGGCTTCAGTTGTAGGGACATACGACCATGTGGTACCAAGTAAGAAAAGTCAAATTGTTCTTGAACGTTCAGAATCTGGTTCGATTCTATCTTAACGGTTAATATCGCCATTTCGAGACAGTAAAGATTATCAGAAATTAAACTTTATCCATAATTAGTCTAATTAGCTACTTCGACTGACTTCCTTCGTCACATTTTAGAAGTTCACGTTGAGCGAGCTTCCCAATTCATGGGGCACAATTTGTGTTATTATAGCTTAAATCCCCCAAAAGACTCTTTGGAATGAAAACAGAAAGCTGAGTCCTCCGTTTATCGACCTGAAACTGTGCATTGTCGTCCACTGAAACCAATGAAGCGTATTGGAGGATCTGAAGGTTAGTTTCAGAGAAGATGATTTAAAACCTGCTTTCTATTACCATGGGTTTCATCCATTAACTTTGATTTCTTCCTTGAGCTATAGAACCCCACTACAGAAGCCTTAAAATGCCAAGAAGACTAGGCTTAAGTTGTGGGTACATACAACCATATGGTACGAAGAAAAGAAGGGTCAAATTATTCGTAAACGTTCCGTCCCTAGATTGATTCTATCTATACAATTGACTTCAGCATTCAAAGAAAGTCAAGATTACCGAAAATCATATTTCATCCATAATCAGTCAAATGGCTACTTCTATAAGGTCCCTTTCCACTTCGGAGGGCACACTTTCCATGGTTACAGCTTAAATCCCCTAACAGACTCTTTGGGATGAAAACAGAACGCTTGATTCAATGTTTGTCGGTCTGAAACTGTACATTGTAGTTCTCTGAAGGTAACTATGAGATGTTCTGAAGTTTGCTCTCAGAACAGATGATTTGGAGCCTGCTTCATATTGCCATGCGTTTCGTCCTTCAATCTTGTTTTCTTGCTCTAGCTATAGACTTCTACTGCAGAAACCCCAAGATGGCAAGAAGATTGGAATATAGCTGTAGGGACATACAACCACGTGGTATTTTCCTAGGGTCGTGGGGATGACGTAAAGCTGAACGGAGAAGGGAAGGACAGACCCAGTTCAAGGGGAGCGAGTCTGTTGTCGTCCCTTATCTGCAAACTCAATTGCATAAATGAATGGATGTCTTGTGGGTGCAAACGTGCGCCTAACGTCTTACGGATACCAGGGTGCAAAGCTTGCAGGACATTGTCCAATGCCAGTGCATGTCTTGAGCTAATATAACGAGAGTTTACCGGACGGTATGAAGGCAAGGGGAAATTACAAACCATGTAAACCCGAAGTTTCCCAAATCTACCGGGTGAAGGATGGCAAAGACGAAGATTACGGAAGCGAGGCTGTCACGAAAGACACTAGCGACCTAAAGCAACAATAATAAGCTCCTATGGTGATCTAGAATAAACTCCTTCTGGTCATACACCATAATGTAGACCGGAGATGAACGCGCACGGCAAAAGTGGCGACTTATTGGAATTTCGGACAATCACATAGTGCATAAACAAAGTCGTACTTGTTTTGGACCTGACATCTTCAGATTGATCTTCATCATGCCTTCATGTTCACTGAAGCTTTATCGAGCGAATGATAACAATAACAACGGAAGAAAAACAAGCCGCGATAAACCTCTACAGAGGATAATTAAACATGTCAGATAACCCGAAGTGGAAGATAGCGAAAGAGTGAAGTGAAATTGGTAGGACGAAATGAACATTACATGCAAAAATAAACTGCACAAAGAAAATAAAAAGTGTAGCGGTCCAGTAAATACAGACGAGGAAGAAAGAAATGAGACATACACCATCCAGACGCGGAGATAATGGAGTCAAAGTGTGTGGCATAAATATCCAGACGAATATGAAAGTAGAATGAGAAGCTTGTGGAGAGAATCGTAAAAGAAAAGGAAGCCACAATACACTTTGAGTCACTGCCGCCATATCTATATTATGCACACAATTCTCTAAAAAAAAAGTAAGGGGGAAAATAGGATGCTAGGGTACTTGATGCTTCCTGGTCCATGATGCGTGTAAAGAAAATGCACTGGCGACCTGCAATGGACATGAACGAAATGGCCACCAGCGAAATTGGTAGAAAGAAGTGCCAGTGCATTGTTTCATAAACATAATTTGCACTATCACACAACCTCGTAAATTGCATGCTCCGCTGGACCCTACAAACTCAACGTTATGCGCATCCTGGCGTTCAACACGAGAACAGCTCCGGAAGCTCTTGGCCTCTGGTAATACGTACCGGGCTCAGCGGGGCCATTTGAATATTTTTAATATGCAGCTCACGAGGACGGCTAACTAACCTCATATACTACCGGTCCAACGGCCCTTCATCCTCATCGCAAACCTTCCACACCGAACGGCTCGTAGTTCGTCCGCGTCGAACCCACCGACACAATCATGGCAACGAGTGAAAGGATGGTAGAGTTTCTCTACGTGGACCAACTCGGCAGCTTTCTTGTTGGTCCTCGGAGGAGGACCGTGCCTTGTTCAGAAAGCTCTATCTCACCCTCGCGTCCTTCTTCCTTCATCCTAGATGTACTTGCTCACAGCATTGGAAACTCAAACCCCCTTCTGGCATGGTCCCCCGTCAATTCGTTAGTCAACCCTCGTATCTCCATCTCGTCACTTGTCTCTTCCCCTCTCCTTAAACATCCCCACTCTGTCTAGTTCTATCCGCAGTCTGGCCAGAAATTCCGCGTGAACGTTTCGTTTTTTCAGCGAAAAAAAAAAAACGCTCTCGATGAAGCGTATGATTTTTTTCAACTTGGAGGTTTATTGTGACGATATTGGAAGTGAAGGGTTTGTAGTGATTAAAATTTCAATTATAACCAAATCTGCCTAATAATCGATTCTTGTAATTGAAATTCAGAGAATCGGTAACGGTAAGGGGACAATCGAACTCGGCCTCATACGATGTACTTCTTCAGTCGAGTCGAGAGACGGCAGTACGATTCAGGCGATCGCCGAACCTAGATCGATAATATTGCAAGCACTATATACTTATCAGTATCTCTTCTTTCATGTTTCATCTTTAAAATATATCTCTGATTACCCATAACCGAGCCAGGATATTATTAAGTTCTTCAGGGATATAAGATCATTGTAAAAAAGATGAGTACAAAACCTTTACACATTTATAATATCTATAAACTCACTATTCGACAATTATCCTGCTAATTGTATACGCAATTATTGACAATTAAGTCAACTTTGAAGATATTTTCGACGTGAATAACTTGAAGTATGGGTTATGAATGAGAATTTATGTGATTATCTTGTATGAATGATATATGTATTAATGTCTTATAATTTTCCCTGGTATTATATATTTATTAAATATAAGCCTGAAAAGTTAAAGATCAAATTATATATGGTGTAATCGTTTTTTAATTCAAATGCCTTCCTCCATGAACATTAATTTTCCTATTGTGGTTGTGTTATTTATTATGTACTCATTTTTTTACTATTTAAAATTATCGTGGTCACTTATTCAAATTAACATTGATGACAGGCATTAAATTATTTATTACATGTATTAAATCTATTCGATAACGAGTAAACTATATGTTATAACTATTGAATATTTTATAAATTTTGATTAATTTATTTATTTTGAAAATTTATCTTTACAAAAAATATAATCATTACAGGTTTTTTATGGATTTGCTGTGAAAGCGAACTCTTAGTATCAATTTAGGAAAAATGGAAATCGGAATTATGCTATTGATTGAAAACGTTTCTGGAGCTAGTTTCGGCTTTGATGTAATTGATATTCTCATTCTTAATTGCAGCCAAAGGAAGGTTTCAGAGAAGGTTACAGAAACAAGTTTCCTTTTTAATTTTTTTAAATTTAAACCTTATCACATAACGACTTTTTGATACCGGAGCAGCAGAAAATAATAAATTCAGGTGACAGATATAATGAATAAATTGCGTGATGACAAAGGGTTACCAGAGACATTGAAAGCTGAAGGGCTAAACAAAGGAAGCGAGTTAAAGATGTTCAGTGTCCTTCCTGTCTCGATGTTGACATTGTAAACCCGTGAAAGCATGTTGAATATGACTCCCCAACGACGCACACTCTGAGTGACTTTATGAGACGACGAGAGATCGCTCGAGTGACGCGTAAAATTAAAATATGAAAGAAAGGCGAGATGGCAAAGATGGGGAGAAGTGGAATGCAAAAAAACGACGACAATAACGACGCCTACGACCAAGACGAGGTTCTTCCACTTTTCTGTACCGTCTCTCTGCAGCCCCTTTTCTTTTTTCACTCCATTTCAGTCGCCTGGTTTTCGGATGAAGGGATGCTACTCATATTATAGTCCGTGGAATACACAAGAGAAGGGTTGGAACAAGCTTGGCTGTTCCATAAGGACAGTAAAGAACTTTGCCTCGAAGACTAAGCTGCAAGGTACTTTGTTAAAAGAAAAACCGAGTCCTTTCCAGACCGTTGCTTTTTTTTATTTCGCTTAAGCATGTCTTAATCTATTCTTGGCAGTTATGATCGTTCAGAACTTTGTCATGAGTCGCTAGGATCCTGCAAAAATGTTTTCGAAAAGGGTGAATTGAAAAAATGGTTTATGGTTTTAACGCTCAATGCTTCAGCAAAATTCCGCTGCCTTCGTATGAGTTATTACAAACCTAAATGTATCTGTAACTCATCTTGGACATTAAGGAGTCTCTCATGTGGAATCGTAAAAATAGTACCAATTCCATGGAAAATGGTGCGACAGAATTGAACAGGAGAAAATCCACTACATTATACTTTTTAATGGAAAAGTGTCGAGGATATTTGATGTCATGCCGTTTCGCAGAGCACTATATTTGAGAACATGGTGATAGGAGCCGGAAACGTTTTCTGAAAAGAAAAAGAACCAGAACGAGTGAAAGACCAAAGCGCAAAATAAAACTCATCAAAGTATGAATTATAGCGGATTATTTTTTTGTATGAGTCTGTCAATTCCTGTACATAATGCGCTAGAACCATTTCTTAAAAAACGCAATTCAAAAAATGGTCTAGGTTCGTGCAATAATTCAACAAATTATCTCGAACTTTACATGCATTACAAACTTTATTGTATCTGCAACTTATCTTCGATACTAAGGAGTGTCACGAGTGAAATTGTAAAAATAGTACCAATTTCAGCTAAAGTAGTGCGACAAAATAAAACAATACAAAATCCACTACATTATACTTTTTAATGAAAAAGTGTCGAGGATATTTGATGTCATGCCGTTTTGCAGGGCGCCATGTTTAAGGACATGGCGATAGGAGCAGGAAACCTTTTCTGAAAGGGAAAAGCACCAGGACGAGAAGAAGACCAAGGAGCGAGATGGAATTCATTAAGGTATGAATAATGCGTCTACGATGTCAAGGCTGCTACGGTACGCAGTGTGCATACCGTACTGCGCGTGTGCCGCCTTGCTCAGTTGCCTGCTTGGTCCGCTGCTTGCTTGCCGGAGGCATTGCCGGCGAGGGCGAGGGGTCGACCGGCTAAAATTAAAGCGAATTCACGCGTTCCCTCGGTTACAGCAATGGAGGGTGGACCACGAATGGATATGAAGACGTGGATGGCGAAAGAAGAAAGAAAATTCTGAGGACGAACTCAATTATGAGGTAAAAAGAAGTGGCAAAGAAGGAGTATGACCTAAAGATGCAAAATGTCACGTACGGAAAGCACAGGCATAAGTATCATGTTAAAAGACGAGGCGAAAAGTGAATGAAAGCAATCTTCTTATGATCGTTATGTCGATAGATAGTAGTGTATAAGGATATCGTTAGTCCTGGGATGACTTCAGGGCTAAAGGCCAGAAAGCCAAGGAAAAAAAAACCAACGAAAAGCGATAAAATCCTGGAGATTTCCGGAAATCTTGATAAATCCAATGAAGCTTTGAATCGGCAGTAAATGTCGTAAAAGAAGTCGTTAAGACTGACCTCGTATCCTAGGCTGTAATCCAGAGGACAGTAGACTTCTTGAATTGTATCTTTCCGAAAGGATCTGTTAATGGTCGCAACTGGATCTCGGGATAAGTATCCCAAGTCGTTAATGCTTGACTTTATTCTTGTTTCCGTGTAATTTTTCCTGAAGATTACGCCGTATCTGCGAGTGTATATCTACGAAAAGAAGGTCGTTCCGATAACGACGTAGGGCATTACCGATTCAACGTATCAATAATTTGCAAGAACTAGAAAACTTCAATTTTACACACATTCCCGAATGATTAAAATACCTGCATGTAGGTATACGTCCCATTCAAGCAGGTCAAGTGTCCACGCCACGTGTCTCAGAAAAGTCAGTTCCTTCCGAAAACGAATCAAATACGAATTTCACAAATTTTTTTACATGATTGGACTTGCCTAATAACTAGCACCTGACATTCCCGTTACGTTGTGGCATCTTACACTTGCTACCCATGCTTAAATCCTTCACATAAATGAAGGGCCTGATAAGAACCGGAAAGTGACCGACAGTTGATAATGTCCAATATATCCCTGAAAACATATAACACCTGTTTGGAAGATTCACTATCTTTCAGGAAGACCAACTGTCCGCGACATGTGTCTAAAAAAAATCAGTTCCGTCCAAAAACGAATCAAATACGAATCTCACGAAATTTCTGACCTCTTGGACTTTTTCAATAACAAGCACCTGACATTCCGGTTACGTTGTAGCATCTTACACTTGCTACCCATGCTTAAATCCTTCACATAATTGAAGAGCCTGATAAGAACCGGGCGGTGACCGACAGTTGATAATGTCCAATACATCCACATATCCCGAAAACATATCCTACCTGTTTGGAAGATTCACTATCTATTCAGGAACATCAACTGACCGCGACATGTGTCTAAAAAAAAAGTAAGTTCCGTCCAAAAACGAATCAAATACGAATCTCACGAAATTTCTGACCTCTTTGATTTTTTCAATAACAAGCACCTGTCATTCCGGTTACATTGTGGCATCTTACACTTGCTACCCATGGCTGAATCCTTCACATAATTCGAGGGCCTAAGAGGAGCCGGAAAGTGACCGACAGTTGAGAATGTCTAATACATACACAGTCCCTTAACACATATAAGGCCTGTGCGGAAGGTACACTAGCTATTCAGGAAGGTCAATTATCCACGAGGGGTGTCTCAGAAGCCAGCGTACCGAACATGCTTGTATACGCGTTGCGTATACGCGTTGCACGGTTCCTCCTCGCTTCGCGACATCCGATGGATGCGAGCCAGATGTCTCCTCTACCTCGTCATCGTCACCGTCGACGCTGGTAGTTCACAGTCCATCCGAGCCGCAAACGCGAGCACGCATCGAAGACTGAACGGAACACTACTGCACTCTCTCTATCTCTCTCTATCTCCCCTTGTGCCGCCTAACGCTGATGCTATATACAGTTGACTATCACAGCAACGTTACTGCCAGCCACTGCTGATGTTCTGTGCAGTCTGCTGTGGATATGTCCTCTTCACTATATGTGTAAACGGTAGTATCTACGTATGTGGGGAATGAATGAGAGGGAATGAGAAGGTGGAACTGCAAGATCTGGACAATAGACAGTCAGTCAGCCAGTAGGGAAGCCAGGAGGCCGCGAATGCCCGGCAGCTGGTGGTGCAACGAGTGAGATACGAGGCGAGACCGATGCCAATTCCTGAAATCTCGATCTGCCGCCTACGCGTTGAAATTCCCTAGAATTTTGACGTTCATGTGCGACGACGTATTTGGATCGATTTTACTATGTGCGAAATAGGACACTAATGAGATGACATGCGCAGCAAAAAAAAACTTGTCAAATACATACACACGTTTTTGTGTTCAACGATAAGTTCTTTAGAATAGCAATTTTTTTTTTCTAATGCCCGGCGCAACAAATTTGATATGTTAGAAATTGAGGTATTCAGAAGAATGTCTGAACTTTGATCTGAAAGTTGTAAAATATTTTGATTCCATAGGAATGCATACAAATTTTATCCAACGGAATTTTATTTTGTTAGATAGAAACGTGAATATATTAAAAATGGGATTTGAAGGGGGATATTTTCGTCGGATTTTTTTATTTAGGAAAAATCTCGACGAGAATTTTTTTTCTTTTTTATTTTTTTTCAAGAAAAATGGAATCGTCTCTTAGTCTCCACATCGTAATTGAATCTTACACACTTTGAAGCGTGTTGCATTTAGATGGTAAATCTCAAGGTTGAGCGATATTCGAACAAAAATTAATTGAAAACATTCGAATAACTGTCAATAATTGTTAACTGAAACTAATAATATGATTTGTTTATCTTTATGGACGTTACTTTATGTTAGACGAGAAAAATTTACGTTGTTTGACACAAAATGTCTCTGCCAAAAAATGATTAGGATCTAAGGGAATAACATACTTGGCAAAACGTTTGTTTTTACAGTGTGACGATGTCATTGTATTAGTAAGTAACTGTTGTTAAGTAAATATTCGTGCGTATATTTTGGGTCAAATGAACCAAGGGTTCATGGTCTCCACTTGGATATTTTTACCACGTGAATTTCGAACTCCGAAAGGGCTGTACTAAGTACACAATTGGTATTCTGTGTGCATATGCGATGCTTTTGTGGATCCGTGCTACCCTTGAGTGCTGTCTTTGCTGCTTCGTTACTTATCGCGTTGAGATAAGTGACACGAGAAAAAAGGGGATCGCAGCGATGTAACGAATAGAAAAATTTATGGGTTTTAACGCACAAGATTTATGGAACAATGCGGACTGGGTAGATAATATAAAATATGTGTGTTCCGGTTGAAAGAAAAGGGAGGCTCTAGAAAGTTTTTCATGCGTTACACGAGGGTTAGGACCTTTGTTTTTTTTCGGCAATTCAAAGCTTTAAGAGGCATTTTAAAGTGAGTTATTGACGCCCGTATTTCACAATTACAACAGATAGTGCCATACTTGGTTTTTTATCTTCATGGAAATCAACTAAAGTATTACAATTTGTCGTATGATTTCGTCGAAACTTTCAGAACTCAATTGAAATACGCATACACGGAAAAAACAGCTTTGCTGAGCCAATTAACTATTCATTAGTTGAATGAAAATTCGTTGCCACAACCATTCGGTTGGTTGGTGTAACGATCTGGTATTAGGCACATTTACCATTTAGACTTAGTTGACTTAAATAGGTCACACAACGAATTTTATTCGTGATCCAATTAAGTACGGAATAAAGTTGCGGCCAAAATAGTAGTTGGCCCAACTAACTATTTAGTTCAAGCAACGATCAGAGCCAACCCCCTGAAAATAATTGATCTAACCAAGAAATCGCCGGTCTCTCAGAGCACCAAGTCATTTGGATGGGCTTAACTATCTTTTACGTTACCGTAGAGGAGTCGTTTTGTCCGTGTAAAATTGAAATCCTTCAACTGCACTTTACAAAATTTTGCAAAAACTCTAAACATTGATTTTTTTTGTGAAAACGAAACATTCACGTTTGAATAACCAGAATTTTAAAAAATTAGTCCAAGTTAAACGTAAAAAAAAAATAAATAAAAACCTTTCAAGTTCTAATCCTTTTACAGGTCCAATTCAAAATCAGTACGAATCATCACCGCGAGTTAATTGATTTGCAAACAACAATTCGACTCGATATATACAAATTTGAGACTGCTACAACATCTACCTAACTTTCTCCAAAATATGCAAAAAGTCCCAATTTGGAGTAAAAAATTTTACAAAAAATTAACAATGTTGGCTATCGAGATTGTTTTTCACGGCAGAAATTTTTGATATGAAAGCAAACTTTTTCTCCGACAAAAAACTCGAATATATATTCGCTATACGAATAAACTCTTTCAACTGCGTACGTCACGAATGGTCGAAAGTATCCGGAGAAAGTTGCAGGAGCATGAAAGCGAGAAGAAAAGCTGAGTAGTGTGTAACAGAAAATCGGTGTGTGAGGGACGACGCTGCGAAGGAAGCCAAACGTCCGAGCTCGCCACTTTATCACGAATTCTCGCTATCATCCCCCTCGCAGTCGTCGCAACCCCATCCCCCGTCCCCCTTTTCACTCCCCTTCTCCATTCCGCAGCCCTCGCTGCTTTCCGCTCGCTGCAGAGCACATAAGTCTCACGACCCACGTTTTTCCGACACTTCGTTACGATTACAAAGAATTTTTTCTCCCCGCCACTTTTCCCTCTTGGAAAAGCAGCCCTCAAGCGCGAACGGAAAAGCAATGGGAAGAAAGAGGGGAGAGGCACTTTTCTCGCGATCGGCCCGCACGAAAGACGACAAATAAAAATAAAACGACACGCGAGCCCGAGAAGAAAATCCAACGGGCTTTTTCGGAATCCTGTCCGGACTCTTCGTGAATTACGGCGATATCGTTCGACCGTGTTATTTCACTTCGGCGACAAATTTAACGTGCGAAAGAAGAAAGCGGGACAAAAAGGATTTGAAAAAAAAAATGAGAGAGAAAAAAAGGACTCTAACGGAGAGCAAAAAACGTGGAGTGAAAGGCGGAGAACGAGAGAGAATGAGAAAAGAATAGGAATGGAAAAGAGAAAGGCATCGCACACAGGCTGGTCAGGCAGTCGCCACCGGAAGTGCGGAAAACGATTGCGTCTCTCTACCCTCGTCTCTCTTCGCCTTTATCGTCGCTTCGCTGCTTTGCCCTTTCTCCCATTTTAGCCCACATTCTCTCTTCTACGATCCGGCCTCTGTGCTCACCCCTCCTCATCCGCTTTGAATTACTATCATTCCGGCGAGCATTGTCTATTGTGGCGGAGGATTATTTTATTATCGCTCGGTTGGCTGATTCCGATCCGGCAAGTGGAGCGAGGGACAAACATAAGGGAATGGGGATGAGAAGCTCGACGAGACTGAAGAAACGTTCTTTACGGTTGCTCGATTCATTTCCTCATGCCAGCTCGGCGAACACAAGGAAACAAGGGGTGTCGAGGGTAATGGCAAAAATTGAAAAAACTACACGGATAAAAGAATTTGGCATGGATTACTTTGTCATGGAAAAAGCTTACATATGATAGCCGAGAATTAGTGATTGTTTTTTACAAAGTAATAGTAGTAACAAAGTTTTATTAACAATACGCCTTATAGTTTTTTTTTCCTTCCTTGCGATACATTTTTTTTTTGCCAATTAAGGAGGTTCGGTGACGACTATCGAAGTCAAATCAGTGCTAAATTTTCGTAATTGATTTTTTAAGGATTAATGCATTAAAAAACAATAGTGACGAATTTGCATTAAGATTAACTGATTAACATTTATTTGTAATGGGATACATTTTTTCTAAGTATAATCAGTAATTCTTTATCGATTTGAATAAGTGATGGCTTATGCCCTTTCTCAAAAAATACTCTATGAATTGACCGCCACGATATTTCATAGTATTGATCGTTTAATAATTATTGGCCTGTTGTTTACGAAAGTATTTTAGTTTTTGTTAAACAACAGGCTCTAATTATTGAACGATCAATATTACGAAATATCTAGGCGGTCAATTCGTGAATTGAAATTTTTTTTTTAAATATTTATTTTCTCGGTAATTTAGTCGATAACTCAGCTTGAAAATTTGTAATCTCATTTCGGAGGGATTTAACTATTACATAAAAAAAAGTAAAGTTTTAAAGTTCAGAAAGATTAATGCGCAAGGACGACCTTAATGCTTATGTTAATAACCGCAAACGCATTAACAATAGGCCATCGACCGGAGTCCTTCAGCCATTTTTTTTAGAAATTTTGCCGGTATTTTCAGTAAATTTTTTAAAAACGGTAATTATATCACCCATTTTACTTAAACACTCTAATGATTTTTTTTTCCAGAAATTCCAGTGAATATTATTACAAGCATTAAAAACTTCACCAGAAATATGAACAAAATTTTATAGTTAGTCATAAATTTCAGTTAAAATTCAGTTTATATAACAGAGCAGGTGGAAAAAATATTTGTCTAGATTTTTTTATCATAAGGTAAACATAAGAACATAATTAAGATAATATCATAATTTATTCTCATATTTACATAGAAATGTTAATCGGCTGTTTATTAATTTCAGAGGAATAACTTGATACATTTGCTCGTGTCCTGTTGCATACCTGTGTTAAACATATCACGGGAGCAAAGACAAAAGTACGTATTTACTTCTCCATCTCCACTTAAGCGTCAATATTGTGTCTGCTTCAGCGGCGGTAGAATAATAAGCACGGGATCTCCACGTTCTGCATCACACTTGTCAGCTTAGCTTACTTGCTCTGTATGCGTATTATAAGCCGGCATGCAACAGAAAGCTAACGGTATTACAGAAGCGAAAAGAAGAGGCTAAGCGTGGTCGAGAAAGAGGAGGAGGAATTGGAAGTAGGTGATGGAAGCGACAATTAACGATATCGTGCGAACAGATCGGGCAATCGTTGCGTCAGTCCTATAGAAACAAACGTTTAACAGCGTCTACCAACTTCTGTATTAGTATTACTCTGTACGTAACATAGCAAAACACATATCCATAATTCATTCTGCTCACCCTCGTGTTCTTCCAAAGTTTGTTAACGTAATTCCCAAGACTTATTTTTAGAAATTTGAGGCTTCACTTTGTTATTTATTTAGCGGGCGTGGCAGAAAATTTGATATCTCGTTTCGCCACCTTTTGTTTATCTCGTTCCGGGATAAAAATAAAATTGGGAAAAACATGGAATAAATTTTGTGTGAATACTAATTTTTATATCAACATGGAATTTCAACAAGGTGCTTTTTAATTATCGGACATGTAAAAACGTTAGTTCTGCACGCGAAATTCATAAATGCTATGAAAAATGAATATGTATTTATCAGAAACGTATTTGCAAGTTTTGATTTTTTTTTTACAAAAAATGCACATCTACTGCAACGGCAATAATACAAAGCGTATCAAGCACTGATATGCATATATATTCGCGTTAAAAAGCTGGGCAGTGCAACGCGTTCCAAATGAATTACCGTCCGAAGCAGTAACAGCGATCCGAACAATGGTATAATAATTCGTGAGTGGCTGAAAATCTGTACCCCACCGAATGCAATCTTGTTAAATCGCTGGAATGGAAAATATCTCTGGACGCTAAACCAGTTCTGTATTTTTCTCTCGTTCTCGAATTCAACCTAGTTTTCAACACTTCCATTTTACCTGCTTTTTTAAGCTACACAGAAAGCTGTCTGCAAACTTTCGTATATTCGATATTGTGTCTGCAGGTTTAATATGTTCATGAATTGTAACGTCATTAATTCTTTGTACATTTTCCTACTTCTAACTTGCTTCATATTATTCAAATGAACAATTAGCGCCATCAAGGAGTACATAAATGCAGAATTCTCTGTACTCAAATACTTTTTTTCCTGGCGAGCTATTTCTTATAATTAGCAAAATTGAAATACACTTACGATCATTTTGTAAGCAATTAGGTGTGCTTTGGATTTTTACTTATTTTGATTTATGTATCAAACTAATAAACATTGTAATTTGCACAGGCCAACAAAATAAGAATTCAACAAGCTGATTTAATTTCCTTGCAAGTTGAGCTTATGTTTGTGTTGCTTTGATATTCAGAACACGTGCTACCAATTATTGTTTGTTATTTCGGCGCATTTTTTTTTCTGACCCTATAAAATTGGAATCGAAATAAAAAAATGACTCCTAAAAAAAGCAATAGTTTCTGTATTATCTCTGTCTAAATTCTTCAAACACTCATTCTTCAAAAGTAATTAATAATTCAAAGCAGCCTCAAAATCTACCTTTCCGAAAACAAGATGAATGCGAAAGCAATTACCGCTGCGCATATTTAACTAGTATTAAAATCCATCTAATTGATATACATATGTGAGCGGGTGATTAAAAAAAAAAATGTTCACCATACCTCCGCGGAAAGTTCGAATTCCTGTCCTAGGGGTTTTACGTAATTCGAACTTTCCGCTGCAGATATGGTGAAACATAGTATACGCCACTCGGGAGTGAAAGTAGACTATCCCAAACCGCGTGTTTACCACCCTTGCCTTCGGCTCGGGTCGTAATCTTACACGCGGTTGGACATAGTCTACTTTCGCTGCCTAGTGGCGTAATATACTATTATTGACAGTGATGGTCTCGTCCACAAAAAAATCTATGCAAACACATTGAACATTAATTACACCAATTGGATTTTTTTTGCTCAAAGTAAACAATTGCAATATTCCAGAGAGCAATTTAAACCCGACAGAATAAAAACTTCAACAGCAGAAGCTGCAGCCCAGTACATGATATAGTCCCACCGGCGAAATTCAGTGTTTCGGCGCCTGCGCGTGGCTTTTCATGGCCCGGCTCTTCTCAGGGGGTGCACGTGTCTGCCGTGGTGTACAGCAGTTTCCTTCCATCGATTACGTTTATTGCACTAGTTGTCGCACATTTTTCATTCCCACGATTGCCGGCACAGAGATTAGTACGCTCATGTAGATAAGAATGTACAATATATATACAACTTGGCGTAGACATCGCTACGGCGACTGTTGATACATACAGATGAGGTATTCCATACGATTTCGGTCGCTTAAGGGCACCTATACCCAATATTTTCAAAGCTCTGTTTTGAAAAAAAAAAAACACATTGGACTTTTTTTTCAATTTAATCGTAGCTTAAAAACGGTCACAATTAACAATACAATTTTGATCAAAATCATCTGATACTGACTAAAAAAGACATATGCAATTTTGTCCGTACTGTTACAATCTGTGACCGTTTTTAAGCTACGATTAAATCGAAAAACATGATTTTGATACTGACTGAAAAACACATATGCGATTTTTTTTCCGTATTGTTATCTGTGACCGTTTTTAAGCTACGATAAAATTTTTTTTAAAAGTCCAAAGTATTTCTTTTTTCAATTTACTGGATTTTGGAAAATATAGAATTTGTCAAAAAAATGTATACTGCCTAGAAATCGTTATTTGCAATGAACTTTTGAAAAAAACATTTCGTATGTTTGAAATAATGCATAGATATTTTTGGAAATAAATTTTCTTGTCTCAAGGATGACATTCAAAAAATCTGAAATATTTACAGATTATACTCACACAATCAACAAATACGTTAAATTTTTTTGGCGTCTATACATAAAGGAGAATACGTTTTTTCGCATAGTAGTAAAATCGTAGGTTCATCGTAGGGAACGTGAACGAAACCAGGACGGCGCGTGTACCGACAGCAGCAGCAGCAGCAGCAGCAGCAGCAGGCGAGCCAGCCGGCGATCAATATCAGTTTTCCAAGTTCCACGTTTCGAATCGAGATAGCAGAGTACAGTTCGCTTTCCTCGTTTTCTCGCATCGCTATCTGCCTCTTTTGATGCATCTCTCTTTATTTCTATTGGTCTCTCTCTCGCTCTCTCTCTTTTTCCATCTGTCTTTGGTACGTAGCCGAAGCGTCACCCAAGTGTGAGTGAGAAAAATAGCGAGCGATGGCAAAAGAAGGATATACAGTGAGTGAGGGAGGGGACGATGGGGGAAATAGAGAATCGACCCCACAGGATGAGAGATTCACTAGTTTTCCACATAGCTCCACTATACGAACAAACTTTTCGAGCTCTGCACGTACTCGGGTTGCGCGGAGCTTCGTTCTGTGTATCAAACCAAGCCTTCCATTCCTTCCATCAGTTCCTTCTTTTTTTTACTCCGTCTTCTATCTCTCTCTATCTCTGTATCCGGAATGGCGCGCGCGCGAATCCGTGTGGGATCAGAGAATCAGCGCAAGCTGCTGTGGATTCATGCCGGACGTTGCTTATAGGGGTTCAAGAGGTTCAGTGATTGGCAACGGAGGAAAAATCGGCCATCAGCAGATCATTAGCACACCATACCCTCATTTTATTCGATGGGGTTGATGTAGAGGATACTGCAAAGGGTCTTTTTACTATACCCCCCATGGAAAAAAGTACATCCAAGATACATAATAGAAATCCATCTAAGATACATTTGAAATAAATGAAAAATATAATTTTGTTGTATTATCATCTGACAAGTTTTATATACCAGATATATTTTTGTATATATTTTTTTTCCATGGGAGACGGAAAAAAGAATTGGTTGGATAGACTTGAACCGGTAAAGTTGTTTGGGCCATTTAACCGGTTGAGAATTTCGAAAATTTTGAAAATTCTGAATTTTTTGGAAATTTGGGAATTCTGGAAACTTTGAAAATTCTGGAAATTTTTATTCTTGTGCAATGCAGCGGCGGCGGCGATATGTTTTTATAATATAGAGAGATATTTATTTTCCATGAAGGCGGAAAAAAGAATTGGTTGGATAGGTTACAACCGGTAAAGTTGTTTGGGTCAATTAACTGGTTGCATACGGAAACGGATCAATTGATTGCAGCAACAGATGAATTAGTTTGACAGTGGTTGGATTATCGATTATGAAAGAGCTGAGATCGTAAGGGAAACAATCGTAATATTGAACAGCGAAAGAAGAGGAAAAATAATTGTAAATAAGAAGGTATGAAATGGTAAATAAAAAATGCTTACATATTTCCATAACAATTGTTAGTTTTAAAGTTATTTTCAAGATTTTTTTTTATTTGACCAGAAGCTGATTATTGGCACACCAGGTTTGCATTTCGTTCTGTGGGGTTCATAGAGAGAACACTATAAAGCCGCTCATCACTTGCGGATGGCCAGTGACTATGCTCATCAACCTGCTACCCGTTGTGTAGAGTTATACACATCTCCCTCTGGTGTTTTGTAGTTTGGTAGCGTAGAATACACAAAACTCTTCTCTCTATGCAGCATGACGAATGATCCTTCACTGTATGCCTCGACAGTAGTCAGGTAATCGGTTGGGAAAGAGCTGTGATTGTAACGAAAACAGTCGTAACAGTGCACAGCAAAAAAAAAAGAAATCAAAAACAGAATGGAAAAAATGTCTACACTTCCACAGCAACGATTATTTTTCTTGCTAATTTTTAACTTAAAGAAATGCGGAAATAATTTTTTTACTATTTTGTGTATATTCATTTAGTGAAATATTCTTGTATTGTTCTCCAAACAGAGTTTTAGTCAATTCTCTTCACGATACGTTTTTTTGTAAGTTCGTCGGATTAAAACATTTTTCGTGTTACTTCTAATATTTAAAAAACGAAAAAAAGTAACAAAACTAGCAAAAACGTGACGTAACAAATAATTTCCCAGATTCCTTAATCAAGAAGGTTACTTTTCTTACTTTCCATTTTAGAATTTTTACTTGTAAATTAAAAAACAATCTACAATCTTTTTTCTTATTCAATTTAAAAAAAATCAATGAACCACCTTTTTTGTTCATTCAACAGAAAAAAACTGTCATACGTAAACTTGCACTCTTATTTTACATGGTTGTTTCAAAAGTGTAAGTGGTGAATTGTCCGAGGCCAATGACTATACCTATCGCTATATAAACCGTACTCATCTCACTGTCCTGTTTTATAGTTCTGTAACGTAGAATAGGCAAAGCTCTTTTTTCTGTATGCAGCATGACGAATGATCCCTCACTGTATACTTCCCCCCCCAACAGTAGTCAGATAATCGTTTAGGAAAGAGCTGATGGCTCTGATTGTAACGGAAATAGTAGTAACGGTGGTAGTGTTATCAAGTGTACTGGTAGTGAGTGATACAGGTGAAGGTGTAGTTGCGAGCGCAAGAAAGGTGCGATTAAATTGAGATATCGATCTACACCGGAATTCGCTTTGTTTTCCATACGGATAATGCTTCCATATAGTGAAGTGAATACTAATACCACAGAACTGCATGTCGAGGTAATGCATTATAGCGTTGATGTGGTATTTTATAGTGGTTCACTAATTTCAGTATATGTGTACAGTCAGGAAGTCTATACTCGCCAGCAATTAATTTAACTATAGGACTGCGAAAGATTCCTCATTCGAGCGACACGTTGACTAATGTTCTTGAATTATATAGTACGTGGTATTAATTTTGATTACTTATTCCACTCTTGGTTTCAAGAATTTAAATGTGGAAATGGAAAAGGCATTAATTATTAAAGTTGCATTAGCAGCATTATGAGGGGAATATGTGATATTGATATACCAGAGAGAATAAGTTTTATGAGACATTTATGTAAGAATTGTATGTCGTTTTGCATTTCACTCCTGGGAATTATTGATGAGGGACAAAGCAATGTCACGATGACAGATAATTAAAAAGAAATTTAAATGCCATTACGATAATTTATGGCATGGTAAAAAGCTTTTTGTTTCGATCACTTCTGTGTCGTTAACGTTACTTAATAATATTTTTAAATAGCTGCGTTAGTTAATAATATTTTTTTTAGTTGAAGTATTTTGAAAAGGCACTATTTGGAGTATTTTCAAACGAAATAGCGTTTTTATATTAAAATTCGAATTTAGGGTGCAGTTTTGATCAAATGAGTGGAATGTCAGTATTCGTCAAAGTTTGCCCCAATTTTTGAATTTTAGTAGTAGTAGTAGTAGTAAAAGACTTTATTGACAATGCGTTGTACAGTTTTTTTTTCACCATGATACATGTTTTTTTTTGTTTTTTTTTCTCCAGAATTATACTAATGAGTATTTTACAATACAAGTATTGCCAATGGGCCATCGACCGGAGTCCCTCAGCCTTTGGATTTTAATTTGGTGAATATAAAATATTTTCCCCGTAAAAATATAAAACGTGTCATTTTTTCACTTTTTTTTTTCGAATAAAGTTGTGAAGCATTTTTGCAAATGAAAACAGTTGGAAAACTTACTGTTTTTCAATTTTTCACATGGAAATAAGTTGCGCTTTGAAGAATCTCAATTGTAGGATACTTTTCTAGAAAGAATACAATACTCGTCTTTTTAAAATTTTCTTACAATTGGAAAAGCAGTTTATAAAACTGACTCGACAAAATTCCTCCGATATCACAAGTAATGCTGTATTTTCAGTTTGAAGATCAATAATAACTAATTTCATAAGCCCGTTGATGTAATTCAGTTTTGAACCCGATATACGATCAATACTCGATAATCATTTGGGAATTTAGAATTCCGTATTATTTCGGTATTCCATATCCTCGAGAACGGCGGGGAAACATCCGATTAGAATAGTTGGTAAATGAAGCCGTAAACCGTATTATTTGGTTATAATACCATAACATCAATAGTAGCAACCGTAGTAATAGTAGCAGTAGTATGAATATCCCCGGAAACGTGAAATTCCATGGAGACAGCCGGAAATGACGGTTGTGATCATAAAGAAGACAGAACGGAAAAGAAACGTCCTTGAATATACGGTTCGGCGCCGCTGCGAGATCCGAGTCTCGTACCGAGCGATTGCAAAAAAGTTAAATTCCTCATTCCGGATATGCGCTCACTCTGGCGTTCAGAGGCGCGCACCGGATTGTTTATTAGCTCTGATTTATAGTCCGGTCTACGACATGTATATAGGTATTCATGTGTGGGTTACGAACCTCGCATCAGGTAATAACATGCTAGAGACTTGATTTATTCAAATTTCCATTCATGAAAATTATTATGCTACCTCTCATCGGAGTGTTGCGTACACGAGCATCTGCTCGCCGACACGCACATCGTCGACGGAATACTCATCTGACGAACTCATTAATACATCTCTACGTGAAGTACCGTTAAGGACGTGAATTTAAAAATAAAATTCTTGTACCCAGAAGTCTTGACTTTGGAAGAAGCTTTCGGTTACAAGAATTTTATGTGTACCTGTTGGCCTATCGGGTAACTAAATTTTTGCTTTAAATTCATTACCGTCATCTTTCGTCAGTTTTCAATGAAAAACCACAAAAAGGTTTCTACTGTTATAAAAATATTCAGAATTTACAAGTACTCGCGAAAAACGAGATTATGTACGAGAAAATGTAGCGAAATTACAATCATTTCATTACTCAATCTTTTTATAACCAAAAATAAAATTTGTTTACATATTTAATTTACTTCCAACAGATATATGTTTTTTTAATCATCCCCCACCATTGATATTTTATTTGTCGGAAATACCAAAGGCATATTCAATAAATACTCGCATCGTTCAACTCCCTTGTTATTTGTAGTATATTTATAGCGAAGCTGTTCGTTTTCATAGACGGCTATAACTTTCGAGTATATACGAGAAGATAAGTTTGAACGTAAGCCAGACGTACAACGAAGCTTCCATTTTACTTCGACGCCATCATCGACTCTCATTCATTCAGCTCAGTGTTGGTTTGTGGATGTCGTTCAAGTGACGAGAAGAGAAGAGACTCGTATGAAAGAGCATTCGTGTGTTGGTTTGATCTGCGAGAATAGTACAGCGAGTATACACATTTATATATATATATCCATAGATACATATATATATATATATATATATATATATACGTGTGTGTATCTGTACCATACGAAAGAGGCGCGAGCCCGCGTTGGAGCTCAACAACTTTCAAATGGACGACAGCTTTCCAATCTAGCTCATTAACATCAATGATGTTCCGTTCCAACTCGAACGAAGCCGTGGGCTCGAGGGAGCCTCGCAACCTAGCTCGTGCGCTCGCTTGTCTTCAGTGCTTCTCAACTTTTTGCATGTAACCCAGAGGCTCTTCTCCACCGTACATCTGCACGTTCGATCGAACCAACGAACGAATACTTCACACTCGAGACTAGAGACCTCCAGCAGACTCAGTCCCGATGCTATCGAACGTATCTCAATGGCCGAAGCTTCGGAATCTCGATTGTTTCGAATCGCCAAGGCCACGATTACGTAACTCCTGACTGTACTGCACAGCTGGCGACCAGAAATGCTTTAAGAAATAATCCCTCGTCAAATAGGACGTTAATTACTCTATTTTTTTTATCATCGTACATTTTTATTTAAATATTAAAATTTTTGAATATCCAATAATGTACTCTGACATTCAAGAAAATATGTTTCTTTTTTAGGTATATATTTTTTTTCAAACTTTTCTGATAATTTGAAATTTCCGAGCTTCGGAATTTTTAGGATCTGTTTTTAAAACTGAAACTAGGATTTATAAAATAAAAATGTAATTGTTGAAGATATCAGATGTAGGGTTGTTGAAGGTTGCTTTAGACGTTTATCTTAATGTGGGTAAGGTGCTTCGGCGAATGGCGGCGTCATTAAATTTTTTTTGTTACAAAAACGTTTTGACGTTTCGCCCTGATCAGAGCCTCATCGGAAATAATTTATTGGCAAACGATTCGATAAGCTGCAGAACCGATATAGCAAAGCTAAGTATTATTTATAACTCTATAATTGACAGGTAAACATAAGCAAAACAATAGATATGAAAAAAATAACATAAATCACCGACGAAAATTGAGAAAAATGACCGCACATGTAAATCCGCTATAATAACTGACTTACGGGCAGCTTAAGATGTGACCTCACGCTGACCGGACTCTTCAGTCCTAAATCAATTTTAAAAATAGAAGGAAAATAATAATCTAAAAGGGAAAAAAACAATTTCAAAACTTCCAATCAAATTCCAACACAGGTAACTAAAACATTATAAAACGATACACATAACAGTAATAAAACTTAATCGTCAAACATAACATTCTCCATACACACAGGCTTAACCTGTAAGACCAGAGAGCCCGGTCATCAACCACGATAATAGATATAACAGTTCAAAATTAATAGAGGTCACATACTCAATTCCGGTAAGTTAAATAATATCAACCAGAAGTCAATGTAAGATATTATTTTTATATTTTTTCAAGACACAATATTATTTTTCAAAAAAAAAATTTCATGTACAGAAATAAGACCGATAAATTATTTCTGATGAGGCCCTGATCAGGGCGAAACGTAAAAACGTTTTTTATAAACAGAAAAAAAAATCAAACAAAGCAGTCATTCGCCGAAGCACCTTACAGACATCAGATGTATTCGGAAATGTCAGATGCTTTATTCCGTAAGCTAAAAAGGGTCCAAAAGTTACTTGAACAAGTTTTTACTGATGTATCGATGATTTTTGCACATAATTATTAATCGAGTTATTTGTCGAATCTAAACTACGTATGTTCTACGTGAAATCGTTGTGGCTTTTTGCACTCTGTTGGTGAAATGATTGCAGTTGAATTTAACTTTGTCCCGAAATTTCTAATTGACTTCCCCTTCGCTCGAGGCACAAGGCAGTGAACATCGTCAGACACGACAGAGTACAATTTAAACTCCGAGGACAGCGGGTTGATCGAGATACACGCTTTTCCTCTAAAACTCGTTACTGAACCTAGGACGATTTCCCGGACCACAAAATCGCTCCTTCTCAAGTGTCGCACCACAATCACTCAAGCAGTATAGTTTTGTGCAATGTTGCATCGTCACACTGGATCATTCCTCAAATCAACCGGAATGGGAGAAGGGTATTAGTTCCACGTTCTGGATGCACCTCCGGCTTGTAAATTTTCCCCCCAAAATTCTAGTTTTTATTAAAACATATTTTCGTTAGCATAACCAATGATTGTGCAAAGTGCGTTCGAGAAAATAGAGTTAACTGTTGATTTTATTACCGATTTTTGACTTTCAATATAAATTCAACATTAATTGAAGAAATTTCATGAAAACAAGACTATGAGGAAGCAAAGTTTCTAAGTCGTCATAATCTTCATGAAATTGTTGATATTTGCTTTAGCCATTTGGGATAATTTTTGTATGTAGTTTGCTTCGGCGAATGACGGCTTAATTATTTTTCTTTTGAAAAACTTTACGTTTCGCCGTGATCAGGGCCTCTTCAGAAATATTTATTTGTTTTCTTCAGATTCAATTATGTGACTCTTAATGTGTGATCTTCTGTTGTTGTGTTTGTTAATCAATTGTGTACGATCTATCTTTCGAGTTTTATTTTTAATATTTTATTGTAGGTGACCGGGTTCTCCGGTCTTGGAGGTTAAGCCTGTATTTAATGTTGTTATGATGTGATGTCACATTTTATACAGTCCAATCATCTACTACACTCAAGATTTTTTTCCAAAACGCATATCCAAAATTTGTTATATTCTGCGCATTTTTCAAAATAAAAAAAATCTAAATCAAAATAAAGAAAAAAAATTCGTATGCATTCAAATAAATTAACATATCATTTTCATTAGAATAAAAGTTAGGTCGACTGATGTTTGTTGAACAATTGTTATTTCCACCTATTTGTGAATAACATTTTAGGGTTATTATTATGCGAAATCAATCTTTTCAGCACGTATTATATGCATTATTTTTTCCGATTTTTATCCCATCGGGAAATGATCGAAATTGTTTCTGAAACTCACTTTTGGCAGGACTGTACGTACATACATCCTTAAGCCGTCATTCGCCAAAGCAACTTACATACAAAAAGCTCCATCAAAACTGATAGACTGTCCGATCCTGAAGAATCCTGTTCAGATCTTGTCGTAATTGCACCGCATCCAGTCAAAGTTATCCTTGTATTATTTTCGTAGGTTCTCGTTCAACGAAGAGACCAAATTAGTTACGGGCATCGGTCTCGCACGAGGCGAGTGTTATCTCTCACTGAAACGAATGGGTACATAAGTGTACATGTAGGCTATCTGGAGCTATAAAGCTAGTGAGTAGGTATAGTTACCAAGAATGTGAGTGAGTGCTAACTCGAAGAACGCGAACCTACTGCGTTCGCTATAAATTGGTACACGCGTGCGTCCGGACGTCGGCCATTCCTTTATCCCTCCTCTTCTTTTATGGTTTATGGCTCACGGGACTCGTTCGCCAGACGCTGAGATTTTTTTTTACAGGGAAAAACGCGAGCGACAAAGACATGCGAAGGGGGACAGAATACAAGCTGAAGAGAGAAAGACCACGGAAGATCGATCGGTCCATTGGTAGGCTAGTTGGTTCTCAGCTACAATGGCGAGAGCCTTTGGACCTGCATGACAAGTTGTACTTTCTTCGACGTAAAACCGTGGAAATCACAATTTGCATGTTAGATCCTCCTCAGTAAGATAAAGCGATAAAATCCAATAGGCATTCCTTGTTACCAATGTAAAAAATGATAAGAAATTAATATTTTTGTTTATCTTGTGGACCTCTATTATTCAATCCTATATTTGTTTTATCCCGTTAATAGTCTTAGCATCGATTAGACAAAAGAAGTTTTTAGAATTCAACTGTAACAGTTGTGACCACTTTTTATAGATGCCTTCGACTGACTATCTTTATTGGGAAAGTTGAAATTTTTTTCTGTTTCAAAAAAGGCTTTTGTTTGAACATCGGAAATGTCAAATACATTTTACTGCATTCTACGGTAACGAACATTAATTAATCTAATATTTACTTATGATGGAACTAATTATGATCGAATTCGGGAAAAAAAAGGGAAAAATGGTCTTGACTTTTTAGGTGTCAAAGCAATGATGAAAATTATAATGACATGACCATTATTTAAAGAATTTCTAACCTATGTGCAAGCGTGAGTTACATTCGTCAGTATAATTATGCGATATCGCTCTGGTTCATCGAATGAGAAGTACAATTACCCGGGCCGTTGTAAAGTACATTATTTCAACGGAAATAACATTAATCAAGGAACCAATTCTGAACGAATGGTCGGCGGGAAAGGCAAATTTTCCTCGATCAAACGATTCATTGTCGCGAATAATTACACAGGATATATGCATCCAGGGATGTACAGAATCAATATTTTAGTCAAAATCATATGGTTAATACACAAATATTCGATTGCAATTTTCAATGAAATAATAAGTCAACTTTAATTATTATTAATCAGATAAAAAATGTATCAAATTAGGTACAGGAGAATCGAGGACAATCAATTATCGGAAAAATGGTTTAATTATAACCGTAAGTTGTTGCCCAATATTGAAGATACTATCAAAACGTTAACGAAAATTTTATAATTAAATTGCTATTATTTATTTCGTGCCATTTAATATTCTCGTACCCCACTTTTGAACATAGAGAGCAAAATCAAATCAATATTACCACGCGTTCTGTGAAGAATTGTATCACTATTTTTAGTGTCCCAAATTATAAAAGAGTAGAAAATGTAACAATAGATCTTGCAGTATTATAGCATAAACTATGATGAAATCTCGACCTTTTTCACACGCGAAAACCTGACCTCGATCTATTAGTCCGCCGTACTTATTTTTTCTCCAAAATATTAAGTAGTGCCGAATTTTTCAAATACTATAATATGTTTGGCACTAAAATGATAAAACAGTTACAAAAAAAAAACAAATTAACTTTCAAAATCTTTGATAACTATGAAAAGAAAAAAATGATTGCGATATAACGAAGAAGTTTAACATGGCTAAATTTTTACTTAATCCTTTCTTTATCTTCAAATCTTTATATGTAATAATAATAAACTTTCATCTTATGGTACATATATAGAGAATATCTTTCTCACGGTATTTCCTTTCCTGCACCACCAAAGCACTTTAAGTGAGCTGAAAACCCAGTCAAAAGAGAAGCTCAGTCTGAAGGAGGCTGAAAGCGAAGAGAAACGAAGATAGAAAAGTGAACGTCGGGAAAGGCACACGTCAGTTGACAAGGAGCAATGGGATCTCTCGCCTTCCCCGGCGTCTGGTCCTCGCGCGGATTAACGAATACGAGATGAGAGACGTGAGAAGAAAAAAAAAAAGAATTAACGACGTTCGTGACGACGGGTAAAAAATGCGAGTTGTCGAGGAGGGTGCAACAGAGATGACGACAGAAATAAAGAGTAGAGATATCTGGCCAAGCTCGTAAGCGGAACGACGCAGACGACGTTGAGGACGACGCGGTTGGCAATGGGAAAGGGGCGGAGAGGGGGGGGGGGGGGGGGGAAGAGACCCCTTAACGCGGGCGGACGTCACCATTGAATGATGCGAGACTATCGATCGCGCAAAACGTCCAGTAATAAACGAGGGGCATCAGAAGAGCCAACACAATTACGTATCTCTGCCAGATGATCTCAATAATTATGAAAAAATAAAAGGTTGCAAATGCCAGCCTGTGAGTTCTTCACCACAATCGCGAGTCGGATTACATTATTATTGCGAAAATACTGTAATACCAGAACTAAACGAGGGTCGAGGTTCACTTTGAATCTCAGAACAAAGCGAAAAAATTTTCTGATTATCATACGGAACACAATATGAAGGTTTTATTGATATTTAAATCTTTCTTGTATTCAATATTGAAGTTTACCCGAATTTTTGTTAATTAATAAAATAACCATAAGTCATCGGTTATTGGTATCTAGTTTCATAATAATCATTGTCTCTAACACGAAAAACTCACGAATATAAATAAATAATACTCAACCGAAGGAATATAAAACAGATGAAGTATTTTAATGCTGAGCGTTTTTTCATTTACGTGAAGTAAATTTTATTAATATAAGATCGATTAATTTCGCCAATATGCGAAGAATAATAACGATTAAATACTAATACATATACGTTAGGGTGTGTCTAAAAAAAACATTTTTCTTTTTTTTACTTGCAGCAACAATAAACGATATTGTGGACCATAATAAAGTTAGCTTCGCACGAATATTTTTCGAAGTGATTCAACGAAATTTCGTTTTTCAGAGGATTTAATAGCTTTAACTATTGCTTTTAATTCTGTGTAGTGTAATAAATATTTGACCGAAATACTTAATTATGCGTAAACAGGTATTCCTTACTTTTTCAAAAAACGATTATATAAAACAAACTGCCATTTCCCTTGGTATTAATAATGTATAAAATGTCAAATTTGTATAAAATCTGTAACGCTGAGAGAAAATTATGGTATTAGTAACCATAAAGTTACAACTATTAATTTGTAGTTGGTACAAACATATTTGTTACCACTTAATTAGATGTCACAACTATTTTTATAGTCACCGTAACTATAAAAGGACTAAAAATCAATAGTTGTCACTTTATAGTTAACTGTGATATGACGATTTCTCTCAGTGCACGGACATATAATAACTATGCTCAAAACAATTTAGTGTTATTTGTGGTTATTATTATTATTTGATGATAAAATGCTCGTAAAAGCGCCGAATAATTTTTTTTCCTGCGGTATATAGCCAATTTGAAAAATTATAGTGTTTCTAGAAGACGCAGACGGACGGACAGACAAACAAAAAAATAGTGAATGCCGCTATTAAAGTTCCTAAATTTATTTAAAAAAATATTCACAAAGACTTCACAATCGAATTTTCATAGCAATAATTTTTTTTCTTTTATTATATATCAGAGGAATGTGAGAAGTCTTTAATCTAGATGTTGGAATAAACGAAATAGGAGATATAACGAAGAAGAAAGATGGAGACTAAAAAAAAAGAAATTAAAATAAAGAAAAGCGGGAATGTCTCCCTTACGGCTTCTAAGTGTCCGACAATAAAACCCATGAAGACCCCGAGCGAGTTCCTAGGTATTAATAAAGAACTCAAGAGGACGCAGAAATGAAAGAAGGAGAAAACGAGAAAAAGGCGGAAAAGGTGAAAGCGGACCTTAACGAAGTGCAATTTAATCTACCCTGATGCGCTTTCTGACGAGAATTCGAGGCGAGACAAGAAAGGGCGATAGTCCGAAAAGGGGACAGAGGCTAGAAAGTAAGAACCAAGTCCGTTCGCCTTGCGTTGATTCTCTGCGAGATCCTCGAAACTTGCAACGCAAGACAAGACCCAGCACATTATTCTTCCATCTTGTTACGACGGTCATTAAAAATGAGCAGAGATAGGAAGACGCAAGTAGAATTACACGGTTGACGTGTTGGACAGATTGTTATCATGGTCCTGCACGTCTTTATCTTCTACTTGCCGACCCTCCGCAATATAAACCTACCATCATGCTGCATGAAGTCTTCGTGTCTCGGCAAAAAAGACATTCAGAATTTAGATGAGATACATCCTCTTAAAGTAATACCATAAACTAAAAAAAGCATATGTCCCTTGTAGTGGATAATGAATTTTTAATTTCCGTACCCTTTTACAAGGAGACATAAATTAGGTACACTCAAGGAAATCGTGGTATTCCTGACAACTATTGAGGAAGTTTAATGGTTTGGGAATCACACAACTAAACGAAGTGTTATTGTAAAAACAACCTGAAATATTTCTTGATGTAATTGCAATGATTTATGCAGAATTTATAAGTGATACGACTACTTAAGGTTATTCCTCGAATTAAAAAAGTGTTTGCTCCTCGCATTACATAATGAAACCTCTTACAAACCGTAATTTGGTGTACTCAGAGAAATCGTAGTAAACCTTACAACTATTAAGGGGTTCAAATCATCTGAGGAACAAAAATGACATTACAGCAATTGCACACACTGTTCAAAACTTTTGAAAGATTAATCCTTCGTAGTCACATGTGTTCACGAGATTTGTATTTTAATTTCTATTTAAACGTAAAGAATGTATAAAATGTACAGAATAGTATTCATTTTTGAAAAATTTATTTAATAAACCATACCATCGGTCATAGTAGGTTGCTACCAATAATTTAAAGATGTACGAGCGGTACAGTCCGCCTAAACGTGAGATTCAGAACGAATTTTGAACACTTCTCCATGCTTTAAAAATTTCAGAAAAATCAAGCATATGGAACGTGCTGAAAAAATTAATTGAGTATAATTATAATTTCAAGATGTTATTAACAAATCGCTAAAAAAAATATTTTTCAATAATATATCCGTCTACCTAACTTTTTTCAAATAAAAATGAATCTCTCATGAGCGACCTCTAAAAAATTAGCTACAAAGCTCCCCTTCCACCAAATCGTATTTCTGCATATATTTCAACTTTTCCATCGACAGCCGAGAATTTTTTTTTTTGACACCCTAGTTTACATGTTACAGCGAAAAGTGTGACTATAGAGACTTGATATCCTGTATGTGTAGTTTTGCGGTAAATACAGCGTATCAACTTAAGTTCAATATCAAATTGTAAAATAGAAATATTAACATGATAAGTTCTTTCTTCAATTCAATTCAACATTACTTCAACACCACATTTGTAGGTTAAATTTAGCATACGCTTTAACTGCAAAACAAGGAATTCGTATGAAAAATACATATTAATTTTCATTACTATTATTTTTATAGTGGAACTTTTCCCATCATCACACTAATAACCTTTAACATCCTATAATGCCAAAGGTAGTGAATAAAATTCAAAATATTTGTCTCAATGATGTCCCGACGAAGAGTACAGGCCTCCAGTTCATCATCCTGTCTCGCAGTCGGCTGTAAAATCTATCATTCAGCACTAAATATTCCAGTTCCATTCCTTTCGACGAGCGCGCTATGAACGACTAGTCTGTCACATAAATAACGCGGCAAAATAGTAAAATC